>JASDFA010000023.1:32717500-33317500 GCA_035772735.1 Datura wrightii | reverse complement strand
GAGGATGTGTTTTTTCACAAACTTCGTTACTACCTTGTTGTCATTCCTGGGGCAAGCTATTGCTTCCACCCATTTTGATACATAATCTACAACCACCAAGATGTAAGGATTACCAAATGATGGTGGGAATGGACCCATGAAATCAATGCCCCATACATCAAAGGGCTCAACTTCCAGTATATTCTGCAGCGGCATCTCTTGTCTTTTGCCAATTGATCCTGTACGCTGGCATCTATCACACATTTTGACATACGCCATAGAGTCTCTGAACAGTGTTGGCCAAAAGAAACCTGACTGTAGAACCTTGTGTGCTGTTCTCTCGCCTCCGTGATGACCTCCATACAATGAAGAATGGCAGCCCCTCAACACCTCTGCAATCTGACTCTCTGGGATGCATCTTCTCATTACCTGATCTGGTCCTTGTTTGAATAAATATGGTTCATCCCAAACATGGTGCCGGCTATCATGCCTCAATTTCCTTCTTTGCTGGTCTGTTGCCTCAGGTGGGTAGACTCCGCTCACTAGCAAGTTGACTATGTCTGCATACCATGGAACTTCGGCTTCCCCCACTGCCAAGAGTTGCTCATCTGGGAACTCTTCATTTATGTTATCACTTTCCATCACATGCGACCGGCTTTCCAATCGTGATAGGTGATCTGCTACCTGATTCTCGCTCCCCTTTCGGTCTTTGATCTCGAGATCGAACTCCTGCAACGACAAGATCCATCTGATCAACCTCGGCTTAGCATCCTTCTTGTTGAATAGGTACCGAATCGCTGCATGGTCTGTGTACACCACCATTTTCGAACCCACCAAATAGGACCTGAATTTGTCAAATGCAAACACCAAGGCTAGCATTTCCTTCTCTGTGACTGTGTAGTTGCTTTGGGCTGTATTCAGCGTTTTGCTTGCATAATGGATAGAATGAAAGATTCTATTTTTTCTTTGCCCCAATACAGCTCCCACAGCCACATCACTGGCATCACACATCAGCTCAACTGGTTGTTCCCAGTCCGGAGAAGTGAGGATAGGTGCTTCTATCAATTTCTGCTTCAGCTCTTCAAATGCCTTAACACACTCATCATTCAACTCAAACTTCACCTCTTTTTCCAGCAATCTGCATAGTGGTCTAGAGATTTTGGAAAAGTTTTTGATGAATCGTCTGTAGAATCCTGCATGCCCAAGAAAACTGCGCACACCTTTCACTGACACTGGTGGTGGCAACTTTTCAATAACCTCGATCTTAGCACGATCGACTTCCAACCCCTTTCGAGATACTTTGTGGCCAAGGACAATACCCTCCTTCACCAAGAAGTGGCATTTCTCCCAGTTTAATACAAGGTTGGATTCCTCACAACGAGCCAGCACCCTGTCAAGATTCTGAAAACAAGTAGCAAACGAATTACCGAAAACAGAAAAATCATCCATAAATACCTCAACAAAATCCTCCACCATGTCATGGAAAATAGCCATCATGCATCTCTGAAATGTGGCCGGTGCATTGCATAACCCAAAAGGCATTCGCCTGAAAGCATATGTCCCATAAGGACAGGTAAAAGTAGTCTTCTCTTGATCCTCCGGAGCTATGGCTATTTGGTTATAACCAGAGTACCCATCAAGGAAGCAATAATATTCCTGTCCCGCCAACCTATCCAGTATTTGATCAATAAAAGGGATGGGGTAATGATCTTTCCTCGTGGCTTCATTTAGCTTTCTGTAGTCCATGCAAATCCGCCAGCCTGTGACGGTTCGGGTAGGGATCAACTCATTTTTCTCGTTGGTGACAACAGTCATCCCCCCTTTCTTTGGAACACATTGAACGGGGCTGACCCATTCACTGTCTGAAATTGGGTAGACCACACCTGCATCAAGCCACTTGATTATTTCTTTCCTCACCACATCCTTCATTGCTGGATTAAGTCTCCGTTGTGACTAAACGGTTGGTTTGGCTCCTGTCTCCATGAATATCCTGTGTGTACAGAAAGCTGGATTGATACCCTGAATGTCTGACATTTGCCAACCCATTGCACGTGTTATATGGGTATATAAAATGACACGCAAGTGCACGTGGTTGAACAAGTAGTAAGTGGCTTTAGTAAGCCAAGTATCGATCCCACAGAGACTTGGGTTAAGTGCAATTTGCTCTAGTATACTATATTTTACTTCTAAATATGCTGACAACAACGTAACCAAAAAGTTAATATTTTGTTTTATAAATTTTATACTAAAACTAAGAACAATTATCTACTTTGAATTTGGACTATGGATAAAAGCATGCTGAGGTTAAACAAACATGTAATGAAACTGATTATCATCATAAATTGGTTAATCTTTTCTTCCAGTTGCTAGCCAAGAACAATTGCCAAGAGATTAAAACTCTCGTATTTAATCTCACTTAAGAATCATGAACCATCCGTCTACATTTCTGTGATCAAATGCAATTCATGTTCTAGCCATACAATTCCGGTTCCTAAATTGACTAATACGACTTTCAGGTATATTTCTATCCTGAATGCACATCAAAACTCAATTTTCCCAAATCAAGTAAAGAACAATATCCTATTAATTCACAAATTTCCAATTTCGTGCTCTCTCGAGTGAATCGGACTTTTTAGATGTACATTAATGTAGGCCACACACCAATGCAGTAAGAACAAGAATTAATAGAACAACATGGAAGAAAACGATGAAAAACCATATAATCAATAATCAAAATTCATCACAAGTGTTCATAACCTCAGCAAGGAAAGGAATTAGCCACTCATTTGTGGATTAATCATCATAAAACGAGTGTTAATCATACAAATAATTGAATTAGAGAAGAAAGAAAGAGAGATAAAACCCTGAACTTTTCGTCCCTCAACTGCCTGTAACCCACGTCCTTGCTCCACCAAGTCTGAATTATGAAAAATGAACTTAAGTGTTCTATTTATACTAGTGGGAATTTTTTCCAGAATAATGAGCAACGTTTCACGGAGTGCATCGCGGAGCACTGCCTCCATGACACGCCATGAACATGGACCCTCACTGGAACTGGGGGTCCGGGAATTTAAGCTCAACGTGGCACGACGTGCATCACGGAGCACTGGCTCCGTGCCACGGAGTAAACGCGGACCTTTACTGGAAATTTGGTGAATTTTCACCCTCCAGGAAGAATGCCTCCGCGATGGCAGCGTGACACGGCTCCATCGCGGAGCCCCTTTAAATCATGCTGTCCAATGCCTTTTCCTTGCTCGCATCCAAGTCCAACTCCGATATCGTCCAACATGTCTTTTAGCTTCTCGAAATCACGTTTTACCTGCAAAACAATGCTAATCATGTTGGTTAGTATAAATTCACATTTTATTACCAATTACATGAAAATGTATACACATTGCTAGATAAACAAGGTGAAAATGGTACTTTTGAGTATCACTTGGGCATATAAATCTGCCCAAGATCAAATAGAACATCAGAATATGAACAGTATTATCAGATTTATTATACATGTTATATGTGATTATTGTTGTTTGTTGAGACCTGTTTGTGATATGTGGGCACCCTTAGAGCTTTCTTGCCGCCCCAAGGTTAATAGTTGTGTCGACTCGCCCGCCAGAGGGTGAGGATACGTCACTCCAAGGAGTGGCATTCCATCCATAGTAGGATGAAGATGGGATGCAGCATTCCCCATAACAGGCTGATCAGCATTATAGCATACCCTGTCGAGCGCTTGCGCCCACGGCACAGATTACAGATTACAGATACAAATCTCATATTACAGTTATAGGAGTCCTCCGGACTCAGATATATTTATAGTCAGGGGCCCAGAGAGCCCAAGCTGCATACCCAGGGGGCCGGCGGGATGCTCGTAGTTAGTAGGTGAGTGGAGTGAATTTATTTTTGGATGGTTTGGCCCGGGTAGGGTTATATAGATTGTGTGTTGATTGGCACCTTCCGGCTTATGGGGGCTGGTATAGGTTCTTGTGTGCTATATATATATGTTACTTATTAAGTTGATAAATAGCAGGACGCCGCATCGACAAGTATGATTCTTATCTTCTTTCCAGTACGGTTAATCTCAGTACAGATTCTGCTATTCTAGACAGTTTTAGCTATCCTCTATCATTTCAGTAACTACTAGTTTAGTGTTTATCTTCAGTTATGTTCAGTTTTGCTTTGCATACTAGGTACCTGTGGTACTGACGCCCGTTTGGGGGCGCTGCATTATTTGCCTACAGATACTCATAGACGAGGAGCCTGTCCATCATAATTCTAGCTAGCCCACAGAGTCATCAGCTCCTGTTATCCGGAGCTAGACAACTAGAGGTTTATTTCTTTTCTTTTGTTTTACAGTATGGGTAGGACAGGGCCCTGTCCCGACCATCTTATCAGTGTTCTTAGAGGCTTGCAGATTGTATATTCCCTGTGGTTAGCTGTACCGATCCTGTGAGGCCGTGTGTATGTTTTAGTTTGTCTATGATGGCCGTGTGGGGCCTTATTCAGTTGGTAGTGGTGATCTCGTTGGTCACGTAGCAGTTTAGCACTTGTTTTCTTGCTTCAGAAATAACTAGACATCTTGGTGGCCTTGTCGGCCCGTATAGGTTCCCTATTTGTTCAGTTGTTCTGGGTAGCTGTTGTTTTCTTACAGGTGGCTATAGGCCTAGTCGGCCGGAGGCTGTATTTACAGCCGTTATATAGCCCGTCATTTTCTTGAATCCAGAGCTAGAGCCAACTTGGCACCAGAAGTGCTCAGGCTCAGCTAGTCTAGCAGTCCAGGTCCTAGTAGGGGACCAGGTGCCAGTCATGCCTCCCAAGGCGGGGCGTGACAATACGACTCCATTTGGGTTGTGGTGGACAGGTTGACCAAGGTGTCACACTTCCTACCGGTCAAAATCACGGATTCAACTGATGATTAGGCTAGGTTGTATATTTGGGAGTTAGTTCGGCTTCATGGAGTGCCCTTGTCTCTTATTTCATATCGAGGTACTCAGTTTACTTCTCAATTCTGGCATTCATTTCAAAAAGGGCTCGGGACTCAGGTTAAGCTAAGCGTAACTTTTCATCCCCAGACGGACGACCAAGCAGAACGAACCATTCAGACTCTTGAGGATATGTTGAGGGCATGTGTTATGGATTTCAAAGGTAGTTGAATTGATCATTTGCCCTTGATCGAGTTTGCTTATAATAACAGTTACCACTCTAGTATCCAGATGGCACCGTTCGAGGCTCTCTACGGGCGAAGGAGCAGATCTCCCATCGGATGGTTCGATGTTGGTGTGGCAGCTGTGGTAGGACCAGATTCGGTTCATGAGGTGATGGTGAAGGTTGAAAACCACTCAGATTCGTTAGAAATTGTATGTTGATGTGAGAAGAATAGAATTAAAGTTTGATGTTGGCGACTAGGTGTTTCTAAAGGTATCTCCCCTGCTATGTTGGTCCCTACTGGGTTGAGAGAAGAGTTAGTAAGGTGGTGTATGAGTTGGACTTGCCTTCAGAATTAGCTTCAGTTCATCCCGTGTTCCATGTATCGCTTTTGAAAAAGTGCTTGGGTGATCATGCCTTGGTAGTTTCGGTAGACAGCGTTTGTGTGAAAGACAGCCTCAGTTATGAAGAAGTTCCAGTTGAAATTTTGGATCGACAAGTTCGAAGGCTGAGGAACAAAGAGATAGCTTCAGTTAAGGTTTTATGGAGGAATCTACATGTTGAAGGAGCCACGTGGGAGGCCGAAGTGGATATGATGGCTAAATACCCCCATTTGTTCCATACCGGCTCAGTTTCAGTTTGTGGTATCAAATTTTTGCCCTAAACCTCTATTCAGTTTTTCATGTTCTATTCATGCGAATAGGTTTGTTTTATGATATGATATATGTATGTGATGTCTAAACTCTTACCAGCTGATCTTGGGGGAATTGCATGCCACGCTAAGGGGAAATTGCCTGGGGAGCCGACTTCCAGTGGGGGTCCACGATACCTCCGTGGCACGGAGGGAGTGCTCCGCGATACACTCCGTGCCACGTTGCTTGTTATTCTGGGAAAAATTTTCAAGAGTATAAATAGCACACTTAGGTTTTATTTTAAACATTCTGACTTGGTTGAGCAAGAACGTGGGTTATAGGCAGTTGAGAAGACGAAAATTCTAGGGTTCTTCTCTATCTCTTTCTCTTTTATCTCAATTATTTGTATGAATTCTACTTATGTGATGATGTTTAATCCACAAATGAGTGGCTAAATTCACTTCTTGCTGAGGTTAAGAATAATTGTAGTGGAATGTAATTGTGGTTCATTTCAGTTTCATCTTTTCTTCAATAGTTGTTCTATCAATTCTTGTTTTTACTGCATTAATGTTTGACCAATGTTAATGTATATCTAGAAATCCAATTTTGATTTTGAAAAGGAAAGAAATTGGAAAGATGTGAATTGGTAGGATATGATCTCTTCTTAGTTTAGAAAATTGAGAATTGATTTACATTTAGAATAGAAATATATCTGAAAGTCTTATTAGTCAATTACGGAATCGGTATTGTATGGCTAGAGCATGAAATTCTTTTATCACAAAAATGTAGATTAATGTTTCATGATTCTTAATTGGATAGAAGTTGAAAGATCCAATCCGTAGGCAATAATTCTTGACTAGCAACCGAAGAAAAGATTAGCTGAATTGAATTGATAAATTACTTCCCTGCATGCTTGTTTTAACCTCAGCTTGCTCATTACTATTGTTCAGACTCAAATTATAATATTAACTTAGATTTTTATTACTTAGCAAAATTAACTCTCAAAATATTGTTTAACTGGTTGTCTGCATTCATAAAGACATAGTTCACTGACGCTTACGTTAATTAGTACTGTAGTTCAGTCCCTGTGGGATCAATATTTGGCTTTACATAAGTCACTTTACTACTTGTTCGACCACGTCCACTTGCGTGTAGTCACCACACCAATCGAACAAGTTTTTGGCGCCGTTGCCGGGGACTGGCAATTGGTAAAATTATTTTCTTAGTGTTAGTTTACAAATTCTATATAAGTGCTGAAACTTGATCTTAGCCTTTCTCTTGCAGATATTGAAATCTTCTGAGCGCTGGCAAGAGATAAGAAGTTGGTGGATTCATATATAGAGCCGGAAAGAAAATTTCATCGTCAAAGAAGTGAAGCTCTAGAGAAGAAGCTACAGTTGCTAAGACAGGCAATTCTGGAGCAACAACAGAATCCACCACTTGTGAGGTTAGTTTTAGTGGCCGAGGAAATGGCAGCAAGGCCGGTTCGCGAAGTGGCAATCCCATATGCTAACAATGTTACATCTAGTATTCGCAAACCAGAGCCTGGAGGGAGGTTTGAGCTTAAACAGAACATGGTGCAGTTGTTGCACACCAGCAGGCAATTCACAGGTCTCCCTCATGAAGATCCACAACAACATCTCCAAAACTTTTTGGAGATAAGTGACACTTACATTCACGCTGGAGTATCATACGACTACGTGAGGCTTACATTATTCCGATTTTTATTATTAGGGGAAGAAAAAAGGTGGTTGAAAGCTGAACCACCCAACTCTATCACCACTTGGGATGATCTTGCAAGAAAGTTTTTGATACGATTCTTTCCATCTGGGAAAACAGCAAGACTTAGAAGTCAGATTCTAAGTTTTAAACAAAGAGAGGGTGAGAATCTGTATCAAGCTTGGGAAAGGTTAAAATTTATGTTAAGGGATTGTCCTCACCATCACCAGTCCAATGATGTGTTGGTGCATACTTTCATAGAGGGTTTGGAGCCACATACAAAAATTTTGCTAGATTCAGCAGCTGGTGGATAGGTACTAGAAAAGACTTATGAGGAGCTGTATACTTTGTTAAATCGTATTTCACAGGGAAATCCAGAGTGGAATGCGGACTGTTCAAGAGGAGGAACAAGGAAAGCGGCATGAGTCTTTGAGGTGGATGGTTTTATAGCTATCGCTGCACAGATAGCTTGATCTTGGGCAAATTTATATGCTCAAGTGATACTCAAATGTGTCATTTTAGCCTTGTTTATCTATCAATGTTTATACATTCTTGTGTGATTGGTAATAAAATGTAAATTTATACTAACCAACATGATTAGCATTGTTTTGCAGGTAAAATGTAATTTTGGGAAGCTAAAATGCGTGTTGGAAGAGATCGGGGTTGGACTCGGATGTGAGCAAAGGATAAGGCATTGGAAGGCAGAAAATAAAGAGGCTCCGCGATGGAGCCGTGTCACGCTGCCATCGCGGAGGCCTTCTGCCTGGATAGGGAATTTTTGGCCTAATTCCAGTGAGGGTTCGCGTTGGGTCCGTGGCACGGTGGCCTAGCTCCGCGTTGCACGCCGTGCCACGTTGATCCTTATTACCTGGACCCCCAATTTCCAGTGAGGGTCCACGTCGGTGGCGTGTCACGGAGGCAGTGCTCCGCGATGCACTCCGTGACACGTTGCTTGTTATTCCGGGAAAAATTCCCACTAGTATAAATAGAACACTTAGGTTCATTTTTCAATATTCTGACTTGGTGGAGCAAGAACGTGGGTTACAGGCAGTTGAGGGGACGAAATTATCAGGGTTTTTCACTTTCCTTCTCCTTGAATTCAATTGCTTGTATGTTTAACACTCATTTAACGATGTTTAATCCTCAAATGATTGGCTAATTCCTCTTCTTGCTGAGGTTAAGAACAATTGTATTGAAATGTGATTGTTGATTAGATTGGTTTTTCATCTTTTCTTCCATGGTTGTTCTATCGATTCAGTGTGATTAAGGCTTAATGTTTGAATTTGTGTAATTAACTGATTGAAGAGTCTGTGAATACGTCTTGAATTGAGCATGTGCAATAAGTGTGAAGTGAGGTTTTGTTATTCCATGCTATTGTGAAGTGTCTAGAACTTGCCTAGTGTGTGTACAAAATGAAATAGAGGAGGTGTATTGTAGGAAAGGATGTAGGCATTTCTTTGGTTTAACCGAAAGTTTCTATTTTTCATTATCGTACCCACCTTGATTGTATACCCCAGACAGCCCGTTGAGCCTTTAGCCTATTATTTTTTTCTTTGGTCAAAAAGTGTAAACCGAGCTTAATCCCTTCTTTTCATTAGCCATAAAGTCGATCCAAAACTCTTAAGCGCTTAAGAAGAGAAAATAATTTTCCCAAAGTGTCAAAGAGTGAGAATGGTGAAAAGAAAAGAAAAGCAGAGTGATAAAGGGAAAGAAAAGGTTGAAGGTGCACTTGTTATAAATAAACTATATTGAAGGTGTATGAATAATCTTTGTTGTTGTGTCAAGTGTGCTTAATAAGATGGGCCAAACTAAAGAAAAACTTCAAGAATGGGAGGATGAAGAAAGAAACACTGCCCATGAGTTTGATGGGATGTATTGAAAAGGCGCTTAAGGATGCTAGTAGCTACTATTGGCTAGCCCAATATTTACTAGTTCTGTAGCTCACATTAAAACCCGTTAAAGTCCTACGTGATCTTATATCACACTTCTTTATATTAGTGGAGTAATACGCTAAAGGCAAGCTTATGGGTCGTGACATGATGCATGTGAATTCTTTTGGGAGAGAGAGCGAAATTGTGTTTATATGCCCCTGTTTGAAATTTTGTGAGTTCATATGATCAAAAAGGGGAAATTTCTCTTGTGTTGTGAGGGCACATGCTTGATGAGAGATTAATTTTCATGTCGGATGTCTTGATCAGCTGATTTGCATGAGTTTGCCAATATCGAGAGTCGATTCTTAAGTCTAGGAGGTCTTGATGTATTGAAGCTAAAATGCGTGTTGGAAGAGATCGGGGTTGGAGTCGGATGTGAGCTAAGGATAAGGCATTGGAAGGCACAAAATAAAGAGGCTCCGCGATGGAGCCGTGTCACGTTGCCATCGCGGAGGCCTTCTGCCTGGATAGGGAATTTTCGGCCTAATTCCAGTAAGGGTTCGCGTTGGGTCCGTGGCACGGTGGCCTAGCTCCGCGTTGCACGCCGTGCCACGTTGAGCCTTATTACATGGACCCCCAATTTCCAGTGAGGGTCCACGTCGGTGGCGTGTCACGGAGGCAGTGCTCCGCGATGCACTCCGTGACACGTTGCTTGTTATTCCGGGAAAAATTCCCACTAGTATAAATAGAACACTTAGGTTCATTTTTCAATATTCTGACTTGGTGGAGCAAGAACGTGGGTTACAGGCAGTTGAGGGGACGAAATTATCAGGGTTTTTCTCTCTTTCCTTCTCCTTGAATTCAATTGCTTGTATGTTTAACACTCATTTAACGATGTATAATCAACAAATGAGTGGCTAATTCCTCTTCTTGCTGAGGTTAAGAACAATTGTGTTGAAATGTGATTGTTGATTAGATTGGTTTTTCATTTTTTCTTCCATGGTTGTTCTATTGATTCTTGTTCGTACTGCATTAATGTGTGGCCTACGTTAATGTACATCTAAAAAGTCCGGTTTCACCCGAGAGAGCAAGAAATTGGAAAGTTGTGAATTAATAGGATATGATCCTTTCTTAGTTTGGGAAAATTGAGAATTGATTTACCTTCAGGATAGAAATATACCTGAAAGTCGTATTAGTCAATTTAGGAACCGGGTTTGTATGGCTAGAACATGAATTTCATTTAATCACAGAAATGTAGGTGGACGGTTCATGATTCTTAAGTTGGGCTAAATACGAGAGTTTTAATCCATTGGCAGTACTTCTTGACTAGCAACCGGATGAAAGGTTAACCAATTTATATCGATAATTTATTTCATTACATGTTCATTTAACCTCAGCAGACTCACATTCATAGTTCAGACTCACATTAGATAATCGTTTTAGACTTAGCATAAAAATTAGAACCCAAAAATATCAAACTCTTGGTTACACTGTTGTCTTCATTGTTAAAACTAAAATATAGTAACACTTGAGTAGTTCGTTACCTTATCCCAGTCCTTGTGGGATCGACACTTGGCTTACTTAAGCCACTTTACTACTTGTTCGACCACGTGCACTTGCGTGTAGTTTTATACCCAATAAACGATCCAACATAGCTGTGTTGCAAAATCAACTCAACACCCACTTCAGCAGTATGAGCTTGAATCAAGCACAAGCCCCAGTTAATGTAGTGCAACAGGTATGGTGTGAAGTATGTGGGAGTAATGAACACTCAGCTGAGTGTTGTGGTGCAAATCCAGATTCTGTAAACTTTGTTGGGAATGTACAGAGAAATAATAACCAACAGTATGGCAACAATTGCAACTCAAATTGGAGGAATCATCAGACTTTGCCCTATTCACAGATGAACAAGGAAGCCAGGATATGGCTTAAGATCGTCTATTCCTGCCTAATCCCGGGGGTACATATGACAGATGTAACTCGGGATCGTGTATGCCTCGTGTATGCCTTGATGAAAGGGCTGGAGATCAATGTGGGGGCGGTGATTATCTCCGCCATGAAGAGAGCCCGGTTGCATCAGGGGCACAGATACGGATTTGGTGGACTACTCACCACATTCCTGAGGGGCCTAGATGTTGAGGAAGAGGCCCTTGACTACATCCCGCAGATGGAGCGGCGGGCCTTAGATGTCACCAAAACTAAGGCACCCGACACCACCCACGGGCCTGTTCTTACACTTGCCGAGCGACATGCTCGGGACGATCAGTACATGGCTCGCATGTACGGGATGCAGATGCTCTAGCTGAGGATAGGCGGGAGGTCGGCAACAGAGGAGGAGCTATGGCAGCTCGAGCTAGACTACCCTTTTGGCGAAAATGCCAGGGCTCTATGCCGAGTGGGGCCATCTTTTATGGAGCCCACAGATGATGATGTCCTCACAAACGAGGAGACACGTCGGGAGGACTCCGATGTGGAGTCCGATGATGACGATGGGGGTGATTCAGACATGGGAGATGAAGCAGCACCTGATGAAGAAGTGGAGTATTTTGATTGATCAGGGAGTTCCACCACCCAATTTTTGTGCTATTTTAATTTTTGTGAACACTGGGGACAGTGTTCGAGATAAGTGTGGGGTGGGATTAGTTAGGTGCTGGTTGTGCTGTTATGTATGTTCTAATCTGTTGCTGTGCCTGGGAAAAAAATTTTTTTTGTGACCCTGTGATTTGTGATTGTTAAGTTGTTGTCCTGTATTGTAATTATATGTGAAACTGTTGTGTGTTGCTGAATGTTGCTAAGATAATATTGTACATATTTTTGTTTATCAAAATGATTGATATTTTTAATTTTTTTTATTCTTGGGTTTCTCGGCGTTTGTTTTCGGTTCTTTTACCGAGAATGGTCCCATTGAACCGAAGTCCTAGTTCGTGACCATTCCCTATGATGGATGGATGACGACCATCTTAACGGAAATGTAGTCGTTAGGAGTAGATTCTTTTTCATTTATTTTTCAGTTGTTTTTCTTTTGTGGGTTGCATCCTAAAACTTGTAGTTACTTTATGGTTGCAGAATTCTGGTTGCGTGTCGTACATGGTATTTGAAATGCAAAGGTGATTCGTATGAAAGCATTCAACTTTGTAAATATGTTGAGATACCTAGGCCACAAAGTCGATTCAGTGTGATTAAGGATTAATGTTTGAATTCGTGTAATTAGCTGATTGAAGAGTCTGTGAATACGTCTTGAATTGAGCATGTGCAATAAGTGTGAAGTGAGGTTTTGTTATTCCATGCTATTGTGAAGTGTCTAGAACTTGCCTGGTGTGTGTACAAAATGAAATGAAGGAGGTGTATTGTAGGAAAGGATGTAGGTATTTCTTTGGTTTAACCGAAAGTTTCTATTTTTCATTATCGTACCCACCTTGATTGTATACCCTAGTCAGCCCATTGAGCCTTTAGCCTATTATTTTTTTTTTTTGGTCAAAAAGTGTAAACCGAGCTTAATCCCTTCTTTTCATTAGCCGTAAAGTCGATCCAAAACTCTTAAGCGCTTAAGAAGAGAAAATAATTTTCCTTAAGTGTCAAAGAGTGAGAATGGTGAAAAGAAAAGAAAAGTAGAGTGATAAAAGAAAAGAAAAGGTTAAAGGTGCACTTGTTATAAATAAACTATAATGAAGGTGTATGAATAATCTTTGTTGTTGTGTCAAGTGTGCTTAATAAGATGGGCCAAACTAAAGAAAAACTTCAAGAATGGGAGGATGAAGAAAGAAACACTGCCCATGAGTTTTATGGGATGTACTGAAAAGGCGCTTAAGGATGCTAGTGGCTATTATTGGCTAGCCCAATATTTACTAGTTCTGTAGCTTACATTACAACTCGTTAAAGTCCTACGTGATCTTATATCACACTTCTTTATATTAGTGGAGTAATACACTAAAGGCAAGCTTATGGGTCGTGACATGATGCATGTGAATTCTTTTGGGAGAGAGAGCGAAATTGTGTTTATATGCCCCTGCTTGAAATTTTGTGAGTTCATATGATCAAAAAGGGGAAAATTCTCTTGTGTTGTGAGGGCACATGCTTGATGAGAGATTAATTTTCATGTCGGATGTCTTGATCAGTAGATTTGCATGAGTTTGCCAATATCGAGAGTCGATTCTTAAGTCTAGGAGGTCTTGATGTATTGAAGGTCATTGCATTGATTGGACCATGCGTGTTTCCTTGATGATTTGCTGTATTGAATAATCGGTATGACCGTAGCCTAAATTGTCGAACGAAAGTAACGAGGTTTGGGTGTAAATTGCATGAGGTGTAAGATTGTTGTTCGAGGACGAACAAGGATTTAAGTGTGGGGTAAGTCATCTTGGGCAAATTTATATGCCCAAGTGATACTCAAATGTGCCATTTTAGCCTTGTTTATCTATCAATCTTTATACATTCTCATGTGATTTGGTAATAAAATGTGAATTTATACTAACCAACATGATTAGCATTGTTTTGCAGGTAAAATGTAATTTTGGGAAGCTAAAATGCGTGTTGGAAGAGATCGGGGTTGGACTCGGATGTGAGCAAAGGATAAGGCATTGGAAGGCACACAATAAAGAGGCTCCGCGATGGAGCCGTGTCACGCTGCCATCGCGGAGGCCTTCTGCTTGGATAGAGAATTTTCGGCCTAATTCCAGTAAGGGTTCACGTTGGGTCCGTGGCACGGTGGCCTAGCTCCGCGTTGCACGCCGTGCCACGTTGAGCCTTATTACCTGGACCCCCAATTTCCAGTGAGGGTCCGCGTCGGTGGCGTGTCACGGAGGCAGTGCTCCACGATGCACTCCGTGACACGTTGCTTGTTATTCCGGGAAAAATTTTCACTAGTATAAATAGAACACTTAGGTTCGTTTTTCAATATTCTGACTTGGTGGAGCAAGAACGTGGGGTACAGGCAGTTGAGGGGACGAAATTATCAGGGTTTTTCTCTCTTTGCTTCTCCTTGAATTCAATTGCTTGTATGTTTAACACTCATTTAACGATGTTTAATCCACAAATGAGTGGCTAATTCCTCTTCTTGCTGAGGTTAAGAACAATTGTATTGAAATATGATTGTTGATTAGATTGGTTTTTCATTTTTTCTTTCATGGTTGTTCTATTGATTCTTGTTCTTACTGCATTAATGTGTGGCCTACGTTAATGTACATCTAAAAAGTCTGGTTTCACTCGAGAGAGCAAGAAATTGGAAAGTTGTGAATTAATAGGATATGATCCTTTCTTAGTTTGGGAAAATTGAGAATTGATTTACCTTCAGGATAGAAATATACCTGAAAGTCGTATTAGTCAATTTAGGAACCGGGTTTGTATGGCTAGAACATGAATTTCATTTAATCACAGAAATGTAGGTGGACGGTTCATGATTCTTAAGTTGGGTTAAATACGAGAGTTTTAATCCATTGGCAGTACTTCTTGACTAGCAACCGGATGAAAGGTTAACCAATTTATATCGATAATTAATTTCATTACATGTTCATTTAACCTCAACAGGCTCACATTCATAGTTCAGACTCACATTAGATAATCGTTTTAGACTTAGCATAAAAATTAGAACCCAAAAATATCAAACTCTTGGATACACTGTTGTCTTCATTGTTAAAACTAAAATATAGTAACACTTGAGTAGTTTGTTACCTTATCCCAGTCCCTGTGGGATCGATACTTGGCTTACTTAAGCCACTTTACTACTTGTTCGACCACGTGCACTTGCGTGTAGTTTTATACCCAATAAACGAGCGAACATAGTTGTGTTGCAAAATCAACTCAACAGCCACTTCAGCAGTATGAGCTTGAATCAAGCACAATCCCTAGTTAATGTAGTGCAGCAGGTATGGTGTGAAGTATGTGGGAGTAATGAACACTCAGTTGAGTGTTGTGGGCAAATCCAAATTCTATAAACTTTGTTGGGAATGTACAGAGAAATAATAACCAACAGTATGGCAACAATTGCAACTCAAATTGGAGGAATCATCAGACTTTGCCCTATTCACAGATGAACAGGGAAGCCAGGATATGGCTTAAGATCGTCTGTTCCTGCCTAATCCCGGGGGTACATATGACAGATGTAACCCGGGATCATGTATGCCTGGTGTACGCCTTGACGAAAGGGCTGGAGATCAATGTGGGGGCGGTGATTATCTCCGCCATGAAGAGAGCCCGGTTGCATCAGGGGCACAGATACGGATTTGGTGGACTACTCACCACATTCCTGAGTGGCCTAGATGTTGAGGAAGAGGCCCTTGACTACATCCCGCAGATGGAGCGGCGGGGCTTAGATGTCACCAAAACTAAGGCACCCGACACCACCCACGGGCCTGTTCTTACACTTGCCGAGCGACATGCTCGGGACGATCAGTACATGGCTCGCATGTACGGGATGCAGATGCTCTAGCTGAGGATAGGCGGGAGGCCGGCAACAGAGGAGGAGCTCTGGCAGCTCGAGCTAGACTACCCTTTTGGCGAAAATGCCAGGGCTCTATGCCGAGTGGGGCCAGCTTTTGTGGAGCCCACAGATGATGATGTCCCCACAAATGAGGAGACACGTCGGGAGGACTCCGATGTGGAGTCCGATGATGACGATGGGGGTGATTCAGACATGGGAGATGAAGCAGCAGCACCTGATGAAGAAGTGGAGTATTTTGATTGATCAGGGAGTTCCACCACCCAATTTTTGTGCTATTTTAATTTTTGTGAACACTGGGCACAGTGTTCGAGATAAGTGTGGGGTGGGATTAGTTAGGTGCTGGTTGTGCTGTTATGATGTTCTAATCTGTTGCTGTGCCTGGGAAATTTTTTTTTTTGTGACCCTGTGATTTGTGATTGTTAAGTTGTTTGTGTGTTGCTGAATGTTGCTGAATGTTGCTAAACTAATATTGTACATATTTTTGTTTATCGAAATGATCGATATTTTAAATTTTTTTTATTCTTGGGTCTCTCGGCGTTTGTTTTCAGTTCTTTTACCGAGAATGGTCCCATTAAACCGAAGTCCTAGTTAGTGACCGTTCCCTATGATGGATGGATGACGACCATCTTAAGGGAAATGTAGTCGTTAGGAGTAGATTCTTTTTCATTTATTTTTCAGTTGTTTTTCTTTTGTGGGTTGCATCCCAAAACTTATAGTTACTTTATGGTTGCGGAATTCTGGTTGCGTGTCGTACATGGTATTTGAAATGCAAAGGTGATTCGTATGAAAGCATGCAACTTTGTAAATATGTTGAGATACCTAGGCCACAGAGTCGATTCAGTTGATTAAGGCTTAATGTTTGAATTCGTGTAATTAGCTGATTGAAGAGTCTGTGAATACGTCTTGAATTGAGCATGTGAAATAAGTGTGAAGTGAGGTTTTGTTATTCCATGCTATTGTGAAGTGTCTAGAACTTGCCGGGTGTGTGTACAAAACGAAATGAAGGAGGTGTATTGTAGGAAAGGATGTAGGCATTTCTTTGGTTAAACCGAAAGTTTCTATTTTTCATTATCGTACCCACCTTGATTGTATACCCTAGTCAGCCCGTTGAGCCTTTAGCCTATTATTTTTTTCTTTGGTCAAAAAGTGTAAACCGAGCTTAATCCCTACTTTTCATTAGCCGTAAAGTCGATCCAAAACTCTTAAGCGCTTAAGAAGAGAAAATAATTTTTCCAAAGTGTCAAAGAGTGAGAATGGTGAAAAGAAAAGAAAAGCAGAGTGATAAAGGGAAAGAAAAGGTTAAAGGTGCACTTGTTATAAATAAACTATAATGAAGGTGTATGAATAATCTTTGTTGTTGTGTCAAGTGTGCTTAATAAAATGGGCCAAACTAAAGAAAAACTTCAAGAATGGGAGGATGAAGAAAGAAACACTGCCCATGAGTTTGATGGGATGTATTGGAAAGGTGCTTAAGGATGCTAGTGGCTATTATTGGCTAGCCCAATATTTACTAGTTCCGTAGCTTACATTACAACTCGTTAAAGTCCTACGTGATCTTATATCACACTTCTTTATATTAGTGGAGTAATACACTAAAGGCAAGCTTATGGGTCGTGACATGATGCATGTGAACTCTTTTGGGAGAGAGAGCGAAATTGTGTTTATATGCCCCTGCTTGAAATTTTGTGAGCTCATATGATCAAAAAGGGGAAAATTCTCTTGTGTTGTGAGGGCACATGCTTGATGAGAGATTAATTTTCATGTTGGATGTCTTGATCAGCTGATTTGCATGAGTTTGCCAATATCGAGAGTCGATTCTTAAGTCTAGGAGGTCTTGATGTATTGAAGGTCATTGCATTGATTGGACCATGCGTGTTTTCTTGATGATTTGCTGTATTGAATAATCGGTATGACCGTAGCCTAAATCGTCGAACAAAAGTAGCGAGGTTTGGGGGTAAATTGCATGAGGTGTAAGATTGTTGTTCGAGTACGAACAAGGATTTAAGTGTGGGGTAAGTGATCTTGGGCAAATTTATATGCCCAAGTGATACTCAAATGTGTCATTTTAGCCTTGTTTTCTATCAATGTTTATACATTCTCATGTGATTGGTAATAAAATATGAATTTATACTAACCAACATGATTAGCATAGTTTTGCAGGTAAAATGTAATTTTGGGAAGCTAAAATGCATGTTGGAAGAGATCGGGGTTGGAGTCGAATGTGAGCAAAGGATAAGGCATTGGAAAGCACAAAATAAAGAGGCTCCGCGATGGAGCCGTGTCACACTGCCATCGCGGAGGCATTCTGCTTGGATAGGGAATTTTCGGCCTAATTCCAGTAAGGGTTCGCATTGGGTCCGTGGCACGGTGGCCTAGCTCCGCGTTGCACGTCGTGCCACGTTGAGCCTTATTACCTAGACCCCCAATTTCCAGTGAGGGTCCGCGTCGGTGGCGTGTCACGGAGGCAGTGCTCTGCGATGCACTCCGTGACACGTTGCTTGTTATTCTGGGAAAAATTCCCACTAGTATAAATAGAACACTTAGGTTCATCTTTCAATATTCTGACTTGGTGGAGCAAGAACGTGGGTTACAGGCAGTTGAGGGGACGAAATTATCAGGGTTTTTCTCTCTTTCCTTCTCCTTGAATTCAATTGCTTGTATGTTTAACACTCATTTAACGATGTTTAATCCACAAATTAGTGGCTAATTCCTCTTCTTGCTAAGGTTAAGAACAATTGTATTGAAATGTGATTGTTGATTAGATTGGTTTTTCATCTTTTCTTCCATGGTTGTTCTATTGATTCTTGTTCTTACTGCATTAACGTGTGGCCTACGTTAATGTACATCTAAAAAGTCCGGTTTCACTCGAGAGAGCAAGAAATTGGAAAGTTGTGAATTAATAGGATATGATCCTTTCTTAGTTTGGGAAAATTGAGAATTGATTTACCTTCAGCATAGAAATATACCTGAAAGTCATATTAGTCAATTTAGGAACCCGGTTTGTATGGCTAGAACATGATTTTCATTTAATCACAGAAATGTCGGTGGACGGTTCATGATTCTTAAGTTGGGTTAAATACGAGAGTTTTAATCCATTGGCAGTAGTTCTTGACTAGCAACCGGATGAAAGGTTAACCAATTTATATCGATAATTAATTTCATTACATGTTCATTTAACCTCAGCAGGCTCACATTCATAGTTCAGACTCACATTAGATAATCGTTTTAGACTTAGCATAAAAATTAGAACCCAAAAATATCAAACTCTTGGATACACTGTTGTCTTCATTGTTAAAACTAAAATATAGTAACACTTGAGTAGTTTGTTACCTTATCCCAGTCCCTGTGGGATCGATACTTGGCTTACTTAAGCCACTTTACTACTTGTTCGACCACGTGCACTTGCGTGTAGTTTTATACCCAATAAACGAGCGAACATAGCTGTGTTGCAAAATCAACTCAACACCCACTTCAGCAGTATGAGCTTGAATCAAGCACAAGCCCCAGTTAATGTAGTGCAGCAGGTATGGTGTGAAGTATGTGGGAGTAATGAACACTCAGCTGAGTGTTGTGGGCAAATCCAGATTCTGTAAACTTTGTTGGGAATGTACAGAGAAATAATAACCAACAGTATGGCAACAATTGCAACTCAAATTGGAGGAATCATCAGACTTTGCCCTATTCACAGATGAACAGGGAAGCCAGGATATGGCTTAAGATCGTCTGTTCCTGCCTAATCTCGGGGGTACATATGACAGATGTAAACCGGGATCGTGTATGCCTGGTGTACGCCTTGACGAAAGGGTTGGAGATCAATGTGGGGGCGGTGATTATCTCCGCCATGAAGAGAGCCCGGTTGCATCAGGGGCACAGATACGGATTTGGTGGACTACTCACCACATTCCTGAGGGGCCTAGATGTTGAGGAAGAGGCCCTTGACTACATCCCGTAGATGGAGCGGCGGGCCTTAGATGTCACCAAAACTAAGGCACCCGACACCACCCACGGGCCTGTTCTTACACTTGCCGAGCGACATGCTCGGGACGATCAGTACATGGCTCACATGTACGGGATGCAGATGCTCTAGCTGAGGATAGGCGGGAGGCCGGCAACAGAGGAGGAGCTATGGCAGCTCGAGCTAGACTACCCTTTTGGCGAAAATGCCAGGGCTCTATGTCGAGTGGGGCCAGCTTTTGTGGAGCCCACAGATGATGATGTCCCCACAAATGAGGAGACACGTCGGGAGGACTCCGATGTGGAGTCCGATGATGACGATGGGGGTGATTCAGACATGGGAGATGAAGCAGCAGCACCTGATGAAGAAGTGGAGTATTTTGATTGATCAGGGAGTTCCACCACCCAATTTTTGTGCTATTTTTATTTTTGTGAACACTGGGGACAGTGTTCGAGATAAGTGTGGGGTGGGATTAGTTAGGTGCTGGTTGTGCTGTTATGTATGTTCTAATCTGTTGCTGTGCCTGGGAAAATTATTTTTTTTTATGACCCTGTGATTTGTGATTGTTAAGTTGTTTGTGTGTTGCTGAATGTTGCTAAGCTAATATTGTACATATTTTTGTTTATTGAAATGATCGATATTTTTAATTTTTTTTTATTCTTGGGTTTCTCGCCGTTTGTTTTCGGTTCTTTTACCGAGAATGGTCCCATTGAACCGAAGTCCTAGTTAGTGACCGTTCTCTATGATGGATGGATGACGACCATCTTAAGGGAAATGTAGTCATTAGGAGTAGATTCTTTTTCATTTATTTTTCAGTTGTTTTTCTTTTGTGGGTTGCATCTCAAAACTTTTAGTTACTTTATGGTTGCGGAATTCTGGTTGCGTGTCGTACATGGTATTTGAAATGCAAAGGTGATTCGTATGAAAGCATGCAACTTTGTAAATATGTTGAGATACCTAGGCCACATAGTCGATTCAGTGTTATTAAGGCTTAATGTTTGAATTCGTGTAATTAGCTGATTGAAGAGTCTGTGAATACGTCTTGAATTGAGCATGTGCAATAAGTGTGAAGTGAGGTTTTGTTATTCCATGCTATTGTGAAGTGTCTAGAACTTGCCGGGTGTGTGTACAAAACGAAATGAAGGAGGTGTATTGTAGGAAAGGATGTAGGCATTTCTTTGGTTTAACCGAAAGTTTCTATTTTTCATTATCGTACCCACCTTGATTGTATACCCTAGTCAGCCCGTTGAGCCTTTAGCCTATTATTTTTTTCTTTGGTCAAAAAGTGTAAACCGAGCTTAATCCCTTCTTTTCATTAGCCGTAAAGTCGATCCAAAACTCTTAAGCGCTTAAGAAGAGAAAATAATTTTCCCAAAGTGTCAAAGAGTGAGAATGGTGAAAAGAAAAGAAAAGTAGAGTGATAAAGGGAAAGAAAAGGTTAAAGGTGCACTTGTTATAAATAAACTATAATGAAGGTGTATGAATAATCTTTGTTGTTGTGCCAAGTGTTCTTAATAAGATGGGCCAAACTAAAGAAAAACTTCAAGAATGGGAGGATGAAGAAAGAAACACTGCCCATGAGTTTGATGGGATGTACTGAAAAGGCGCTTAAGGATGCTAGTGGCTATTATTGGCTAGCCCAATATTTACTAGTTCCGTAGCTTACATTACAACCCGTTAAAGTCCTACGTGATCTTATATCACACTTCTTTATATTAGTGGAGTAATACACTAAAGGCAAGCTTATGGGTCGTGACATGATGCATGTGAATTCTTTTGGGAGAGAGAGCAAAATTGTGTTTATATGCCCCTGCTTGAAATTTTGTGAGTTCATATGATCAAAAAGGGGAAAATTCTCTTGTGTTGTGAGGGCACATGCTTGATGAGAGATTAATTTTCATGTCGGATGTCTTGATCAGTTGATTTGCATGAGTTTGCCAATATCGAGAGTCGATTCTTAAGTCTAGGAGGTCTTGATGTATTGAAGGTCATTGCATTGATTGGACCATGCGTGTTTTCTTGATGATTTGCTGTATTGAATAATCGGTATGACTGTAGCCTAAATCGTCGAACGAAAGTAGCGAGGTTTGGGTGTAAATTGCATGAGGTGTAAGATTGTTGTTCGAGGACGAACAAGGATTTAAGTGTGGGGTAAGTGATCTTGGGCAAATTTATATGCCCAAGTGATACTCAAATATGTCATTTTAGCCTTGTTTATCTATCAATGTTTATACATTCTCATGTGATTGGTAATAAAATGTGAATTTATACTAACCAACATGATTAGCATTGTTTTGCAGGTAAAATGTAATTTTGGGAAGCTAAAATGTGTGTTAGAAGAGATCGGGGTTGGACTCGGATGTGAGCAAAGGATAAGGCATTGGAAAGCACAATATAAAGAGGCTCCGCGATGGAGCCGTGTCACGCTGCCATCGCGGAGGCATTCTGCCTGGATAGGGAATTTTCGGTCTAATTCCAGTAAGGGTTCGCGTTGGGTCCGTGGCACGGTGGCCTAGCTCCGCGTTGCACGCCGTGCCACGTTGAGCCTTATTACCTGGACCCCCAATTTCCAGTGAGGGTCTGCGTCGGTGGCGTGTCACGGAGGCAGTGCTCCGCGATGCACTCCGTGACACGTTGCTTGTTATTCCGGGAAAAATTCCCACTAGTATAAATAGAACACTTAGGTTCATTTTTCAATATTCTGACTTGGTGGAGCAAGAACGTGGGTTACAGGCAGTTGAGGGGATGAAATTATCAGGGTTTTTCTCTCTTTCCTTCTCCTTGAATTCAATTGCTTGTATGTTTATCACTCATTTAACGATGTATAATCCACAAATGAGTGGCTAATTCCTCTTCTTGCTGAGGTTAAGAACAATTGTATTGGAATGTGATTGTTGATTAGATTGGTTTTTCATCTTTTCTTCCATGGTTGTTCTATTGATTCTTGTTCTTACTGCATTAATGTGTGGCCTACGTTAATGTACATCTAAAAAGTCCGGTTTCACTCGAGAGAGCAAGAAATTGGAAAGTTGTGAATTAATAGGATATGATCCTTTCTTAGTTTGGGAAAATTGAGAATTGATTTACCTTCAGGATAGAAATATACCTGAAAGTCGTATTAGTCAATTTAGGAACCGGGTTTGTATGGCTAGAACATGAATTTCATTTAATCACAGAAATGTAGGTTGACGGTTCATGATTCTTAAGTTGGGTTAAATACGAGAGTTTTAATCCATTGGCAGTAGTTCGTGACTAGCAACCGGATGAAAGGTTAACCAATTTATATCGATAATTAATTTCATTACATGTTCATTTAACCTCAGCAGGCTCACATACATAGTTCAGACTCACATTAGATAATCGTTTTAGACTTAGCATAAAAATTAGAACCCAAAAATATCAAACTCTTGGTTACACTGTTGTCTTCATAGTTAAAACTAAAATATAGTAACACTTAAGTAGTTCGTTACTTTATCCCAGTCCCTGTGGGATCGATACTTGGGTTACTTAAGCCACTTTACTACTTGTTCGACCTCATGCACTTGCGTGTAGTTTTATACCCAATAAACGAGCGAACATAGCTGTGTTGCAAAATCAACTCAACACCCACTTCAGCAGTATGAGCTTGAATCAAGCACAAGCCCCAGTTAATGTAGTGCAGCAGGTATGGTGTGAAGTATGTGGGAGTAATGAACACTCAGCTGAGTGTTGTGGTGCAAATCCAGATTCTGTAAACTTTGTTGGGAATGTACAGAGAAATAATAACCAACAGTATGGCAACAATTGCAACTCTAATTGGAGGAATCATCCAAATTTCTCTTGGGGTAGTAATAGCCATCAAGGGCAAAGTTCGAATCAGGGTGTGCAGAGAAATCAAGGGGGGCATCAGAATTATCAGTCTCAATACAGAGGAAACAATGCACCTCCTCCCACAACCAACAACATTGAGGAAATGTTCAAAACAATGATAGCTAACCAAGCGCAAATGCAGTCTGACTATGTGAAATTAGCGGCAGACATGAAAAATCAGCAGTTACCTACTAAGGCGTTGGAGTACCAGTTGGGACAACTAGCTGGAGCTCAAAACACCAGGCCTGGAGGAGGACTACCAAGTGACACTGACCCAAATCCCAAGCAGGTCAATGCAGTGACCACAAGGAGTGGATTACAACTCAAGGAGGTGGAACCAGAAAGACCAGCTAAGCAATCAGGAGCAGTGGAAAAAGATGGGGAACATGATGATGAAGGGGGAAGGAGAAGGCAGCCGCGGCAGAAAGACCACCACCCCCATTCCCTCAAAGATTAAAGAAACACAAGGAGGAAGCTTGTTTTAAAAAGTTCATGGAGGTGCTGAAACAGGTACACATTAATTTACCTTTGGTTGATGTTTTGCAGGGAGTGTCGAAATATGCAAAGTATATCAAGGACATCGTAGTAAACAAAAGAAGATTGACAGAGTATGCTACGGTGGCGCTTACTAAGGACTGCACTTCCCAGATACAGAATAGGTTGCCAACAAAGCTCAAGGACCCTGGGAGCTTTACCATTCAGATCACAATCGGGCAAAGTATCCGAGCTCGCAGACTATATGATTTGGGAGCGAGCATAAACTTGATGCTGACATCGGTGTTCAAGAAGTTGGGGCTGGGCAGTCCTAGATTAACTACAGTGATCTTGCAGTTAGCAGACCATTCTTTGGCCAGACCAGATAGCATTGTGGAGGATGTGCTAGTGCAAGTGGGCTACCTCATTTTTCCGGTAGATTTTATTATATTGGATTTTGAGCCGGATGCGGAAGTCCCATTTATTTTGGGACGTCCTTTCTTGGCAACTGGGAGAGCATTGATTGATGTAGCTGCGGGGCAGCTAACCATGCGAGGGCATGAAAAAGTGGAGGTATTTGATGTGTATAAGGCCATGAAGCTTCCGGCCATCTATGAGGAGCTATCAACAATCAATGTGCTAAACAAGGAAGAAATTCTTCAGATTGTTGATTCTCAAGATCCTTTGGAAAGAGCTTTGATGGGCTCCGATCATTTCAGAGATAGGGATACTTATGAGATGGTGCAAATGTTGAATGAACCAAAATGGTTTCTCAGGAAGCAAGACTTTCATCCATTAATGAGGTCCTTGGAACCATTGCCAAAACCAGCTGTTGAGGAAGCACCAAAACTGGAGTTGAAGACATTGCCTCCACATTTGAAATATGTATTTTTGGGGGAAGATGACACCTTGCCAGTCATCATCTCTGCAGAACTAACAGAGGCACAGGTAAAGGATACATTGGTGGTTCTCAAGAGGCGGAAGAAATCAATGGGCTGGCAAATGTCAGACATTAGGGGGATCAACCCAGCCTTTTGCACACACAGAATTTTTATGGAGGAAGGAGCAAAGCCAACTGTACAACATCAGCGGAGGTTGAATCCGGTGATGAAGGATGTGGTTAGGAAGGAGGTGATCAAGTGGCTTGATGCAGGTGTGGTCTATCCCATTTCAGAAAGTGAATGGGTCAGTCCCGTTCAGTATGTCCCAAAGAAAGGAGGGATGACCGTGGTCACCAACGAGAAGAATGAGCTGATCCCTACACGCACAGTCACAGGCTGGCGAATTTGCATGGACTATAGAAAGCTCAATCAGGCCACGAGAAAAGATCATTATCCTATCCCGTTTATTGATCAGATATTGGACAGGTTGGCAGGTCAATAATACTATTGCTTCCTTGATGGATATTCTGGCTATAACCAAATAGCCATAGCACCGGAGGACCAGGAGAAGACCACTTTCACATGTCCTTATGGACATATGCTTTCAGGCGGATGCCATTTGGTTTGTGCAATGCACCCGCCACATTCCAGAGATGCATGATAGCGATCTTTCACAATATGGTGGAAGATTTCGTCGAGGTATTTATGGATGATTTTTCTATTTTCGGTAATTCATTTGCTACTTGTTTGCAGAATCTTGAAAGGGTGCTAGCTCGTTGTGAAGACTCCAACCTTGTACTCAACTGGGAGAAATGTCATTTTTTAGTCAAGGAGGGTATCGTCCTTGGCCATAAGGTGTCTTGCAAGGGGTTGTAAGTCGATCGTGCAAAGATCGAAGTGATTGAAAAGCTACCACCACCTGTGTCAGTGAAGGGTGTTCGCAGTTTTCTCGGACATGCAAGGTTCTACAGACGGTTCATCAAGAACTTCTCTAAAATTTCTAGACCAATATGCAGGTTGCTAGAAAAAGAGGTGAAGTTCAAGTTTGATGAGGATTGTGTTAAAGCACTCGAGGAGTTGAAACAGAAGTTGATAAAAGCACCTATTCTCATTTCTCCGGATTGGGTGCAACCGTTTGAATTAATGTGTGATGCAAGCAATGTGGCTGTAGGAGCTGTATTGGGGCAGCGGAGGAATAGAATTTTTCATTCCATTCATTATGCAAGAAAAACACTTGACGCAGCCCAAGTCAATTATACAGTCACTGAAAAGGAGATGCTAGCATTGGTGTTCGCGTTTGATAAATTCAGGTCCTACTTGGTGGGTTCTAAAGTAGTGGTGTATACCGATCATGCAGCGATTCGGTATCTGTTTAATAAGAAGGATGCAAAGCCCAGGATGATTAGATGGATCTTGTTGTTACAAGAGTTTGACCTAGAGATTCGGGACAAAAAGGGGAGCGAGCATCAAGTGGCAGATCACCTATCGCGATTGGAAAGTCGGTTGCATGTGAAGGAAGGTGACAACATCGAAGAGGAGTTCCCGGATGAGAAGCTCTTGGCAATAAAGGAAGCTGAAATCCCTTGGTATGCAGACATTTTGAATTTGGTGGTGAGTGGAGTCTATCCACCGGAGGCTACGGCTCAGCAGAGAAAAAAGTTGAGACATGATTGCAGGTATTACATTTGGGATGAGTCGTACTTGTTTAAGAAGGGACCGGATCAGGTGATGAGAAGATGCATTCCAGAGAGCTAGATTGCAGAAGTATTGAGGAGTTCTCACTCATCATTATATGGAGGGCACCACGGAGGCGAGCGGACAGTGCACAAGGTGCTACAGTCAGGTTTCTTTTGGCCTACACTGTTTAGAGACTCTATGGCATATGTAAAAATGTGTGATAGATGTCAACGAACAGGCACAATTGGTAGAAGGCAGGAGATGAAACTACAACAGATATTAGAAGTGGAGACTTTGATGTATGGGGAATAGATTTCATGGGCTCGTTCCCATCGTCATTTGGTAATTGTTACATCTTGGTAGCCGTTGATTATGTATCCAAGTGGGTCGAAGCAATAGCTTGTCTCAGAAATGACAACAAGGTGGTAACAAAATTTGTGAAAAAGCATATTTTCACCAGGTTCGGTACACCCTGAGCCATTATTAGTGATGGAGGGGCTCATTTTGTAAATGCAAGTTTCAAGAATTTGCTAGCTAAGTATGGGGTGCGCCACAAGGTAGCAACAACATATCATCCCCAAACTAGTGGGCAAGTGGAGGTGTCGAACAAAGAAATCAAGCATATTCTACAGAAGATAGTGAATGCACAACGAATTTATTGGTCAAGCAAACTCGACGATGCGTTGCGGGCTTATAGAACTGTGTACAAGACACCCATTGGGACTTTTCCGTACAGATTGGTCTATGGAAAGGCATGTCATCTGCTTGTGGAGCTAGAACATCGAGCTTTTTGGGACGTGAGGAAATTGAACATGGATCTGGAGCTAGCAGGGAAGAAGAGGCTGATGCAACTCAGTACTGGATGAGTTTCGTTGGCATGCCTATGAAAGTGCCAAATGCTACAAGGAGAAAACGAAGAAGTGGCACGATAGGCATATGGTGCATCGGATCTTTGAGCCGGGGCAGAAGGTGTTGCTATTTAATTCGAGGCTGAAGCTTTTTCTAGGCAAATTACGGTCCAAATGGTCAGGGCCATTTGAAGAAGTGAGAATGACCCCGCACGGGGTAGTGGAGTTGTGTCAAGAAGATAGAAGTGCCACATTTTTGGTAAATGGGCAAAGATGTAAGTATTATTGGGGTAAGGACGTTATTCGAGAGAAGACGTCCATCACTCTAGAGGATGATTGAGCAATGAATGACGTCGAGCCGCGATGGTAAATCAGGTGCTGCACGGGAGGCAACCCGTGAATGTGTTGTAAAGAAAAAAAAAAGAAAAAAATATAAAAAGAGAAAAACAAAGAAAAAGAAAAAAATAAAAATTCTTTTGTGTTGAAACCTATGGGGTCTAACCAATTTTGTTATGGTGAAATGATTTTCAGGTGGAACGAAGGGCAAAAATGGAAAGAAACGCAAAGGAAAAAAAATCGAGGTGAGAAAAAAAAATTGGCACATTACAGTGAGCCTGCGCGATGGCTCCGTGTCACGGAGGGGGTGCTTCGCGTTACCCTCCGTGAAACGTTGAGGCTTGTTTCGAATTTTTTAAAAATCCAGAACACTGGCGCGATGGCTCCGTGTCACGGAGGGGGTGCTCCGAGTTACCCTCCGTGACACGTCGAGGGTTAAATCGCGTCGGGTCACACCGGGTCACCGGGTAACCCGCGCAAAAAATCACTTTAAAACCCCAATTCCCCTCATTTTTTTCCTATTTCTTCACTTCCTCCGTGACCCACACCCAAAATCCCCTTCTCCCTCAATGTGAAACAGACCTAGGCATCAATTTTCTTCAAGTTTTTTTCAATTTCATCAAATCAAAGGTATGTTCTTGAATTCTTCCTTGTTTTTGCTCAAGTTTTCGATTCTTGAACATGTGTGGTGATTAGACATTGACCTAAGTGATATCTAAGCTTGAATTCACTAGAGTTATGATGGATTGATGTTCATAGTATCATTTTGAATATATGAACTCAATGATTGCATGTTTTATTGAATTCTTGCGAAATTGATAGCTAGGGTTGAAAATTGAATAGGAAGAAGACTAAATTCTTTGAAATGTTGAAAAAAATTTGGGTTGTGCATGTTGGGTGAAGCAAAATATAGTGTGATTGAGGTTGAATATGCTAAGTAGACAAGGGATTTTCGGGAGAATGAAATTGGAGAATTGCATAGGTTGTTGAAAAAAATTTGCTAAGTGCCATGATGATGTAATGAAATCGATGACGATATTTTTATTCATTGTACGAAGTCTGAGTAGTACATAGTAATTGTTCCATTGACTCATATGAATGCACTAAGCATGTTGAATTTTAAGAATTGGAAAAGCATGAATGTCTTGTCAAATTGTTGGGATTGTGGCTTAAGACTAAGTGTGGGGTGACCCAAGTAAACCCAACCTTAGTTGTAGTTAATTATGACTTTCATAACATTAGGACTGTATGTTTGATTGTACAGGAACAATGTCAGGCAGACAAGATAAGGGAAAGGGCGCATCCACATCGGGTGCCGGCAGGAAAAGGATACGATTAGGAACAGCAGTTCCAGCAGCACCAGGGGTTCCGCGAGGCCAACGCTGACAATACGGAACCCGATGGGTGACCGATGAGGAGAAGAAGTGGTATGAAAAACACAAAGAAACCAAATACTTCCCGAAAGAACAGATAGCACGGGAACCGCTGGCATAGGAATTCCCGCGGATTGTACACCGAATTAACACTGATGGGATGAACTTCATCTTTGAAGAGCCCAAGGATTGCAATCTCAATCTTATTCGGGAGTTCTATGCCAACTGAAACCCGACTCTACGCAGTCACACCATCAAAATCAGGGGGTAGGTTGTCACTTTTGAGCCCCATCACTTTAATGAAATCCTAGGGGCGCGGGACACAGACGATCATGTCCTTAGGTAGCTGAACATCGCTCCACCCTATGCGGACATCAGACGCACCCTATGTGGAGCCCGATCGACAATAAGGTGGAGTAGGCACAAGGAGAGGGGCTACCTCAGACATTTCTTACTCGCAGATGAACAGGGAGGCCTAGATTTGGATGAAGATTGTGTGTTCCTGCTTGATCCCGGGGGTGCACATGACAGATGTCACCCGGGATAAAGTGTGCTTGGTGTATGCCCTGATGAAAGGGCTTGAAATTAATGTTGGGGCGATGATAATCTCCGCCCTGAAGAGAGCCCGACTGCATCAGGGGCATAGATACCGGTTCGGTGGTTTGCTTACCACGTTCCTGAGGGGCCACGATATCAAGGAGGAGGCCTTGGATTACATCCCACAAATTGACAGGCGTGCCTTAGATGTCACCAAAACCAAGGCACCTGACACTACTCATGGGCCGGTACTCACACTAGCCGAGCGACATGCTCGGGATGACCAATATATGGCCCGCATGTATGGGATGCAGATGTGGCAGCTGCGCATAGGCGGGAGGCCGGCAATGGAGGATGAGCTGTGGCAGCTCGAGCTAGATACCATTCGACGAGAATGCCAGGGCTCTATGCAGAGTGGGGCCCACATTTATGGAGCCCGTAAATGATGATGTCCCCACCGATGAGGAGACACACCAGGAGGACTCAAATGTTGAGTCAGATGAGGACAGCGGGGGCGATTCTGATATGGGAGACAAAGCAACGACACCTGATGAAGAAGTTGAATACTTCGATTGATCAGGGAGTTTCACCACCTACCTTTGTGATATGTTGAAATTTTGTGAACACTGGGGACAGTGTTCGGTTTTAGTGTGGGGTGGGAGTAGTTAGGTGCCAGCTGCTTTGTTTATGTTTATGTTTTATTTTTTTTATTGTTGTTGTGCCTATGCAAAATGTGACCTGGTGACTCTGTGTTGTGTGTTCTGTAATTAATTTTGTGTTGTATGAATGTTGAGCTGCTGTGTGTTGTGTGAGATGCTGTTGGTTGTGTGTGTTGTTTAAATATTGTTCAAATCAAAATTTTTATCTTTTTCTATTGAATTTTTTTTCAAAATCTTTTTATGTTGGGTTTCTCGGCCTTTATTTTTGGTGCTTTTACCGAGAATAGTCCCATTGAACCGAAGTCGTAGATAGTGACCGTTCCCTATGATGGATGGATAACGACCGTCTTAAGGGAAACAGAGTCGATAGGAGTAGTTTTTTTCTTTATTTTCTTTCTTTTGTTTGTGTCCCAAACGTGTCGTTACTTCATGGTTCGGAATTCTTGTTACGTGTTGTACATTATATTAAGATGCAAAAGTGATTCGTATGAAAGCATGCAAATGTGTAAACATGTTGAGATACCTAGGCCATAGAGTTCGATTCGTTGTGATTGAGGCTTAATAGTGAATTCTTGTAATTAGTTGATTGAAGAGTCTGTGAATATGTCTTGAGTTGAGCATGTGCAATGAGTGTGAGGTGAGGTTTCGATTATTCCATGCTATTGTGAAGTGTCTAGAACTTGTTTGGTGTGTGTACTAAACGAAATGAAGGATGTGTAGTGTAGGAAAGAATGTAGGCGTTTCTTTGAATAAACTGAAAGTTTCTCCATTATCATACCTACCTTGAATGTACATCCTAGTTAGCCCCATTGAGCCTTTAGCCTATTTTTTTCTTTTATTTGAAGAGGTACAAACCGAGCTTAATCCCTTCTTTTCATTAGTCGTGAATTTGATCCAAAACTCTTAAGCGCTCAAGAAAAACAATTTTCCCACAATGTAAAGGAGTACGAAGTGTGAAACGAAAGGAAAAGCGGAAGTTGTGAAAGTTAAAGAAAGGTCAAAGGTGCACTTGCTGAAATTAAATAAAATAAAGATGTATAACAAATCTTTGCTAGTAAGACGAGTGTGCTTAAAGAAATGGGAACAAAAACAAAGAAAAAAAATTTCAAGAATGAGAGGATGAAGAAAGAAACAATGGCCGTAATGATGGTGGGATGTATTGAAAAGCGCTTAAGGAAGCTAGTTTCTATTATTGGTTAGCCCAGTATTTACTAGTTCCTTAGCTTACATTACAACCCGTAAGTCCTATGTGATCTTACATCACGCGTCCTTATATTAGTGGAGTAATACACTAGAGGCAAGCCTATGGTTCATGACATGATGCATGTGAATTCTTTGGGAGAGAGAGCGAAATCGTATTCATATACCTCTACATGTAGTGCTTTGGAAATCATATGATGGCAATGGGGTAATTCTCTTGTGTTGTGAGGGCACATGCTTGATGAGAGATTAATTTCATGTCGGATGTCTTGATCAGTTGATTTGCACGAGTTTTCCAAGATCGAGAATCGATTCTTGAGTTTAGGAGGTCTTAATGTGGTGTACTTCATTGTATTGATGAGACCATGCATGTTTTCTTGATGATTTGCTATATTAAATAATCGGTATAGTTGTAGCTTGAATTGTCGAGCCAAAGTAGCGGTGCGTGGGTGTCAATTACATGAGATGTGAGAGTATTGTTCGAGGACGAACAAGGTTTTAAGTGTGGGGTAAGTGATCTTGGGCAGAATTGCATGCCCAAGTGATACTCGAATGCTTCATTTCGACTTGTTTATCTATAGTTATATGTACATTCTCATGTGATTTTTAGTAAAAATGTGAATTTATACTAACCAAAATGATTAGTATTGTTTTGCAGGTAAAAGGAAATTTTGGAAACTAATATACATGTTGGTGATCGGGAATGAACTTGGAGACAAGGAGTGGAAAATGACAAGGGAGAGCAGCAAATATAGGGGCTCCGCGATGGAGCCGTGTCACGCTGCCATCGCGGAGGCATTCTGCCTTTGATGAAATAATTTTGGCATATTCCAGTGAAGGTGCGCGATAGCACCGTGTCACGTTGGCTAGGCTCCGCAATGCAAGTCGTGCCACGCTGAGGGGAAATTGCCCGGGGAGCCGACTTCCAGTGAGGGTCCGCGATACCTCCGTGGCACGGAGGGAGTGCTCCGATACACTCTGTGCCACGTTGCTTGTTATTCCGGGAAAAATTCTCAAGAGTATAAATAGCACACTTAGGTGTTATTTTAAACATTCTGACTTGGTTGAGCAAGAACGTGGGTTACAAGAAGTTGAGAAGACGAAAATTCTAGGGTTCTTCTCTATCTCTTTCTCTTTTATCTCAATTGTTTGTATGAATTCTACATATTTGTTGATGTTTAATCAACAAATGAGTGGCTAAATTCACTTCTTGCTGAGGTTAAGAACAATTGTAGTGGAATGTAATTGTGGTTCATTTTAATTTACATCTTTTCTTCAATGGTTGTTCTATCAATTCTTGTTTTTTCTGCATTAATATTTGGCCAATGTTAATGTATATCTAGAAATCCAATTTTGATTTTGAAAAGGAAAGAAATTGGAAAGATGTGAATTGGTAGGATATGATATCTTCTTAGTTTAGAAAATTTAGAATTGATTTACATTCAGAATAGAAATATATCTGAAAGTCTTATTAGTCAATTACGGAATTGGTATTGTATGGCTAGAGCATGAAATTCTTTTATCACAAAAATGTAGATTAATGTTTCATGATTCTTAATTGGATAGGAGTCGAAAGATCCAATCCATAGGCAATAATTCTTGACTAGCAACCGAAGAAAAGATTAGCTGAATTGAATTGATAAATTACTTCCCTGCATGCTTGTTTTAACCTCAGCTTGCTCATTACTATTGGTCAGACTCAAATTATAATCTTAACTTAGATTTTTATTACTTAGCAAACTTAACTCTCAAAATATTGTTTAATTGGTTGTCTGCATTCATAAAGACATAGTTCACTGACGCTTACGTTAATTAGTACCGTAGTTCAGTCCCTGTGGGATCGATACTTGGCTTTACATGAGTCACTTTACTACTTGTTCGACCACGTGCACTTGTGTGTAGTCACCACACCAACCGAACACCAGCTATGTGGTTCTCTTCGGGGGTAGTCGTTCCGTCAGTTTTTGACTTGAATGTCAATGATTAGCATCTATATATATATATTGATTGTTTGTTTCTGGGTTTTTTCTTGTGTCTAACATTCTAAGACGAATGTTCCCAAGGGAGAGATATTGTTATACCTTGAGAATTCAAGAATCGGACCCGAAAGTAAATCAGGAGAAAAATTGGAAAATGTTGCAGCAATTGCAGAAGGGGTCACTTAACGACCTGAGAAGAGGCCAAACGAGTCGTCAAGTGTCACGTGGGGAAGGCCTGGCATGATGGAGGACTCGAGGTCCTCACGGGCGATGTAACAACTCGTGGTCAGTCACCACAAGTCATCATGTCAGTCGTGGAGAGGTCTTAGAGAAAGATGCTGAAGCTTATCCAGTGTACTTGACGGATGGTACCTAACAAGTCTTCGTCAGTCCTAACGACCCGTTAGGTGGGCCGTTACCAAGCTAGTTGAGTTTTCATGAATGAAGAGGCAGTGTACTTGATGGGTGAACCAACAGATTGTGTGCCCTAGTAATGAGTCATTAGGTCGTCCGTTAGGACCCCATGACAGTTATTTTCAGCGATTTCAGTAAGGGCTTTTTCGTAATTCCTAAGTTCCAAGGGCTTATACTATGTCGTTTTAAGCTCGTAATAGAGGGTTTTAAGCAGAGAAAAACCCATCTTAGGCCATTTTCTTCATGCATGCAAGGTTGAAGGTTTGAAGGGAAGAAATTGAGGAGAATTTTAAGATCTTCAAGGGAAATCTCAGCTGGGCAATTAGGAAGAGTTAGGATTCTTCATTTTCAGGTATGTAAGGCTATGAGTGGGTGCTTTATTCCACACTCATGTCCATTGCCTATCAATTTGTGATTAGTTTGTGATGATCAAGTATGGGTCTTCATTTAATTACATGATTCTTACATTTCTACTCATGGGTATGATTAAATTGAGTTGTTATTGGTGATTTACTGAACTTGGAAGGATTCTATCTTAATTTCTTTTATAAAATTATTTTTCAAAAATTGAATCTAAAATGTCCATGTGTGGGTAGTTCATAAAAGAATGTGATGATGATGGAGTAGATAATAAAAAGCATGTTTCCAACCTTACCCATGATTTTTGATAATGTTTTCAAAGAGGATTAAATAGACACAAGTATGATGAAGCTTTGGGTAGTGCCCAGTGTTGAGTGTGAATGATGATTTTCGTGAATTGACTTTATTACTTCGTTTTGGAGTGAAATATCCCAAATTACAATGTTTTCAAATTAATTGTATGAGTTCAAGCATGATAAAGTTTTGGGCAAGACCCTTATATTGATGATGATGAGGTGATATTTCTAAATAGGCCTACCACATGATTTTGGAGTAAAGTCTCCTCCTATTCTTTGAGCTTGTGGTATGTGTCGTAGTAAAGCTTCTCATAAGCATGAATTCATAATTGAGATGTATGTTGTCACTAAGCTTCACTTCACGTGATGTTGAAGTCTAAGCATAATTCTATCCTATGCTTTATCGAGATGACATTGTTGAGCTTCATATCTATATGATGTCTAGTGTATGCATGATTTCATAATGAGCTTTGTCAATAGACAATGTTGAGCTTCGTTCCATATGATGTTGAGTTTATGCATGAATTTATGTTGATCTTCGTCACTAGATGATGTTGAGCTTCGTATTTATACGATGTAGAGCATTGCATGTTTTTGAAGAAGAGTCTAGCACCAAGCGGGCTAAGGGTCGACTACCCTATGCCCTAGAATTACGCGCCAACATAGGTTGATTTTGTTATATTATTGGGACCTCCCTTCTGAGCTATCCCTGGCCCGATTGGCCCCTTTTAGCTTGATATCGATATCATGGTAGTGTCCCTAGACCTGGAAAGGTTTTGGACAGCTCTGCCCACTTGAGTGTAATAGTCAGGACCACGTAAGCTCTATCATGGCATGTCAATTAAGTGACGAGTCTCACATTGTCTATATCATTCGAGTTGCATATCCATTACTCATGATGATTATCTTATGCATGAATGTTTGAAAAGCAAGGTTCGACTCATTGTTCAGCTTTTGATATAAATGTTATGATTGAGCTTTAAGTCATTCAATTTAGTCAAGATTTTTTAAAGCCATGCATGACCACGTATAAATAAGAATGATTTCATAATGAATGCTTGTGATATTTTCTTACTCTTAGAGGCTATCATACATGTATGACTTGTTTTAAAAGACTATGATTGCTCTAGCGGTTTTACTTACCTTTCATACTCGATACATTTCATGTACTGTCCGCACACTTTCTATGCTGCATCATTTCGTGATGCAGCATCGGGTTTCAGGTTCAGCCTCGTTCATAGCCGCTTATCAGAGTTAGCACCTTCTTGTTTTGGTGACTCTTCATCTTCCAAGGACTAGACTTTCAGTTATCTTGAGTGTATTTTCAGTTTCAGTATTTCTGAGCTAGTTGGGGTGTTGTCCCATCAGCTCATCCAGATTAGAGGCTTATCAGACTTAGACATGTATTCAGCTTCAGATGTTCATTTTGTTGTTATCTTAAGTTAGTTGTTATACCCCGTAGGATTCCCGACACCTAGATGGCCTATTCGTGCATTGGTCGAGCATATTTGGAAGCCATACATGCTAGAAAAAGGCCCGGGGAAAGATCGGACAAGCGCCAAGTCGGCGCGTCGCAAGGCAAAATGCGACTTATAAATCGCATTTCAGGAATGCGACTTATAAATCGCATTCCATGAATGCGATTTATAGTGCCAATTATATTTATGCCCCCACTTCGGTTTTAATTTAGTATGTTCATTATATTTTCCAGAAACGTGAGAGAAAATAGAGGGGGCGAAGGATATGGATAAATTGTCGCTCGATTACGCCGCCAAACGCGGTCCAAATTCAAATTAACCTCAGGTACTGAGGTATTTAGCAGCAGGGAGCATTCCTACGGATTTTGTTTCGCGAAATACGACTGACGAATCGTCAAGCTACCGAGCTAAGGTAAGTAGAATTGCTCCAAACTAGTGTCTATGTGCTCCTAGCTGTGAAGTGAATACTTCTCCCTTCTGGACTTCTGAAAAATAGCGAGTTTTCGACCGTCTTTTGATAAGCCTAAGTTTAGGCTACAATTATATCGAAATTGACGTCGTTCTTTAGAATAAAGCTATATTTAGTATTAATTAGCGTATACATGAATGCAGTTGGGAGAAATAGCTGGAGTATTGACCGAGCCTCGTCCGACAGACGGATAACTCGAGGTTAAGGTATGTAAAGCTAGTTATTTCGGCAAGTTAGTAGCTTTAGCCTTGTATAGTACTATAAACTCCGTAGTAGAATTCCCGGAAGTTGAATGTTAGGTATTGTGCTAGTTCAGTAAACCTAGTTCGCATTGTGATATCATATTCAGTCTGAAAGTTAGAAAAGCATGTGCCCAAGGGCAAGTTAGTAGTTCAGATTCAGTACAACCTATTATGTGAATAGCAAGCATGTTGTAGAATAAAAAGGAACAGATTTTCATAATAACAGTCAGTAAAGAAAGATCAGATAGACAGACAGTTTTAGCTACAAATTAGCCATTCAGACAGATAGTATCTTGCTACAGATTAGCCGTACAGTTAAATAGAGAGTACATAATCAGTATAGTCAGTAAAGAATCAGTTAGGTATAGAAACAGATCAGAATAAGAAGTTAGATTCCAGACAATCTTTTCAGTTATACATGCTTGCTATTTCTATGTGCTATTTGTTTGTTGAGACTTGATGTGGCATGTGGGCACCCCTTTAGCATCCCCACCGCCCCTGGGTTATAGCTGTGTCAATACCAGATTCAGATACCGCCACCAGCTGGGCGATGCCGTCCGCCTAGAGGACGATGATGGCCGACCACCATGATAATACGGTCCAGACCACCCTGCTTGCAGGGGTAGTTCAGTTTACTCTGCGCAGAGCCAGTCCACCCTGTTTACAGGGGCAGAACACTCTGTGTGCGCTTGTGGCCGGGGGCAGTTCCAGATACAGATTTTTATAAAATTACCCTGTTGCGCGCTTGCACCCAGGGGCAGTTTCAGTTACAGATACAACAGCAGACTACCCCGTGTGCACTTGCGCCCAGAGGCAGGAGTCTTCGGACTCAGACACAGTTTATTGTCAGAGGCCAAGGCCTGAGCTACGTACCCAAGGGGGCCGGTAGGAGGAGCTCACAGTTATCAGATGAGTGGAGTGACTTATTTTTGGTTGGTTTTGACTCGGGTAGGGGTATATAGATTGTTTGCTTGCTTGGCGCCATCCGGCTTATGGGGGTTGGTATTGGCTCTTGCTTGCTACTTGTATATCTATTTATGTGCTTTATATATTATATACTAGCTACTAGACAGCAGGCCATCGCGTCTACAGGTACGCCTCTGCCTTATCAATATAGAAAGCTTGATTTAGTTCATACCAACTTCTTCAGATTCAGTTATCTCCTGCTATACAGAAATGCTAGATACGCTATCTATATTCAGTTGTTTTCAGTTGTACTATTTCAGTTGCTTTGCATACTCAGTACCAGTGGTACTGACGCCCAGTGGGGCGCTGCATTACTTGCCTGCAGGTACTCATAAACGAGGAGGCGACCCCTCGTGATTCCAGTCAGCTATTGAGTATTCAACTCCTGTCATCCGGAGACTGAATTCCAGAGGTGTATTCCGTTTTCTTTTGTTGTACAGTACGGGTAGGTCGGGGCCCTGTCCCGATCATTTCTATTGTTATTCCTAGAGGCTTGCAGTCTGTATATATTCCCTGTGGTCAGTCGAGCCGGTCGTGTGAGGCCGTGCAGCTTGTTATAGTTATTTGTTATTTCTGTTCCTATTGGCCGTGTGTGGCCATAACTAGTCAGTAGTGGTGACCTTGCCGGTCACGTAATTATTTAGCGTGCTACTGTTAAGTTACAGAGAACTAGACAGCATGGTGGCCTTGTCGGCCCGCATAGGTTCCCCTGTAGTAGTATGTTTCTGGTTAGCTGTTTTCCAGGTGCAGGTGGCTATAGGCCTGTTGGCCGGAGGCTGTGTTTACAGCCGTTATATAGCCCTTTGGTTCCAGGAATTCGAGTTAGAGCCAGCCAGGCACCAGATGTGCTTCGGCTCACCAGATAGCAGTCTAGGTCCTACTAGGGCACCAGGTGCCAGTCATACCCCCCAGGGCGGAGTGTGACATTAGTCTTCCGCTGAGTTTATATTTATGTGTTCTTTATGTTTATTGAATAATTTAGTGAATGCTTATTCCATGGGTTGACTTGGGGTCTCTCGGGGTCCCTTGTCCTGTGTCTAAGATTCGGGTCTCCTCTCGGGTCGTGACAGTAGGCCAAGTAAGAAAATATTTGAAAATTATGTCTCTTTAATCAGAGACATTTAATGTGGTCCATGTATCAAATAATGAAATATTTACCTTTTCTACATGTAGATAATATATATATAAGATAATAATATTTTATAGTTATGCATATTTTAATCGAAGGAAACATATTATTAAGAGTTCCTAAGGAAATCATATTTTATGGAGAAGTCCCTAGATTTAAAGTTCTTGGCTAAGAGAATCTCTAGCCTACCTTTATAAACCCGTGTGATTCCACCAATTTGGCATCCTTTTTCTTGATAGGCATAAACTAGAAAACTCTAGGGTTTATTTCATTATTTTCAATGTCTCAGATGGGTGCTAGATTAAAGGAAATTCTCTACGACACTTGAACAACTAGTATGGTTGAAATACATTCTTATTTTAATATTCTACTACGACGACTTTATATGTATTTTAATTTCAACAAAGACCCCATCACCTCACGAAGAATTAACAATCTAAATTCTGAACTTCTAAACCTTTAATATCTTTTTAATATAAACTTTAGTACTACTATTTTCAAGATGGAAAATCATCTCATCAGTTCTGCACAAGACGATAGTATAAAAGAGCATGTTATAGTGAGAAAACCACGCGTAGTCTGTGTAAAGCAGAAAGTTTTCATGAGTTCTCCTCATGCTTATATATGCATAAGGCCTTGTCATGAAGAATATATGGCTCCTTAGCTCTTTTGTCTCCCATGCACTGCCTTTTTCCCTTTTCACTTTTATATATAAAAGATTATATGTATTATAATCTGTGGCCTATGTAGGATTTTGTGCAAGCAATATAGGTCTATTATCGTAATTTAACCCTATATTATAAGTAAATTAGAGTCGGACACTGAAATGGTTTTAAGTCTTTACTCACTACAAAAAAGGCGCAATTTATGGAGGTTTAATTGCGGGGGTTACACTCAACCTCCATAAATCATATCATATTGTGGGGTTTTTCCTCCTCTGTTAGTTTTATAATATCTGTGGCGGTCAGAAACCCCTGTAACCCTAAAAAAGCGCATTATTTCTCTCATTTTAGATTATTTCCCCCATTCCCCCATTATTTCTCATGCTCTAAAAGCCCTAATGGCATCTCTTCCTTAGCAGAGGATTCTACCTTTGAAGCGATTATTTTTCTTGAAATTAGTCAGCCATTAAGGTTAATCTCACTTTAATTTTTCTCCTTTATCAATTTTGTGTTTTTACTTCATTGATTTTTGCATTGTTAGAGTTTCATCAAAAAACCTGATTTTGACTCTCTACCGAAATTGAGTGAATAAGGAATCATCACTCTCAGCCGAAATTGAAACGTAAGTCCACTTTTGTTTGATTTTAGTAATAGATTTAGTTTCTAGGTTTGTGAAATATAAATTGGGATTTTCCTTCCATGCTTTTCTCTTCTTCTTAAGGATAAATTCTCACTCTTCTGCCCTGCCATTTTATGTTTCTAAGACTCAGTATGTGTAAACTCATAAACTAATTGAAAGTCAAAATTCAACTAGCTGTATACAAACTATGTACAAAGCCAAATGACCTTAATCACATTCTATTTGCAAGAAAATATCACCAAACCAGCCAGGTGCTATTCCACTTACCGTAACTCATGTATTCGATGTTTCTTTAGTAGATAACGATTGCGCATTTGTTGTTTTCAGACCATTAGTGAATGTGTGAAGTACTTGTGAAAATTGAAGTTGCTTAGCTCTTTATTTCCTGATAATATACAACCTATTGTTGTTCTTATGTATAAAATTGAGGCAAACTTGTTATACTTGTAATAGGTGTATATACTTCAAAAAAAATCATATATTAGTGTGTTTATATATATAATAACCTTCATTGATTGAGAATATAGAGGTTGTTGTAGTGTTAAAAATTATATATGTCAATGTCGCCATGTGAACTAACAATAGTGCCCAAGCAAAGAAAAATTAAATTGATTTGTGATTAATCTTTGAAGATTAAGGAAGTAATTATTGGAACCATTCTTAGCATTTATGTGATTAATCTTTGAAGTTTAAGGATGTTGGAGAATATATTGAGGTTGATGTAATGTGATTAATCTTTGAAGTTCTTAGTCTTTTAGTTTTGGAGAACTTCAACTTTTGTAGATACCATCTTAGCTTTTCTCTCATCAAGAATTTGTTGCAGTGCTTTAATTTGCTTTTCCTTATCTGCTTGCTTCTTGGTAGTTTCTCCATGATTTTACAATTTTATATCAGAAGATTCTAGCTTTTTGTGTCAAGGTCAATCTCTATTAATGCATTGCATAATTATTTTTGTAAGAACAAACTTTATCCCTTTGAAAATATAATTTTGCTTCATCAAGTGTACTTTTAGTTCTGTTTCATAACAATTCTTAATACATTTAGATGGATAAATCATGGATTGGAAAGCCAAGAATCACAACTGAATATTTGCGTGGTTTGAATCAATTTCTGGATTTCGCATTTATAAATGGAGTTGTTGGAGATAAAATAAAATGTCCATTTCCTAATTGCGATTGCAAGAAGTGGAAAAAAGAAATATAGTGCGTGACCATTTGATATACAAGTCATTCCCTCGAAATTATGTCACTTGGGTTATGCATGGGGAAAGTAATGTGTTGCAGAACTCTGGAAATATAGAGGCTACTCATGATACACTACCTTCTGAAAATCGCGTAGAATTATTGATTAATGAAGCATTTCAGGGCATAAGACATGAGGGTACGGATGTAGGTCTGCTTCGAATAACAAAGACTTTCTTGAGTTGCTTAGGGGTGGAAGTCAAGAACTGTATGAAGGGTCCAAGTTCTCAAAGCTAGAATTTTTGTTAAAGTTGTATCACATAAAGTGTTTGTCTAGATTAAGTTACAAGTGAATTACTATGATACTATATCTATTAAGAGATGCATTTGATTTTGCAAAGATCCCTAATTCTTTTTATGACGCCAAGAAAACAATCAAAAAGTTGTGTCTTGATTATATCAAGATAGATGCTTGTCTAAATGATTGCATGTTGTATTGGGGAGAAGATACTAATGAGGAAATATGCAAGCATTGTCACACTTCTAGATGGAAACCCATAAATAAGAGTGACAAAATCATGTGCCTTCTACAAGTAAGAAGCAAAAGAAGAAACCTGCAAAAATTTTGTGTTACTTTCCATTAAAACCAAGGCTGCAAAAATTGTTCATGTGCTCCAAGACTGCAGAAGAAATGAGATGGCATGTGGAGGATGATAACAATAATTGAATCATGAGGCATCCTAGAGATGGTGAGGCATGGAAAAGATTCAATAGAACTTATCCTGACTTTGCTTTAGATCCTAGAAATGTTTGACTAGGTCTTGCTAGTGATGGTTTCAATCCATTTTGAACGATGAGTACTACTATAGAATCTGGCCAATGCTTTTGGTTCCATATAACCTTCCACCTTGGTTGTGTATGAAACAACAAATTTTCATCCTCTCAATGTTTAATGCATCGGAAACTCAAAGACTAGATCCGGGACTTAAATCAGAAAATCTGGAAATTCTGCAGAAAAGGCTTCAGGACAACTCCCTACCTAATGACTCGTTAGATCAGTCGTGAGAAGGGGGATGGAGAAATGGAAAGGGAGAGATAGTGTACCCAACGGAAGACCTCAAGAGTCGTGGTCAGGCATCCCGACCCATTAGGTGAGTCGTGATAAGCAAAGAGAGAAATTTTTTGAGAGTGAGGCAGTGTACCTAACGAGTGGTGACCACGACTCGTGGTCACCAGCAACGAGTCGTTAGGTTAACCATTACCATCCCCAGTCAACTGATAGACAATGTACTTAACGGGCGTTACCACGAGTCGTGGCCTAGGGTAACGAGTCGTTATGTTCCCCGTTAGGACCACCTGATAGTTTTTCCCTGCGATTTTCTAAGAGCTGTTTAGTAATTTCCTACCCTCCTAAACTTTAAACTATGTCGTTTTAGACGTAATTTCAAACCTATTTGTGGGTATGAACGACCTCTCCCCTCATTCCCCACGTACATTAGAAATCATCAAAGGGTTCTCCGAAGAACTTTTAGAGTAAGGTCCAAGGGTTTTTCATTAATCTCAGAAATTCAAGTTTCCTCCTCAAGGAAATTCTTAGCCAGGTATGTGGGAGTTCATCAAGGGAATTGTTCTTCCCTTGTGCCCCCAAAATCCCTCTCTAATTCATTATATAAAATCCCAGTCCTGAGTTTTCGTATGTGAATAGAATTCATGAAAATTTTCCATGAATCCACCTAGAATAATATCTGTGATTATTTTTAGTTATGGTTTCCATCTGTTCATGATTTATTTGGTGATTATTTTCACAAAAGTAAATTCTAGCCCTACAGACTTTTCGAATGTTAAAGAACTTCTTGATAGACCTCATTTAATTTGTGTGGAATATTATCCTATGTTGATTAGAATTATTTTTTACCCATTTTGTTATATCAAAAATGATAAGTATTGTGAGATGAAAATTTAGCCATAACCATTGGACTAGAAAATATTGAATTCTGCTCCAGCGTTGAAATGTTGAATCTTAGCTTGAACTTACCATCATAGGAATCCCCATATTGCTAGTAGCAGTGAGTCTTGATTCAACTATTGTCAGTTCAGTTTTGGTAAGAACTTTAGAATTTTCAGTGTTAGTCAGAAAATGTCAACTGATCCGTTTGACTACAGAAATTCCCGAGGTGCCAGTACCACCTCCCAGTTATCAGAATCAAACTCAGAACTTAGTTTCATTGGTCCACGAGGCAGTCTGGACACTCAGACAGATAACTTTGACTAGCCCTAGGATCCCAATTCAGACTACAGTTTGTTCTTAGACAGTTACGACGATTTTAGATAAGCAGCTCTGACAAGTCTAGAACCCAGTTTCAGAATCTAGTCCGATGAGACTCTCAGGGTACTTTCAGTTACATATCCCTGACTAGTCTTGAACCCCAGTTTTGAGCTATCAGCTTAGTATTCAGTTTAGATTTTCCAGTGGGAGTAGGACTTATCACCGAGTGGACTAGGGCTCCAGCGCACCCAAGTTCCTAGAACTACGTTGCCAGCGTAGGTTACAGTATTTACTGGCCTGATTGGCCCCAGAATTTTTTGATCACCCAGTTCATGCCTTTATACCCTGGCAAGGTATATTAGGCATACTAGTGGGGTGTATACATCCGACTCCATGTCTAGCTCATGTGGTTATATGTCGGTTATAGACTCTCCCACTAGTCAGCTCAGTTCAATCTCAGATTAGTCAGTTCAGTTCAGTTCAGATCAGTTCTGTATGGTATCTCAGACTCAGTATTTTAGACTTAGGGCATGTCTTTGACCATCAGACAGGGTCATTTTGACCATCTCAACTTATTTTAGTTGTTCAGCTCAGTATATTAGTTGGTCATTGCATGTCATTTCAGTTCAGACATTTATATTAAGTTATGTTTTCTCTCACTTACTTAGTAAATTCAAAGTATTAATGCATACTTTTATGCTGTACCATTTCATGATACAGCCGCAGGTTCTCAGACTCAGCACTGTTAGTTGCCACAGTTTATATCCTCTTCCTCAGCAGCAGAAGTGTGAGTCCTCATATTTCAAGGATGATATTTTATTTTGTTCAAGTCATTTCATTACTTTTAGTTTGTTTTAGAGTTAGCTGGGGGCTTGTCCCACCAACTCATCGGTTAGATGGCTTTTAGACACATGCTTGGTTTTTCAGACTATTAGTATTGTTCAGCTGTTTTACACCTTATGTTTTAGTTTTAGCTTTCATAAATGTTTTATATTATTATTTCAAAGCTTCCGCTATGCATGTTTTACTCAGAATACCAGTGTATGATAGACCAAGGGTTGACTTGGGATTACTCATGACTCCAACTATCGTGTCCCCTCCAAGGTGTAGACTCGAGGCATGACAAACTTGGTATCAGAGCCCTAGGCTTAGAGTATCCTCGGTATGTCTGGAAACCGCATCGAGTAGAGTCCTTTTCATGGGTGTGAAGTGCACCACACTTATGACGAGGAGGTTACGAGATGTTATTAGGAAAACTCTCTTTTGTTCATACTCTTTATTGTGCCTAATAGTTCAAACCCAGAAATGTCCTTCTAACTCGTGCTTTGTTTCATTTCAGTGAATCATGCCTCCCAAATGCGGTAACGGAAGAAAAGCCGGTAACGCCAACAAACCTGCCCCACTAGCCTTGGCAGCCCCTCAAGATGACTCGGTATCTACCGCTGAATTCAGGGTGGCCATTTAACTGCTTGCCCAAACTGTGACCAACCAGGTGAACCAACAGGTGGTGCCAATGAACACCAACGGGTCTGCAGCATCTGCTAGGGTGCGGGACTTCAACCGTATGAACCCTCCATATTTTCAGGGATCCAAAGTAGGGGAGGATCCCCAAGAGTTTGTAGATGAGATTAAGAAGATTACCCACATAATGGGTGTCAGCTCCTCTGAGAGTGCTGATCTGGCTGCCTACCAGCTAAAAGGGATAGCTCAAGTCTGGTATGAACAGTGGAAAGAGGGGAGGCCAATGGGAGCAGGACCTGTAGAGTGGGAGGAGTTCAACACAACCTTCCTAGGTAGATTTTTCCCTCGAGAGCTGAGGGAGGAAAAACTGGTTGAGTTTATGAACTTGAGACAAGGCAGCAGGATTGTAGAAGAATACACATAGGAGTTTACCAGGCTGTCTAAGTACACTCCAAAGATGGTAGCCGAGACAAGGGCTCGCATGTGGAAGTTTGTTAACGGAGTGTCAAACCTGGTCGTCAAGGAGTGTAGGATAGTGGTGCTGATTAGGGATATGGACCTATCTAGCCTAATTGTCTATGCCCAGCAGATTGAGGCCTCAAACCTGAAGGACATGGAGCAAAAGAACAAATGGGCAAGGACTGGCCAGTCTGACTACTGGCATCAGAGGTCTAGCGGTAGTAGACGCCCACAATAGCAACAATAGCACCAGAGAGCCCCAGCACCCAGCTCGGCCAGTGCCCCAACCTTTCGTTCCCTCCAGGATCGAAGGGGTGGATCATCTGGAAATCAGTCTCAAAGCCATAGTGTTGGGAACAAATATCTATCTTGCCCCAAACATGGAAAGAATCACCCGGGGGAGTTCCTTCAGGGTCGAGAGGGTTGTTTTGGTTGTGGAAAGCTCGGACATCAGCTCAGGGAGTGCTCGTCAGCTAGGCGAGGGAGATCAAAATCCACCATATCATCAGCTCCAGCAGGCTGACTAGCACAGCAGGCCAACACATCAGGTATGGATGGCGGTCAGCGCCAAAACTGTTTCTATGCTTTGTCTTCTCATCAGGATCAGGAGAGCTCATCTAACATAGTCACGGGTATGTTACGCCTCTTTCATCTGGATGTGTATGTCCTCCAAGATCTAGGAGCCACACTTTCATTCGTGACTCCCTATGTAGCAGTGCAGTTCAATATCAGTCCAGAGGTCTGTTCGTTCGTCTGTTGGGTATATAACTACACGCAAGTGCACGTGGTCGAACAAGTAGTAAAGTGGCTTAAGTAAGCCAAGTATCGATCCCACAGGGACTGGGATGAAGTGCAATCTGACTTAAGTGTACTATATTCTAATTCTAAAAATGCAGACAACAGTGTAACCAAAAGTTGGATATTTTGATTTATAATTTTTGTGCTAAATCTAAAACAACTATCTAATGTGAGTCTGAACTATGGATGAGAGCATGCTGAGGTTAAACGAACATGTAATGAAATTAATTAGTCTTTTCCTCCGGTTGCTAGTCAAGAACTTTTGCCAAGAGATTAAAACTCTCGTATTTAACCCCACTTAAGAATCATGAACCATCCACCTACATTTCTGTGATTAAATGCAATTCATGTTCTAGCAATACAAACCCGGTTCCTAAATTGACTAATACGACTTTCAGGTATATTTCTACCCTGAAAGTAAATTAATTCTCAATTTTCCCAAACTAAGAAAAGATCATATCCTATTAATTCACAACTTCCCAATTTCTTGCTCTCTCGAGTGAAACCAGACTTTTTAGATGTAAATTAACGTAGGCCACACATTAATCCAGTAAGAACAAGAATTAATAGAACAACCATGGAAGAAAAGATGAAAAACCAATATGATCAACAATCACATTTCACTACAATTCTTCATAACCTCAGCAAGAAGATTAATTAGCCACTCATTTGTGGATTAAACATCGTTAAATGAGTGTTAAACATACAAGCAATTGAATACAAGGAGAAGGAAAGAGAGAAAAACCCTGATAATTTCGTCCCCTCAACTGCCTGTAACCCACGTTCTTGCTCCACCAAGTCAGAATATTGAAAAATGAACCTAAGTGTTCTATTTATACTAGTGGGAATTTTTCCCGAAATAACAAGCAATGTGTCACGGAGTGCATCGCGGAGCACTGCCTCCGTGACATGCTACCGACGCGGACCTTCATTGGAACTGGGGGTCCAGGAAATAAGGCCCAACGTGGCATGGCGTGCAACGCGGAGCCATGCTACCGTGCCACGGACCTATCGCGTACCCTCTCTGGAAATTGGGAAAGAATTCCCTATCCAGGCAGAAGGCCTCCGCGATGGCAGCGTGACATGGCTCCATCGCGGAGCCCCTTTATTTTATGCTTTCCAATGCCTTGTCCCTTGCTCGCATCCGAGTCCAACCCCGATATCTTCCAACATGCATTTAAGCTTCCCAAAATTACATTTTACCCGCAAAACAATGCTAATCATGTTGGTTAGTATAAATTCACATTTTATTACCAATTACATGAGAATGTATACACATTGATAGATAAACAAGGCTAAAATTCCACATTTGAGTATCACTTGGGCATATAAATTTGCCCAAGATCAAGGTCCTCTCAGAACCATTCTCAGTCTCCACCCCTATTGGCGAGTCAATTAGAGCCAGCCGGGTGTATAGAAACTGCCCAGTCTCATTCCTAAATAAAGTCATCCCACATGATCTAGTAGAGTTATACATGGTCAATTTTGACCTTATCCTTGGCATGGATTGGTTACACTATAATTATGCCTCGGTTGACTGTAGAACTAGAGTCGTCAAGTTCCAATTTCCAAATGAACCAGTGTTAGAATGGACGGGCAGTAGTTCAGTGCCTAAGGGTAGGTTTATTTCCTACCTTAAGGCCTAGAAACTCATCTCCAAGTGATGTATTTATCATCTAGTTCGGGTCAAGGATTCAAACTCTAAGACCCCAACTATCCAGTCAGTTCCAGTGGTCAGTGAGTTCCCAGATGTATTTCTTGAGGATCTTCCTGGGGTTACCCCTGAACGGGAAATAGACTTAGGAATAGACCTTCTCCAAAACATTCAGCCCATCTCCATCCCTCCTTACAAAATGGCTCCAATTGAGCTTAAGGAGATGAAGGAGCAATTAAAAGATCTTCTTGACAAGGATTTTATCAGACCCAGTATCTCTCCCTAGGGTGCTCCAATACTATTCGTGCGTAAGAAAGACGGTACCCTCAGAATGTGTATATATTACCGCCAGCTAAACAAAGTCACAGTCAAGAACAAGTATCCTCTACCCAGAATCGATGACCTGTTTGACCAACTTCAGGGAGCCAGTTGTTTCTTAAAAATCGATCTCCAGTCAAGGTATAATCAGCTAAGGGTCAGAGAGTGTGACATACCAAAAACAACAATCAGAACTCGGTATGGTCACTACAAGTTTGTGGTGATGTCCTTCAGGCTAACAAATAGCCCCACAACCTTCATGGACTTGATGAACAGAGTCTTCAAAAAGTATCTGGATATGTTCGTCATCGTGTTTATCGACGATATTCTGGTATACTCCGAAAATGAGGAAGAGCATGCTAACCACCTGAGATTAGTATTACAGACACTCAAAGACCGCCAGTTGTTCACCAAGTTTAGTAAGTGCAAATTCTGGTTAACGTCTGTGAATTTCTTGGGTCACGTGGTCTCGAGCCAAGGTATTCAGGATGATCCTAAAAAGATAGCGGCAGTGAAAGATTGGCTCAGATCTACCTCTCCGACGGAAGTTAGGAGTTTTCTGGGCCTAGCTGGTTATTATCGATAGTTTATGGAAGGTTTCTCCTTTATAGAGTCTCCTCTAACTAAGTTAACTCAGAAGTAGGTAAAATTCCAGCAGTCAGATGTGTGTGAGAAGAGTTTCCAGGAGTTGAAGACTCTACTCACTATGATCCAATGTTTAACTTGCCAGAAGGAACAGAGGGGTTAGTTGTCTATTGTGACACTTCCAGAGTTGGACTCGGTTACATCCTGATGCAGCGAGGCAAAGTGATAGCCTATGCCTCCAGAAAGCTCAAGGTTCATGAGAGAAATTACCCAACCCATGACTTGGAGTTGGCAGCGGTGGTGTTTTCACTGATGATATGGAGACATTATCTGTACGTGGCTCATGTGGATGTGTTCATAGATCACAAGAGCCTCCAGTACGTGTTGAGTCAGAAGGACCTAAATCTTCGTCAGAGAAGGTGGTTGGAGCTACTGAAAGATTATGACATGAGCGTGCTATATCACCCGGGCAAAGCCAATGTGGTGGCTGATTCCCTAAGCAGAGTATCTATGGGTAGCGTGGCTCAGGTTGAAGAAAGAAAAAAGGAGTTGGCAAAGGATGTTCACAGGCTAGATCGGTTAAGGGTACAGTTGGTTGACTCAGATTAGGGTGGAGTAGTGGTGCAAAGCAGGTCATACTCTTTCTTGGTTGTGGATGTCAAGTCAAGACAAGATGAGGATCCCATCCTTCTTAAACTCAAGGAAGTGATTCTCAAGAAAGAAATAAAAGCTTTCTCCCAAGGGGAGATTGTGTGCTCCGTTACCAGGGCAGATTGTGTGTACCAGATATTGGTGAGTTAAGACAGAAGATACTGGCTGAAGCACACAGTTTGAGATACTCCATTCACGCTGGTTCTACTAAAATGTACCACGATCTGCGGGATATTTACTGGTGAAACGGCATGAAGAGAGACATTGCTGAATTCGTAGCCAAGTGCCCAAACTGGCAGCAAGTTAAGGTAGAGCATCAAAGACCAAGAGGCATGACGTAGGATATTAGCATACCCACATGGAAGTGGGAAGAAGTAAATGTGGACTTCATTAAGGGTCTACCTCAGACTCGTCGGCAGCATGACTCAATCTGGGTAGTAGTAGATCAGATGACTAAGTCGGCACACTTCCTTCCAGTCAAAATGACGAATTCAGCTGAGTACTATGCCAGACTTTACATCCGATAGTTAGTCAGAATTCATGGGGTACCATTAGCTATCATTTCAGATAGAGGAACTGAGTTCACCTCACACTTCTGGAAGTCTTTTCAGAAGGGACTAGGCTCTCAGGTCAAGCTCAGCATAGCTTTTCACCCGCAGATAGATGGGTAAGCTGAGCGATCTATTCAGACCCTATAAGATATATTAAGAGCGTGTGTGATCGATTTTAAGGGTAATTGGGATGACCATTTTCCTCTTATCGAGTTTGCATACAACAACTGTTACCACACTAGTATCTAGATGGCCTCGTTTGAGGCATTGTATGGTAGGAGGTACAGATTTCCTATCGGATGGTTTGAAGTGGGTGAAGCTGCTATAATTGGGCTAGACTCAGTCCACGAAGCTATGCAGAAGGTACAAATCATTAGAGAAAGATTAAAAACAACTCAGAGTCATTAGAAATCTTATGCGGATGTGAAGAGAAGAGAATTGGAGTTTGCTGTGGATGATTTGGTTTACTTGAAAATTTTGCCCATGAAAGAGGTGATGAGGTTTGGGAAGAAAGAAAAGCTCAGTCTAAGGTATGTAGGGCCCTACAGGATTCGGAGGCGAATTGGCAAAGTATCTTATGAGATAGAGTTACCTACAGAGTTGGCATCCGTGCACCCAACATTCCATGTGTCACTCTTGAAGTAGTGAATCGGAGATCCAACTTCATTTATGCCGCTGGAAAGTATGGAAATCAAAGACAGTCTCTCTTACGAAGAGGTCCCAATTCAGATCCTTGATTGTCAAGTTCGTAAGCTAAGGAATAAGGAAATAGCTTCAGTCAAGGTCTTATGGAGAAATCAGCAGGTTGAGGGAGCTACGTGGGAGGCAGAAGCAAATATGATTGCCAAATACCTACACTTGTTCTCTACCGACTCTGTTACATCTTAAAATATTAGTTTTGCATTAGAAACTAACTTAATTGTTGGGTTCAACTCATGTGTTTAAGTTTCCTTTATGACTTCGGATGTATGTCTGAAAAGTGAATTAAGTTCAGTTATGTATGTTGAAGCGTGGGTAGTCATTCTATTAGTTTTGGAGTTAAATGAGGAGTATTTGATCATTATGATTGTTATGCCCTACTTTACGGTGTGTTTTCCAATATTCGAGGATGAATGTTTCCAAGGGGTAGATATTGTAATGCTCCAGAAACTCAAAGACTAGATCTGGCGCTTAAATCAGAATATTTGGAAATTCTGCAGAAAATGCTTTAGGACGACACCCTTAACGAGTTGCTAGGAGACCTAATGACTCGTTAGGTCAATCATGAGAAGGGGGATGGAGAGATGGAAAGGGAGATACAGTGTACCCAACGGAAGACCTCACGAGTTGTGGTCAGGCATCATAACCCATTAGGTGAGTTGTGATCAACAAAGAGAGAAATTTTTTGAGAGTGAGGCAGTGTACCTAATGAGTGGCGACCACGACTCATGGTCACCAGCAACGAGTCGTTAGGTTAATCATTGCTAGCCCCAGTCGACTGATAGAAAATGTACTTAACGGGCGTTACCACGAGTCGTGGACCAGGGTAACGAGTCATTACATTCCTCATTAGGACCACCTGACAGTTTTTCTCTATGATTTTCTGAGGGTTGTTTAGTAATTTCCTACCCTCCTAAACTTTAAACTATGTCGTTTTAGACGTAATTTTAGACCTATTAGTGGGAATGAACGGCCTTTCCCCTCATTCCCCACGTACATTCTCAGAAATCACCAAAGGGTTCTCCCAAGAACTTTCAGAGTAAGGTCCAAGGGTTTTTCATTCATCTCAGAAATTCAAGTTTCCTCTTCAAGGGAATTCTTAGCTAGGTATGTGGGAGCTCAAGAAGGAAATTGTTTTTCCCTTGTGTCCCCAAAATTCCTCTCTAATTCATTCTATCAAATCCTATCCTTGAGTTTTCGAATGTGAATAGAATTCATGAAATTTTTCCTTGAATCCACCTAGAATAATATCTGTGATTATTTTTAGTTATGGTTTCCATCAGTTCATGATTTATTTGGTGATTATTTTCACAAAAGTAAATTTTGGACTCAGACTTTTCTAATGTTAAAGAACTTATTGATAGACCTCATTTAATTCATGTGGAATATTATCCTATATTGATTATATATTTTTTTCCTCAGTTTGTGATATCAAAAATGATAAGTATTGTGAGATGAAAATTTAGCCATAACCATTGGACTAGAAAATATTGAACTCTGCTCCAGCATTGAAATATTGAATCTTAGCTTGAACTTGCCATCGTGAGAATCCACATATTGCTAGTAGTAGTGAGTCTCGATTTAACTATTGTCAGTTCATTTTTGGTAAAAACTTTAGAATTTTCAGTGTCAGTTAGAAAATGTCAGCTGATCAGTTTGACTACAGAAATTCCCGAGGTGTCAGTACCACCTCCCAGTTATCAGAATCAGACTCAGAACTCAGTTTCATTGGTCGATGAGGTGGTCATGAGACTTAGACTGATAGCTCTAACTAGCCCTAGGACCCCAGTTCAGATTACAGTTTGTTCTTAGACGGTTACAATGATTCTAGATAAGCAGCTCTGACCAATCTAGAACCCAGTTTTAGAATCTGGTCCGATAAGACTCTCAGGGTACTTTTAATTACGTATCCCTGACTAGTCTTGGAACCTAGTTTCGAGCTATCAACTTAGTATTCTGTTTATGTTTTCCAGTGGGAGTAGGACTTAGCACCGAGTGCAACGGGGTTCCAGCGCACCCAGGTTCCTAGAACTACGTTGCCAACGTAGGTTACAATATTTATTGGCCTGATTGGCCCCAGACTTTTGTGATCACCCAGTTCATGCCTTTATACCCTAGCAAGGTATATTGGGTCCTACCGTGGGGTGTATACATCGGACTCCACATCTAACTCAAGTGGTTATATGTCGGTTATAGAGTCTCCCACTAGTCAGCTCAGTTCAGTCTCAGGTTAGTCAGTTCAGTTCAGTTCAGTTTAGATCAATTCAGTGTGGTATCTCAGACTCAGGGCATATCTTTGACCATCAGATAGGATCATTTTGACCATCTCAACTTATTTCAATTGTTCAATTCAGTATATTAGTTGGTCAATGCATGTCATTTCAGTTCAGGCATTTATATTCAGTTATGTTTTCTCTCACTTACTTAGTACATTCAAAGTACTGATGCATATTTTTATGTTGTATCGTTTTATGATACAATCTTAGGTTCTCAAACTCAGCACCATTAATCGCTGCAGTTCAGATCCTCCTCCTCAGTAACAGAAGTGTGAGTCCTCATCTTTTGAGGATGATATTTTATTTTGTTCAAGTCATTTCATTACTTTTATTTTGTTTTAGAGTTAGCTGGGGGCTTGTCCCAACAACTCATTGGTTAGATGTCTTTTAGACACAAACGTGGTTTTTTCAGACTATTAGTATTGTTCAGCTGTTTTACACCTTATGTTTCATTTTTAGCTTTCATAAATGTTTTATATTATTATTTCATAGCTTCCTCTATGCATGCTTTACTCAGAATACCAGTGTATGATAGACCAAGGGTTTACTTGGGGTTATTTGTGACTCCAAGTACCGTGTCCTATCCAGGGTGTAGACTCGGGGCGTGACACAATGATCATTCCAGGTCCACGTACGGTAGGAAATAATATAGATGTATATCTACAGCCCCTTATTAAGGAGTTGAATGAGTTGTGGTCTGAAGGTATGAAAGCTTTTGATTCATCAAAGAATAAAATATTTAGAATGAGGGCAGCTCTTATGTGGCAGTTAGTGACTTCCCCAGACTCGATATCTTATCTTGTTGGAAAACACATACTGGTTTAGCATGTCCATCTTGTAATTTTGACGCAGAACCTTGTCGACTTCGTCACAATAAAAAGTGGTGTTTTATTGGTCATCTTTCAATTTTTGGCAAGAAATCATAAATTTAGATTGATGAGACTTCATTTTTTTGGAGATGTAGAGGAGAGGAACCTGCCAAGGAAGTTATCTGGGTTAGACATTTACAATAAGTGAAAGAAATTGATATTACATTTGGAAGACTAGCTGAGCTGAATAATAAAAGGAAAAGAAAGAGGCAAAGGAAAGCTGTGGAAAGTGCAACTCAACAATGGGAAAAAAGAGCATATTCTTCAATCTTCCAGATTGGGAATTTAACTTGTTGCGCCATAATTTAGATGTTATGCACATCGAGAAGAATGTGTTTGACAATATTATATACTCATTGCTAAATGAAAAAGATAAATCAAAGGATCAAGTTAAGGCTTGAAAAGATCTACAAGATATGGGTATAAGGCATGATCTTTGGCCAGATGAAGATGAAGAATGTTGGCTTGCTGCATTTACAATCCCAACTAAAAAGAGAGTCACCTTTCTCAAAACACTAAAGAATATCTCAGTACCGGATGGTTACTCAAGTAATATTTCTCATTCTATTGATTTGGATCAAAAGAGGATATTCGGATTAAAAAGCCATGATTGTCACTCATTATGGAACAATTGTTACCTCTAGAAATTTGCAATGTGCTTTCAAATCATGTTGTTGCAGTTTTGGTAGAGCTTTCTTCCTTTTTTAGACACCTCTGTCTAAAAAGCTTAAGCCACTCGGACTTGGAAAAGCTACAGGATCATATTGTTCTCACACTTTTCCATTTAGATATGTTGTTCCCTCCATTTGTTTTTACTGTAATGGTTCATTTAACTATCCATCTAGTGGATGAAGTACTACAAGGTGGTACGGTACAATAACGATGGATGTATTTTGTTGAAAGGTAAAATATTTCATGTTCAAAACTCTTTGAATCGATCTTGTCATATTGAATAAAAGCAAATGCTTATTCTAACACCTTTCTATTTTGTTCATAGAATTTTGGGTCATTTCAAGTCCTTTGTGGGAAACAAATCACAACTAGAAGGTTCCACTGCTGAAGGTTACATGGCTAAAGAAACACTAACTTTTTTTTCCCGTTATTTTGAGGATATTGAGTTGAGGGTAAATAGTCCTAAACGTGTAAACGATGAATCAAATCATAATGATACTTCTGAAATGTCCTCTATGTTTCCTCGACGAGGTAGACATGTAGGAGGCTCCTCAACTGTTTTGTCTTCTCGATCGAGATTGGGTTAGCGAGGAAACAACAATGGATGTTCCTATGTACCACATTAATTCAATCACATTCCTCTTGACTTCTTTAGAGAATACTTAAGCTTATCTATATGTGTTACTTAATTGCACAGCAGTGCAACCATTTATTGAGTAAGAAATTTAAATTGACTTAATTTTTGACAAATAGTTATAAAGTAAAGTGATTAAGTTTGATAGATATAACTTCTTTGTAGTAAATTTAAGGATCACATAAGAAGAAGTTCAAGAGGCCGAAAACCTTCAACAACAGAGGTGGAGAGGAGAGTTAACAAGAGTTTGTTGATTGGTTTCCAAAGGGAGTGAGTGAATGGTATTAGAATATTTATATATACATGACTTTCTTTTTTGAATTTAGAATATTTAATGATAATAATTTTGTTTATTTAAATTATGAATTTAGATATATCAGACACAATCTCCACTAACCTGGAGTTTTTAGCATGAGGTCCAAGCCCAAATGAAAGAAGGTTCACTGGTTATAACGTTAATGGATTCAAATTTCAAACCTTATCTAGAGAACAAGGATTGAAAACTCAAAATAGTGGAGTTTTTCTTACATCTGACACCTCTTGTATTGCATTTAATACTGATAGAAATGCAAGGCAAGCAGAGTTGCCATATTATGAGAAGTTGGAAGATATTATTGAGCTTAATTATAATGGTCAGTTCAGGGTTGTGCTCTTCAAATGCCAATGGGCTGATACTACTTGGGATAGAGGGTTCAAAAAAGACGTTTGGAATTTCAATTGTGTCAATTTTTTATAAGTTGATTCACACTGGTGATCGTGGGGATGATGATCCTTATATTAAAGCATCTCAAGAAAATATGGTCTATTATGTTGATGATGAAATTGATAAAAAATGGAGTGTGGTTGTACATCTAAAGCCAAGAGATCTATTGACATGGATCAAGCTGATGAAGAAGAAATATACGAGAATGAGCCATACCAACAATAAGAATATGAACATTTTTTTTAATATTGATTATGAAAATATTCATATTGCAATATATGAGCATATGTCTTAATAGGAATTAAGTTGTTTTATTAAGATATGGAATTTTCTTGACGAATTGTAGGCTACTCTTTTATTTACTATCAGTTTATTTCAAATCTCCTAATTTGGGCTGATGTTGAGTTTGGTGTTCTCTTTATTTTTAACACCAAAATTCAATTTTAATCTCTAGTATAAGTATCTTATTGAAATCTGCTTTTTCATTTTCCCTTGCTCTTGCAAGTGACACGTAGAGACCATTCTCACCTAAATGATGCAAGGAAAAAGAGGGATCAATTTTCTAATGCTTCTGCTTTCATGTATTTCTGTTTGAACATTTGTTGAGTTGGAGAACTAACGAAGTGGTTCTAAGAATGTTGTATTATTATAACAAAATGAGTGATTGAATACAATTGTTTGCAGTTTGTTGTACTTTTGGTGTTTGTAATTGTATTTCACTGCAACAAATTTCTCCTCTGTGTTGTGCTGTTGCTGCTCCCTACTCCTTATACTATTAGTACTGCTGTAGCAGAAATGGTAGTAGTATTAGTAGTGGTATTCTTTCAAGTGATATGATCTATATAAGTCGTTAGTTTCTTTATATTCTGCTGCAAAAGTTATATTCCGCTTCTTTATCCATAGATTTTCTTTCCCCCTGTTATAAAACATCTAGCTAGCTTTTGGTACTCTGAGAGTTGGTAATCTATGATACAGTTTGGTTTGTTAATTGTAGATATGACAAAGATGAAGCGTTATCTTAACTTGCCAAAGTCAATTCAATCAACACATATTTTAGAAAGTGCAACCATATCACAACCACATCAGTCAACACTACCATTAACATCCTTTTTTCAATCAAAATATCGACCAACACCTTCAGTCTCAGCCTCATCACAACTAGATTGATCAGTTCAAGCCACAACACAATAGCTTGCTCCATCAGTTCAGCCTGCAGCACAGCAGGCACCATCACAACCGGCTTCATCAGTTCAGCCCACAACACAGCAGGCACCGTCATTGTCGGCTTCTTCAGTTAAGCCCGCAACACAGTAGGCACCATCACAGCCGACTCTATCAGTTCAGCCCGCAGCACAACAAGCACTACAAAGCAAGTGTAGTGGACATGAGTCAAACTCTTGTTAGATGGTAGATGCAATAGGTAATTTTACTGTATTAGATTCCTTTCTCCTTTTAACATGCTAAGCTCCATTTAATTTATTTGCATTAGATTTCTTCAATAGGCAGGATAAGTATCAATTTCACGAAGGTTATAATTGACAAATGGAATTTGCATTTCATTTTTCTTTTTGCAATTTGTGATGAGGAGGGGAGTCAATTTCCCCCCAAAGGCTAGTCTGTAACCATTTGTAGCACACCATTTTAGGCCATAAAGCATAGAGACCACTTCTGCCATATTGCTAGTCCTTGGTACCAAAGAAATAGAGTGGATATCCTCTTCTATGTCGTTGTGTCACAAGTTGTATATATTTGATGGCAGTCTTCACCTAGTCTTAATATATGGAGATGCATTGTCGTGGTTTTTTGTGGTTTGAGCATTTGAAATCAAAAAATGAAGGACTTTTATCCAATGAAATGGCTTTTATTTTTCTCTTATCTTTTTATTTATTATTTATGATTTACAAGTGGAGTACTTGATCCAGGTAAGTCCATGTATTTTCTGTGTTTCCTACGTTATCTTGATTTCTATGTAGGCATTTTTATAGTTTCAGCATATTATAGTGATTGCTTTTATTTAAGAAAAATTAAAATTATATAGATAAAAGATAGTTAATTATGAGTCTAGCATTTGAATTGACTTGATCATTAATTAAGGCCCCAAGAGAAATGGGACTTTAGTATTGAAATCTGAAATTTTATCTTCGAAGTTTATTAGGAGCAATGATTAAGAGGACAGTGACACAAAATAGACATTTTCACCCATTTTCAGCCCTATAATCACAAAAGACCTTAACTAATAGTATTATACACAGTTACTATAAAATTTATTTGCGTTATCAGATCACTAAAAAATCAATTACAAATTACTTTTGTAACAAACTTAGATTGATGATCTGCAAATCATATTGTAGCATTAATTTGTTGAGGTCACATTAATTTCATTCTATGATTTTTATTGTTAAAGATTCACAAGGAGATGTGAAGAAACGAAAACTGAAGGTGAAGGACATCTTAAATTTATCTTGTGAAGAACGTATCATTGTTGATTTTGATGATGATTCTGCAATTAGAGAAGCATAAGGTCTTCTTGCAGGTTTTTGTGGGTTCTTAGCAACTGACTGCTCTATTTTTCTAATTGGCTTTGTGAAATAGAATGATTTACCAGAGTCATACTTTAACCACTGCTTTGATCAAATTGTAAAGGTGCGAACTCTATTGTTACAATTATATCTCTATTTTGTGTATTTGCACTTTATATTGGCATGTGATAGTTAAGCTAATCAATATTTTATTTCTAAAGCCTCGATTTCAATTTAATACAGCTGAGGCAAATGCACGACGATGTGTATATAACTCTATTTCAAAGAAGTGGGGTGCAAGGAGGTTAAAGTTGTGGGATAAGTTCTTTGCCCCTTGAAAAGCAGAGCTGATATGATGGATCACATTTTCAAAGGAATTCCACAGGATCAATAGACTTCTTATGTGGATAACCGTTTGGATAAAAGAACAAAGGTATCTTTGGAACTGCTTCTATTTAAATGTGTAATTGTATAATTATTTGTTTTTATATTGAATTCAAGTATTTTTTAAGAAAATGTGCAAAAAAAAATGCTGAAATTCGAAAGAAACAAACTATTCCACACACTGGTGGCTCCAAATCTAACTCGAGAAGAAGGGTTGAAATGGTGAAAGATATTAATTCAATATATTTTATTTTTATTTATTAAACTTTCTACTATTATTTATTTGTTAAGTTATTTTAATTTGATTATTTTATTTATAGATGGCTCAAACAGGTCACAAGCCTGGACAGGCATAACTTTATCTTTCTACTCATACGAAACAAGATAGATCATATGTTAATGAGGCAGCGAAAGAGATATGTGTAAGTACCTATCTTGAGCTTGTTTTATTTCGAACTATCCACTTCTTAAACATCCTTTTGTAAACTTCTGCGTAACCACCCTTTCCTATCAAGTTTTCTACAGCACGAAATGCATGATTTGACCATTAAAGACTACAAATCTAAGATCTTTTTTCTTGTAAGTTAAGCATGCTACCTCAATTAACAAAACAACAACAAGAAACCAATCAGAATTAAAATACTTCTAAAAAACATAGGACTAACAGTAAACTTATTATCATGAATAAAATATAATCCCAACTAAATGATATGGAAGAAATTAATAAAGCGAATCGAAATGACAAGTAATTTTACCAACCTTGGTGGAAACTGTTAGTTGCAGCTTGGAGCTTAGAGAGGGTGAAATTCCTCTACTAAGGGTTGAAGTAATTCAAATCTGCATCAACAATAGGATTTTTCACACTCCAACTAACTCTCTCATGCTGCTGCTAAATCTTTGTGAGAACTTAGAGGATCCTTAGTTAAATCATGCATATCTAAGAAAAGAAAAATATGAGAAGCAACATTCATCAAACAAGAAAGAAAACAAAGACTAGTTTTGTTTAGAAACAGAGGAATTAAAAGAAAACAGAAACAAAACTAAATCATAACATAAATGAAGCACACATAATACCAACATTACATCGGAGATAATTTAATATTTTAAAATTGTAGCATTCATCTCTTGCTTGTTATTACTTTCTTCTTTTGTTGTCAATTACTAAATAAAATTGTACAATGAATTTTGTGTTATACTATTTAGGAAAAAATTGAACTAGCTATAAGTCAAAGCACCATTGATGAGTCTGAAGTTTCGCCGAATGATGTTGTTGGTCGGGTTCTAGGAAACGGGCACTTTAGAAGGGTAAGGTGTTTGGGTTTAGGAGATATTCCTAGTATAGCTTTTAAACAAACAAGACCTCGTTTTAGTGATATGAGTGCTTCAAGTAGTAATAATTCATGTTAGTCCCATTGTCAAGAAAACTACACTTAAATGTTAAATGCTCACAAGCAAAGCCAAGAGAACTACAAAGAAATAGTGAATTCTCACAAGCTAATGATGAATGCTTTCAAGAAATATATGATAATGAAAGATGGGATGATACCTCAATAATTTGCAGGGTTTTTTGCTTCTCCTCCTACACCGGTAAATAGTTTCTTAAATTTTCTTTTTCATTTTAAAAAGAACACAAATTAACATATTGTTTTATAATATTTATCATTGAAAGACCTTGTAATTACTTTTGTTTTTGTATCCAAGTGCTGCATCTTGTGGACCCCTTCCAGATATGGATGGAAGATCAATTGGTGGTAGTAATTCCAGTGGCAATGATTAAAGTTTCTTGTTATTGTATTAGATTTGTAATTATGGCAATGTTATCGAATGATCGGGGTGATATTTTGCGTTTAAATTGTGAATTGTGATGATGCATAGCTAAATTAAATCTCTAAACTATGCAAGAATTAGATTACGTTTCTCTTTTATGCTTCTGCTATTATAGTTCTTTTCATTGGAACAATGTATTCAAAACTTTGTGGTTTTTGCTTTGGAACAATACATTGAAAATTTTGAAACTTCATTTAGTATTTTATATTATAGTTTTTTATGGTTTCAATACTTTAAAACAATGTATTGAAAACTTTGTGTTTATGTTTCTTTCGCATTCCTCTATGCTTGTATGATATTAGTTATTGTTATATAACAGGAAAATAATTTATTGTAATGTAGCAGAATAATATTTCATAAATGTTGTAATAAAAAAATAATTTAATAAATTGCAGGGGTTTCGACCGCCGAAATTTTAAAATAAAATACTTATAAGGTGGAGGCTTTAACCGCCGCTATGTTAAAAAATAATTGATTAGTTTTTAATTGTGGCGGCCAAACCGCTGTATTTAACCGCCGCTAAACGATTGCGGTGGTCTTTAAAAAAATCCCACAACTGATTGCAAAGCTCATAATTGAGGGGTTTTAAAAACCGCCGTTCTATCAGTTTGTTGGGGTTTTTGACCGTCACAATACCCCCCCCCCCCCCCGTCCCCCGCAAATTAGGCCTTTTTTGTGGTAACTTTTTTTCCCCAAATTGATATGTACTTTCTGTTATTTTCAACCGATATTCATTTACTTTATATATATATATATATATATATGAAGTTTTTGGGTACGTATGAAAGCTAAGTTGGGATCCACTATATGCATCTGTAAAGAATGTAAAGGCGATAATGATGACGATGACGGCGACCATGATGCTACATCAAAAATAGCACCAGCAACATGATGATGTTATATATAGAGAGCTAGGGTCCCATGTTCTTTGCTTATGTTGCTATAAAGAGAACAAAGGCTAGCATCATATCTGAGAGAGAGGCATATGGTGAAGTGAATTATGTCTATAGATCATAGAACGAGTATTAATTTACATGCTAGAATAAGATTATAAGAGTCCAATGGTCTGAAATTTTGAATAACGAATTGGGGTGGAGAAAGAAGGGAGCATTATATGAGTAATCTACATATTTTCTACTTAAAACATTTCACTAATAAATGATGATGGGCTACTACTTTAGTGGCAAACCTATTTGTTATTATGGTATGAGTTACAAAAGCCTCCGTATTTTCATTTTATACATATAATATGCGATCATAAAAGGAAGCATTCCAACTTCAATGGAGGCATGTTTAACTTTGGTTGCTATGTTCTACTGTACTAATGTTTATTGTTGCATGGAGAAGTTATATAAGGTGATTTAGTCATGCAGGAAGGACTCATGCAAAAGCATCCCTAAACGCTATTCCTCGTTTATGAAGACTACAAAATAATATTGAGTGTAAAAATATAATTCTTTATGTTTCTCTTCTTATTTCTTTATGTGAGATAATGACTTCATTACATGGCCATATATCTTAGTAATTACTAATGATGAGCTATGTCAATATTTAATTACTAATTCCAAGTTAATTAGGCTTTACTACACATTCTGTCTATTATCCCTTTAAGCTGGACGTTGATAATGATATTACTCCAAGCTTGCTTGAGAATTCATATAACCAAACCTTGTGTTTTCGGGGCTTGAAAAGTCATGGCTTGATCAATATGATCCTTCTGGCTTTCTTCTTCTCTCATATCATGTCCTCTCAATGCATTAACATATTGACTGAAGGTTGGATATGGAGCCCTGCTTAACATAACAATCCTCATGGTTTTATATTTGTTTCAAGAGCTTTACCAAAATTAACAACCTTGCTATCTAATGGTTTATGTATAGCAATGAGACTGTCACAAATTTCTTTGAATTCTTTTACGTACACATCTAGTAATTTTAATCTTATCTTCATACTCTAAATTGATTTCTTCAAATGAAATTCTTTGTCCTTGTATATCTTGTAGATAATTATCCTCAAGCCTCTTCCAAATTTGTTTTGGTAGAAGTGCAAGCAATAATAAGAAACATTGGCTCTTTAGTTAGGGTTCCAATTAGTGAACTTCTCACGAAGATATCTTTTTTCCCATTCTATAAACTTTGGGTTGGCGTTTTATTCATCATATTTTCATTTACCACAACTTTAGATGGCGTTTCCTTCATAATAATATCATCTATCTTCAGAGTCTGCATCAACTGACTTATCATAATTTCAGCAACAACAACAATATGCTTAGTATAATCCCACAAAGTGGGGTTTGAGAAGGGTAGAGCGTGCGCATACCTTACCTCCACCTCTGAGGCTGAGAGACTGTTTCCGATAGATCCTCAGCACCAAGATAAACAGATCAAAGCAATTCAGGAAAAAAAATAATGGATGAAACAAAGCATGTCATACATCATCAGAAGTAAAAAAATACTACGATACATAAGGTTCAAGAAATAATAATAATATTAGAAATCTACGTGTAAGATACTATATGAGTAATAATATGACTACTAGTACCGGAGAGTTTACTAAATAACTCTCTACTGCCTTCTAACCCACTATCCTGATACGTGTCCTCCATAATCTCCTATCAAAGGCCTGATATGTATCATTCAAATAAAATAATTTGAGAATTTTAATTTTATGGAACATATAGCTATGAATTGATGGAAAGATCTTGATGAAAGGAAGAGAGTGCAGGAAGATGAATTGAACACTAAAGAACGAGAAATGGTATTTAGGATACAAAATAACTTAGGCTAGAGTAAAAATTCTGATACCATGAAGAATATTATAAAATAATATTGAGTGTAAAAGTAAAACTCTTTATTTTTCTCTTCTTGTCTCTCTACGGGAGGCAATGGCTTTACTATATAGTTATGCCTTCTCTTTTTAGATTGGATTGAACTTTATGATCCTAATCTTAATAATATAACTACTTCCAAGCTCTGGCAATATGTAATAACTAATTATTAGCTAATTAGACTCTACCACATATTTTGTCTTCCCCTCATTATGTTATGCAATTCATAAGTCTTTGTAAAACAACTATCATTAAAATTCTACATGATTTTGTTTGAGGGACTACATCTACTAAAAGAAAAAATCATCTCTTTATAGGACACCTAATTACTCTCACAAAAAAGGAAGGAGGATGAGGATTACAAAAGACCGAAATCAATAATCATGGAATGAATTTGGTCTTGGTCCAAAAAAATAAGAGAAAAAGAATGAAAGTAGCAATTGACATTGTACATGGATAGGAAAAGTGCAACGTGTGAGTTAGAGTATAGATGAGTTTAGAAAAAGTCAACCCTGTTCATGTGTAAATTCTACATAAAGATAGCTTTCGCATATTCTATAAATAGAGTATACATTGGAATGTCATAAAGATAAACTGATAAAGAATGAGACATAGTTGTTGAAAAGTTTTCAAGGAATAAGCCACAAATTTAATGAATCAAAAGTGATATTATAAGAAGATTCCCCTGAAGGGTTCTGTTAAAATTGGGCTAGATGATTCAAGACATGTCTTGCAATAACTAGTCCAGTCGTTAGGATCTCAGGACCCTTGTTAGAGTCCCCTCAATAAAAATGAGCTAATAAAATTCAAGAATGGGGAGGTTTAAAAATTGAAATGTGTATGATTTTGATGTTGATTTTGGTGTTGTGTTCCGTTAGGGAGATAACCTAGTGAACTAGACCTTCGTAGAAAATTTTAAGACTACGAGTAAATTCGTAGCATCATTTGACATCTAGGTGCATATTTGTAAGATGTTGTGATGTCTTGATGAAAGACTTGTGCTTTGAAATGGAAAAGTGTTTAGTTTTATAGAGCTACTAGTTAACGGGGCATGCTACAGCGGTGGAATTTCTGCTGCAGCGGCAACGGTTGGAGAGCGTCCATAGCGATGGCTGGTAAGATGTCAAAGCTTGCCATAACAAGCCTTGGGTCGCCATAACGGGTCCACTGCAACGAAGGTATGGCCACTGCAGCGAACAATGCGAGGCAGAATGCCTGTTTAAGTTAGTTATTTTGAGGTTTTCACCTCATAATTCTACGTCACAAAATTGGAGAGCTAAGGAGCAATTTTTCCAAAGCTAGGACATATTTCCCTTTCAAGGTAAGAATTCTCTATCAACTCTTTCATCTATCAACCCTCCAACTCCTTAGAATCATTGGGAGGTCATTAATGGTGGAATAATCATTAGAACCCTAGAACTATGAAAGTTAGGGTAAACTGAAAGGGTGTTGATAGTTATAGATTTCTAGGCTTATAAGTTAACATTTTCTAGGATAGAATATAATGGTGATAATTTGAGACCTAGAATTCAATAAAGATGGGACCTTGTTACACGCCGTAAAATGTTAACGGTTAGTAAGTGTATGTGTGGATTTGTGATTAGTAAAGAGAGCTTGACACATGAGGAGAAAGTCTCGGAAGTAGGTCCGAGCGAGGCTAGGCCGCGAGGAGACAACACGATGCGCCAGACTGCAGTGCCCTGACTAGCGCAACGCGTCAGCCTGCAGTGCCCTGGCCAGCGCGACGCGCCAGCCTGCAGTGCCCTGGCTAGCGCGGTTCGCCAGGCCCACTAACGGATTGAGGGGTGCGACGCGGGGGCAGTTTTGGCGCTTTAGGCGGCGCCACTGCCCTTAGCATATATATAAGGCTTTAGTTTGATTTCATTTCATTTTTTGTGAACTCCAACATCCAGAAAGCAAAGGGAACACAAAATTCTTTGGGTTTTCATCCGATTATGCTACCAAACACCGTCCAATCTCAAATTAACTTCAGTTAACGAGTCCTGGCCTACTAGAAGCATTACTACGAAGTTATTTCTCGAAAATTTGCCCAGCAAATCGGAACTCCGCCGAGTAAAAGTTATCAGAATTATTCCAAATTGATTCCTACTCGGTCAGAGGCATTAGGTAAGCACTTTTCCCTTCTAAACCCTTGGGAAATTATAGGTCTTCGACTGAGTTATACGAAGTTGAATGATAGTTGTTATTGTTAATAAAAGTTATCATTTTTTATCGAATTTAGTATTAAAATTAGTCCTATTTTCTCAGTGTAAGGCTACAGTTGGAAGGAATTGCCGATTGCAAGTTGAAACTCACCAGCTAAACGAAAGTCGGCCTTCAAGGTATATAAGTCATATCCCTTCGGCAAGTTATTCTCATTGTATAATTATACGACTTATGTTCTTGAATGGAAATAACGGTCCCATATGTTGCAAATAGCTGCTACCAGTAGATTGTGATTAGACATGTTGTGGGCAGCTGTTGTCTGTAGACTATGAATATACATATGTTGTGGTTAGCTGCTAGAAATTGTGTAAAGATTATATTGCAGTATCCCTTGTCAGGAAAGGACTGGTTAAATATGACACACGCTAGAAGCGTCATGGAGCTCCTCAGTTATCCAGTTCATTTCGTTAGTAGGATTGAATGTTTTATTGTTAGGCCTAGACCTTAGAAGCTTGTGGATAGTTATTGGACCTGAGTTAGCAAGTTGAACACCATAGGCAAAACTAGGTGATACAACTACCAGTTTGGCGCCTGTATTGTCAGTGAAGCATGCACAGAGGCCATTGGCATATCCTCACGCCCTTGAGCAAGAAATTTAGATAGGATGGCCATACTTTAGAGTCAGCGGCACTAGGGTTGTCTAGTGAACTGAGTGACAGACTGCCATCTAGTTAGCTACTACTAGTGATTGTCAGTTCCAGTTGACTTAGTATTCGTTATGTAGGTTGCCCATAAAGCCATCCCAGTCGTTCAGGTCAAATAGACCCATAGGTACCCTAAGGAAGGGGGTCTTATTAGTAGTTATAAGTAGGGCCAATGCCCTAGTTTGCTCCTATGAGATACTTAGGTGCAGGTTGTCGTGAGTGGCTAAGTCCATGTAAACTTAACTTCAAGGTTAGGAATCGTCCAGAAAAGTCATGTAAGATCTGAACAGGCCAAGTTAGGGTCTAAAGGACTAGAATCATGTTAGCACGGTATTACCCTCAGGATAAGAAGTTCAGTAGGCTACCTGTGGGGGATTAGAGACTGACCGCTCAAAAGCATGTTCGTTCAGCAGCAGTCCTACAACCATTCTAAGCAAAGGAACTAAGTAATTGGTCGTCTGCAACCCTGTAGCTTTTTATGAGTTATAGTTGTCTAAACGAGACATTTAGAGTATTGTTAGGCCACTCCAGATCTCGCCCTATATGGTCTAGACCATTAGAGATTATGATCACTACTAGGATCCTCTGATCAGATACAGGTGCACAGGGTATGCTTGCTAGCAACTGTACAAATTACTCTAGGGGCGAGCAGCGGTCGCATCAGGCCCAGAAGGCCAGATACTCCTTTTGAGTGGCTAGATTGAGACGTCAGTATAGCACATTGGGTGGGATTTTCCTCACCTAGGAGCCTTCCATGACCACCCTAGGGTTACTAGTTGTGTTGACGCCTACAGGCTATATGACGTTGCCTACAGGGCTATATGACGTTGCTCTAAGGAGCGATAGGCAATCCCAAGGGACGATGCAGAGGCCCAAGGGCCATATCATAGTCCATTCCATGGCTGGACTATTATATTTATGTCATATCGGCATCACACCCTCATCGAGTTTGGTGCCCGAGGTGCAGTTATCGGGAGTCCCTCGGACTCAGACATAGCTACAGATCAGAAGCCAAGCGGTTCAATTGCAGACCACAGGATAGCTAGGTTGGCTATAGCACCAGTAGAGTTATAGGAACCTGGATAGGGATATATAGATTGAAGTGTACTTGCCATGGCTTATGGGCGTCCCAGTAGGTTGATTCTGTGTTGCTTTTACCTTCCAGGCTTATACGGGCCAGGTTAGGTTCTTGTGTGCACTCTTGCCTGCTAGTTATAGTTTATGAATGTGTACTTATAAAGTCTTAGCTTATATACGTGCAGTGCTTTTCTAGATGCAGGTTATGAATAAATAAGTTTACAGGTTAAACTTTCTACCCCTTTATCCTACTTACTTTCAGTCTTTAACAATTTCTATTTAGCTTTTATTACTGCCTTACATATTCGATACATATTGTACCGATGCCCAACTATGGGCCACTACATTACTTGCCTGCAGGTTTAGACGGACGGGTTATGAGATCTGCCGGGAGCTATTTAGAGTCAGTACATTGGTCAGCTCCTTTCATTCGGAGTTTCCAGGTTATTGAAGATTACCATCTTTTATTTGTATAGTATTTGGGTAGGCCGAGGCCCTGTCCCGACCATTATTTCTATTCTTAGAGGCTTGGAGACTACAGTCACTAGTTGGTTGTTGTTGGCCGTGTGAGGCCTAAATTAGCTATGTTTCATGTGTTGGCCGTGTGGGGCCTAATATAGTAGCTTGTTCTCATTTCTATTATAACTAGACAGCATGATTGTCTTGTCAGCCCGCATAGGATCTCTTTTATTGCTTGTTGTTGGTTAGCTGTTTTCATTTACAGGTGGCTATACGGCCTTATCGGCTGGAGGATGTGTCTACAACCAAGATATAGCTTATTGTTTTCTTGAATTGAGTTGTAGGAATCACAAGACGTGCAGAAGCCAGCCAGGTCAGTCAGATTCTAGTATGGCACAAGGTGTCATTCATGCCTCTTAAGGTGGGGCGTGACAAACTTGGTATCAGAGCAGGTCATATCCTAGGGAGTCTGCAAGCCGTATCTATTAGAGTCTTGTTTATAAATGTGTTGTGCACCAAATTCTATAAGCAGGACATTGTGAGGCATGATAGTATGGTTACCCCTCCTTCTTCTCAAATCGTGCTATCGAGCGGAGTTGTATAGGGTTGAGTCCCTAAGCTTTCATCGTTATGTCTATCTAGAATAGTGTTCAATATAAGACAGACTCTATCCAGTCGCAAGATAACTACAACAGCAGGAGGAGGTGCCAGTGAGGCACCACAGTTGGGGGACGGTTAGCCTAACGATGCAAGTAGACGTGTTTTACATTTTCCCATCACCCTCCGTAGGCGCCGAGGACTTCCTAAGGCAACAGATATGTCAGTGTCATCCCTAATTCCTTCTTCAGATTCAAATAGTACCTCAAAATAGTATATATATGAGTTGGCTTACCTACTTTATATGTAGAATTAGACAGGGGCAACAGTTAAGGTTGGACCACCTGACACATACAAAGGATTGTGCAAGGTTTGTACCCTCAGCCTTTAGAGTTGTTGAAATTCGTGCCCTAGCCTTGGTATAGAATGATAGGGTTACTTCCCACCTCCCAGTTTATTCTTTCAGTACAATAGAAAGCGCAGGTAGCAATGCCCTGTTGCCCAGAATAAAAGGTAAAGGAGGGCTAGAATTGTTGATTTTGAGAAGGTTTAGGAAGTGGTTAAGACTCCCAGTGTTTACAAAGTTACTTAGAACCTCACGGTAGTAAACCAGGAGGACGAACAAGATTTACTAGTAGCACTCAAGTGCATATGAGAGGGTCCATCAATGATAAACCTCCAGAAATAGTAAGGCTTCAATCAGAAAGAGGATAATTCCATCGCAGTATGCTAATGACAGTAGGGCATATCCGCAAGGTAATGGCTATGGCCCTAGTTTGTTATGTTGAAGGACGGAGATATCATATGAACGAAATAGGCCCGAATACAAGTTAGAAGAATACAGGTCGGTAGACTTGATCAGTAATATTCTTGACAATATGAGGTAGAAGGTACGAACCCTAAGGCTTAGCCCAAGGGAGCAAGGGCAGAGGCATGAGTATCTAATTCTGGAGGAAAATAGAATTATCTCCAGGTTGAAGTAGATTGAAAGAGCATGGGACCACCGCTAAATGCTGAGAAATAAGCATCCAGCTGACAGTTAAGGGATAGTGAGGTTGTAACCTAGAATGTGGCAATATCACCACTAGTTGTGAAGGCAAAGGAGTGGCGACATAGAGACTCTAACCTAGTACAACCTACAGACAAGGCCCAGTAGCAAGTTATTGGCCCTCAAGATAATAAGGGGCAAATTCATAAGACCCATAGGTCGACTCTGCATTCCAAGGGTGGCTGAACTTCGTCAACAAACTATAGCCAAGGTGCACTATGTCTGTTACTCCCTCCACTGAGAGTGTAATGAAAACACATCCAGGTCGTAAAGAGAGACCTACTGACGGCATGGGAAGAGGGAAGATATTGTTGAGTCGTAGCACAAAGTTCCAATGACCATCTAGGAAGGTTGGGCAGTAGGAACCGAGCAGACTAATTCAGGAAATAGTCGTGCCTTCAGGGGAATAGAGAGTAGTCAACATGAATATAGTTATAGGGTTACCTCATATCAGATGTAAATCGACCCTATGGAGTCGAGTATAGAAAGGCTAATGAGATCAAATCATGTCTCGCCGGATGGAGTTATGTTCAGATAAAGTTTATGCCGAATTAAATGTTTAAGAAGTAGTTTGGTTGCGTAGAGCCCAAGCATCTAATTGACTTTGACAGAGAGGCACAACTCCCAGCTAGGTTCTGGGAAGCTGTTAGAACATATTGGAGCACGTTAAGGTAAGTGTGGCCTCTTGTCTCCAAGCAAATAGCCAAGCAGAGCAAACAGGTCAAATACCCGAAGACCTGTTATGAATAGAAATGTAGGTCCCTTACATAATAACCTGAAGCAGGTGAAATAAGAGTAGTTGAACTGGTGCATACTACATCAGTCAGCTGGGAAAAGTTAAAAACTTACAAAAAAGGAATGGTTACCGACAGCCCAGGGTCATTGGGAGTCTTACTCTAACAAACGCGTAGGTAGTCAAGGATTGAAGCAATGACTGGGTAATCCTAAACTTCACCAACGCAGGGCGTTATGAGGTTGGAAAGTTTAGAATTAGATTCATTGGCCCATATCATATCCTCTGGAGGATAGGCAAGATGGCATATGAGCTAGAATTACCTCCGGAGCTAGAACCTGTCCATTCTGCTTCCACGTGTCAATGTTGCGGAAGGGCATAGGTGACCCATCCCGAGTTATTTCAGTTGAGGACATTCAGGTTACTGAAAAGCTAGCCTACGAAGAAGTTCCAGTTTCCATACTAGATCGGCAAGTTCGCGGGTTGAGAACTAAAAACATAGCCTCTGTTAAGGTATTATGTAGAAACAGGAATAGGGAAGAGATGACTTGGGAAGTTGAGGATGACATGAAATCTAGATATCCTCACTTATTCCAAGACTGATTCAGGTTATACAATGGAGGTGATGTTATTATTTAGTTGTTATGTTACTGCTTACATTATCAATATTGTTTAGCTAGCTGCTTCTTGGTGATGAAATAACTGTTTATAGCATCCTGCGAGGCACCTATATTGGACTTTTCTTTGTTTCAGGTTTTTCAGATAGTTCATAATATAGGGGAGACTCTACTAAAATTTTACCAAAAATTGATTAAAAAGAGTTAATTCCTCTAAGCTTAAAGATAACATTCAAGGACAAATGTTATTAAAGGGGGAGGATGTTACACCCCATAAAATGTTAATGGTTAGTAAGTGTATGTGTGGATTTATGATGAGTAAAGAGAGCTTGACGCGTGGGGAAAAAGTCTCAGAAGTAGGGCCAGGCGAGGCTAAGCAGCAAGGGGCCAGCGCGACGCGCCAGCCTTCAGAGCCCTGGACAGCGCGGCGCGCCAGGCCCACTGGCGCACCGAGGGGCACGATGCAGGGGTAGTTTTGGCGATTTAGGTGGCATGGGGCGCCCCCGCCACCTCCCTTAGCCTATATACAAGGCTTTAGTTTGATTTCATTTCCATTTGAGTAAACTCCCACGGCCAGAAAGCAAAGGACGCACAAGTTTCTTTAGATTTCCGTCCGTTTACGCTACCAAACGCTGTCCAATCTCAAATTAACTCTGGGTAATGAGTCCTAGGCCTACAGAAAGCATTACTACGGAGTTATTTCTCGAAAATTTGCCCTGCAAATCAAAACTCCGCCGAGTAAAAATTGTCAGAATTGTTCTAAATTGATTCCTATTCGGCCAGAGGTATTAGGTAAGCACTTTTCCCTTCTGAACTCTCAGGAAATTATAGGTCTTCGATTGAGTTATACGGAGTTGAATGATAGTTTTTATTGTTAATAAAAGTTATCACTTTTTATCGAATTTAGTATTAAAATTAGTTCTATTCTCTCAGCATAAGGTTTATAGTTGGAAGGAATTGCCGATTGCAAGTTGAAACTTTCCAAGGCTTATGGGGGTCCCGGTAGGTTGTTTTTGTGTTGCTTTTACCTTCCAAGCTTATACGGGCCAGGTTAGGTTCTTGCGTGCACTCTTGCCTGCTAGTTATAGTTTATGAATATGTACTCATAGAGTCTTAGCTCATATATGTGCAGTGCTTTGTTAGATGCAGGTTATGAATAAGCAAGTTTACAGGTTAAACTTTCTGCCCCTTCATCCTACTTACTTTCAGTCTTTAACAATTTCTGTTCAGCTTTTATTACTGCCTTACACATTCGGTACATATTGTACTGACGCCCAATTATGGGGCACTGCATTACTTGCCTGCAGGTTTAGACGGACAGGTTATGAGATCTCCAGGGATCCATTTAGAGTCAGTACATCGGTCAGCTCCTTTCATTCGGAGTTTCCAGATTATAAAAGATTATCATCTTTTTTTGGTATAGTATTTGGGTAGGCCGGGGCCCTAGCCCAACCATTATTTCTATTCTTAGAGGCTTGCAAACTACAATCCTCAGTTAGTTGGCTGTTGTTGGCCGTGTGAGGCATAAATTATCTATGTTTCGTGTGTTGGCCATGTGGGGCCTAATATAGTATCTTGTTCTCATTTTTGTTATAACTAGACATCATGGTGGTCTCGTTAGCCCACATATGATCTCTTTTATTGCTTGTTATTGGTTAGATGTTTTCATTTACAGGTGGCTGTACGGCCTTGTCAGCCGGAGGCTGTATTTACAACCGAGATATAGCTCATTGTTTTCTTGAATTGGGTTGCAGGCATGCACCAGACATGCAGAAACCAGCCAGGTCAGTCAGATTCCAGTGTGGCACTAGTTACCAGTCATTCCTCCCAATGTGGGGCGTGACAGACCTTTAGAATAAAAACTGCTTTAAAGGAAATTAAAGGAGTAGAAACTCCATGATCTAGGATAATGTGATCATGGTGAGACTAGATTATGGTAACTTAACCCATGGATAATGAATTGAACCTTGATAACAAGTAGAATTGAGTGGGTTTGAATTTCCAAGCCTACGATTGAATAGTAGATAATTAAATACTCTTAATTTATTTGTTTCTAGACTTTAAGCATTCCAATGCATTGAGGAATAGAAAGACTCCTGTGAAGTAGCTTGATATTCAAATTCTTCGGTTGAGGTAGGTGTCGCGCCCCATTTTTTCTGCACAAAATGGGACTCAATATATGACAATTCTTTTAGTATTAAATAAAAGGAAGAGTCGCCACCTAATGCATTATGGTGCGTTAGAGTACCATACTAAAGTAATTACGTGGAAAATCCATTTAACTAGCCTACATCACCAAAATTCGGTAAGGGTTCAAGTTACTTGTAATGAAGGTGCTAGGTACCTTTCGAGATCCACAACTGTGGGTCCGTTTTGAATTCATTTATTGTGTAAGCAGATTAAGCGATAAACAAAAATTAATTTTTTTATTTAAGTCTAACAAAGTCAAGTGATTAAGCATGCATAATTTTTATTAATCAAAACGAATAAATAAATCTAGGCATGTAAACTTAGTTATTTAATTAAAACAAGTCTAACTAATTAAGTGATTATGCATGCGAATTTTACATTAATAAAAATACACTCAATCAAAAAATATACTGTTCAAGTACAGAAGAAGAGAAAACATACCTGTTCGCTTTCAATAGAACACTTGAAGTAATTGAATAATACAAATAATTAAGGAAAACTAAGATAGAGAATCATAAGATTAAAGATAAAGGAACTAACCTGGTTGCTTCAAAACAAAATACTAAAATAAATAATAAACTAACAATACATAAAGTTACGGATAAGAGAGTACGATCAAGGTATGACAAGGTTGAAATGGGGTCCAATGCGATTTTACTCCCTTATTCCATTTTCTTATAATCGACCCTCTTAAATTCCTTAAGACAAGAAAAAATATTTAAGCGTTTAAAAAGTCATGGTAGCTAAAGATAAAATATGTATATATTTTTTATGTTTAAATTTCATAAAAGTATGTCTACAATTTAGTATAATAGTAAAAGTTATCAAGTCTTTGGGACTTTTAAAAGGGTGGCATATAAAATTATAAAATGAGGGAGTAATGTGTTGCTTTATTTTTTATAAAGCTATGTGTGTTTCATACAAGAAGTCAGTCATAGCCTGCCTATTTCATCATTTTCCGTAATGTACCTAGCCCTTCTTGGAGTGACGGTTCCACTTGAGCTCTACTTCGCGCATTGACTCCTTCACTCACCGTGATTGAACTCCCAATTAAAATAAGCACATAAAAAAAGTAAAGGATTCAAAAAAGAAGAAGAGTTTATCAGTTCTTTTCTTATTAGTTGACAATGAAATTTGAAATAAATTTGTATTTCATCTCACTCTTATCGTGATTAAAAAATATTTAAAAGGGCCTTGAATTAGTTATTGGCCTGAAAGATATTTTCATTCATGTCCCACAATCTAAGCTAATTAATTAGTTCATCACAAGACTCTATTTCAAAGATGTCAAGTTAAATGTAACTTAAACTAATTTAAACAAACTGCAATAACCATCCAAGCTAATCAAAAGCAATAATTTTCATATAAAATACATAATCGAAGAAATAAAATTAACTAAAAAGATGACAATATGCAAATGTTTATACCACTATTAGTTCAACTAGCTGCAAGATCTCGAAACTAATATTTTGGGACGGAAAATCAAGTAAAGTATTATAATGCCACTATCTCTGCAAAGTCCTTCTCCTTCAATCTTAGGAGATTGAAATCATTATTTTATGCTTATATATCATTTTCAAAGTATGTACAGTAACAAACAACTTAAAAGCAGACCAAGACAAATTAAAAATATCATTAATAAGAAATAGCTTAACAAGTAACCAAAGTAAACAACTTAGTTAATACCTTACTACCTAAATAACTTTTGAATCACCCATATTTTTAAATCATTTAATTTGAATGAAACTTATCCATATCTAAACAAATTATTTTTTTAATTACTGTATCTTCATTTTGGAAAACAAACTCAAGTTCCATTTCTTTTTCTTAACTAACAACGAAACCATACAACAAGTAATGAGTCGTATAATTAATCATCGCAGGTGTTAATCCAAGCAAGATAAACAAAACCAAGAATAATTAATCACTAAAGGTAGACATCTAAACATGATATGCATATTAACATAAAAACATGATAAGAGAACTAGATACAAATGAACCTTTGCAGCAGAAGACTTGTTCAGTTTGTGATAAACAAAAAGCATTGGATTGGAGTTTAAATAAAGAAAATGAAGCATATATGATGGCTAGATACCTACATCTTTTCCCTTTCGGTTCAGTTCCATCATAAGGTATCAGTTCTCTTCTTAGTACTCTATTCAGTTTCATGTCAAGTTCATGTCTCTAAGTTCCTTTCATATCATTGCATGTATGTATTTTTCATCAATTCAGTTCAGTCATGTATTCCAGTCCGGAGTCAGTTACTCCATCAGTTTTTAGCTTTAGTTGTTCAGTTTTGGAATTGCAGTTCCTTCCCTAACCCTTCAATATGCTTAATCTATATTCAAGTATGAATGTTCCCAAGGTGGAGATAATATAACACCTAAAAAGTCTGTACAATCAGACCTGAGAGTTGAGATGGAGAAAGCAGAAAAAATTGCACCAGGTCATAGAACGAGTCATCAAGTGACTCATCATTTGACCTAATGAATCGTCAAGTGACTCGTTGTTTGACCTAGCGGGTTGTCAAGTGACCCGTTAAGTGGTGCCAAGTGACTTGTTCGGTGCCAAGTGACTTGTTTGACCTAATGACCCGTCAAGTGACTTGTTCGGTGCTATTTCGATTGGTATTATATATTATAAACCGACACGCAAGTGCACGTGGTCAAACAAGCAATAAAGTGGCTAAGTAAGCCAAGTATCGATCCAAGGAGGCTCAGGGTATGTAAAATTTGCCTAAGTATACTATATTCTTATCTTACTTCTAACTATGCTAACAACAACGTAACCAACAGTTAATTGAGTTTTTGTTTATAAAATATATACTAAAACTATTAACAATTATTTACCGTGAATTTAAACTATGGATATGAGCATGCCAAGGTTAAGAACAAGTAATGATTTCGATTGTAATAATAATCCGGTTAATCTCTTCCTCATGTTGCTAGCCAAGAACAGTAGCCTAGAAATTAAAACTCTCGTATTTAATTTTACTTAAGAATCATAAACCATTCGTCTACATTTTTGTGATCAAATGCAATTTACGACCTAGCAATACAATTCCGGTTCCTAAATTGACTAATATGGCTTTCAAGTATATTTCTATCAGGAAAGCACATCAAAACCCAATTTTTCCAAATTAAGTTAAGAACAATACCCTATTAATTCACAACTTTCCAATTTCTTGCTCTCTCGAGTGAAATTGGACTTTTTAGATGTACATTAATGTTGGCCAAGCACTAATGCAGTAAGAACAAGAATTAATAGAACAACATGAAAGAAGAAGAAGAAAACCATATCATTTACCATCAAAATTCACTACCCATGTTCAAAACCTTAGCAAGGAAGAGAATTAGCCACTCATTTGTGGATTGATCATCCTAAAACAAGTGTAAATCATACATACAATTGATTGAAAGAAGAAAGGAAGAGAAGAAATCTCTTAGCTTTTTCGTTCCTCAACTGCTACTAACCCACGTCCTAGCTCCACCAAGTCTGAATTAATTAAAAATAAACCTAAGTGTGCTATTTATAGTAGTAGGACTCTTTCCCGGAATAACAAGCAATGTGTCACGGAGTGCATCGCGGAGCACGGCCTCCGTGACACGCTACGGACGCGGAGGCCCTCTGGAAATCACCCGAAATCGGCCTGGGCAGCACCCTGCCGCGTTGGCAGCGTGTCACGCTGCCTGGGCAGCACGTTGGCAGCCCTTGGTCGCGGAGGCCACCTGCCGTGGCATGTTGCCAACGCGCAGGTGGGCTGTTGTGAGAGGCCTGCCTGCCGTGGCTCGTTGTCGACGCGCCGGTGGGCTGTTTTGTGCCTCCTCTTCGCCGATGTTCGCGTGTTGATTCCGTTTCTAAGCCTCTACCTCACCAACTCATGGATTAGTTTCTCAAAAGTCATCAAAACCTACAAAACAAAGGCTAATCATGTTGGTTAGCACATATCTTTACTTTATCTAAAATTACATGAAAATGTATACAATAATCTTAGATAAACAAGACTAATTTAAGTCGTAAAGCGTATCTCGGGCATATATTTTTGCCCGTGATCAACTGGCACCTTGTCACGCCCCGCCTTGGGGGGTATGACTGGCACCTGGTGCCCTACTAGGACCTGAACTGCTAGACTACTGGGCCTAAGCACATCTGGTGCCTGGCTGGCTCTAACTCAGATTCAGGAAAACAACGGGCTATATAACGGCTGTAAACACAGCCTCCGACCGACTAGGCCTGTTGATCACGGGCAAAAATATATGCCCGAGATACGCTTTACGACTTAAATTAGTCTTGTTTATCTAAGATTATTGTATACATTTTCATGTAATTTTAGATAAAGTAAAGATATGTGCTAACCAACATGATTAGCCTTTGTTTTGTAGGCTTTGATGACTTTTGAGCAACTAATCCATGAGTTGGTGAAGTAGAGGCTTGGAAACGGAATCAACACACGAACGTCAGTGAAGAGGAGGCACAAAACAGCCCACCTGCGCGTTGGCAACGTGCCACGGCAGGCAAGCCGCTCACAACAGCCCACCTGCGCGTTGGCAACGTGCCACGGCAGGTGGCCTCCGCGACCAAGGGCTGCCAACGCGCTGCCCAAGCAGCGTGACACGCTGCCAACGCGGCAGGGTACTGCCTGGGCCATTTTTGGGTGATTTTCCAGAAGGCTTCCGCGTCCGTAGCGTGTCACGGAGGCCGGGCTCCGCGATGCACTCCGTGACACGTTGCTTGTTATTCTGGGAAAGAGTCCTACTACTATAAATAGCACACTTAGGTTTATTTTTCATAATTCAGACTTGGTGGAGCAAGGACGTGGGTGACAGGCAGTTGAGGGATGAAAAAGCTAAGGGTTTTTCTCTCTTTCTTTCTTCTTTCAATCAATTGTTTGTATGATTAACACTTGTTTTAGGATGATTAATCCACAAATGAGTGGCTAATTCTCTTCCTTGCTGAGGTTATGAACAATGGTAATGAATTTTGATTATTGAATTATATGGTTTTTCATCTTCTTCTTCCATGTTGTTCTATTAATTCTTGTTTCTACTGCATTAGTGTGTGGCCGACATTAATGTACATCTAAAAAGTCCGATTTCACTCGAGAGAGCACGAAATTGGAAAGTTGTGAATTAATAGGGTATTGTTCTTAACTTGATTTGGGAAAATTGGGTTTTGATGTGATTTCCTGATAGAAATATACTTGAAAGCCGTATTAGTCAATTTAGGAACCGGAATTGTATTGCTAGGTCATAAATTGCATTTGATCACAGAAATGTAGACGGATGGTTTATGATTCTTAAGTGAGATTAAATACGAGAGTTTTAATCTCTAGGCTACTGTTCTTGTCTAGCAATTGGAAGAGAAGATTAACCAAATTATGATTATAATCACGTTCATTACTTGTTCTTAACCTTGGCATGCTCATATCCATAGTTTCAATTCAAAGCAGATATTTGTTAATAGTTTTAGTATATAATTTATAAACAAAAATTATTTAACTTTTGGTTACGTGTTGTCAGCATATATAGAAGTAAGATAGAATATAGTATACTTGAGCAATTTTTACTTATCCAGAGTCTCCTTGGTTCGATACTTGGCTTACTTAGCCACTTTATTACTTGTTTGACCATGTGCACTTGCGTGTCGGTTTTTAACCCTATAGCAAACCACCGAACAAGTTTTTGGCGCCGTTGCCGGGGAGACTTGGCAATTGGTGAATTTGTTTTAAGTGTTAGTTTACTGTATTTTTGTTTTCTAAGTGCTGACAACTTGGTCTTAGTGTTTGTTTTAATTCTTTTTCATTTTATTTTTTTTCTTTTTCGGATACCCTTATTGACATGACATCGTGGAATACAAATGGTATAAATGGTGGATACTCATATTTTAGCGAATCTTGTCTGAATTGCGGAGGACACCACTCGTGGCAACACTGTAACATGTGCAATATATGTGGTGGTCAAGATGGCCATTGGGATGGCTGTCTGAATGCATATTCCCTTCCCCCAAGCCCCTACTATGATCCTTCTGTTGTTTTTGCTGAATATAGGCATGCTGAAAATGTGGACTTGGGACGCCAAGCTCGAATAGAAGACATGCTGAAACAACTCCTGGAGCAATCAGAAGCAATGAAGGAGGCGATGGCAGTATTGAGAATTCAGCAAGAAGAGAATGCAGAGGCTCTAGAAAGGATGAGCATCAAATTCACGGAGATGATTGCTGAGGCTGAAGCTTGTGATAAATTGCAGGTAACAACTTTAGCCGATATTCAAGAGGAACTACAAGAGGACGACAAGGGTGAATTTTTGGATGAAGCCCAACAATTAGAATCTCTTGAGGGTCCCCGTGATGGGCTCACACTTATGGAAAATCCATTCATGGAAGAAGAGATAGAGTATCCCCCAGTTGACAGTAATGGAGAGACAAATGTCGATGCTGAGAAGGTGTATACAAGTAAGGAGGTCAAGCACAATGCAGTTTCAGAGTTGCAGTTTATTGGACCACACTCGAAGCATTTTTCGACATTAAGTTTGGTTGAAAACATAGAAATAGAGTCTTCCAAGCTTATAGAGAAATGTCAAGAGGAGGAACAAGCCCCGTATATTTTGAAATTTGCTAACTCAGAGAGACAAAATGACTTCACTTACTTGAGGACCAATAAATGCAAAAGGCAACATCTATTGTTTGGTCCTTACAATTTTTCACCACCACCCCTGGAGCATAAGAGGAAATTAGAGAAGAAATTAGGGGTGAGATTCATATCCTCAAGGTGGAGGAAAAAGCGGTGAAACTGGATACGTCGTGCCGCGACGTAAAATTAGGCGCTGCTTGGGAGGCAACCCAAGGGTACCATGCGTACCATTTTAATTTCTTGCATTTAAGTTGATTTTATTTATTTTTCATCCTGTGTTGTTTTGGTGGAAAGCTAAGCGCAGATGGAGGGGAAGTCTGAGTACCCATGGAGGAGGAAGCTAACAAGCATGGAAGAGAAAAAGTGTGGGGTCGAACACCCACTTGTGCAAAGTTGAAGAAAGGCATGCTAGTAGCTAGGCCTAAAGGCCTCAGGGAGTATTTCTCACCCTTCTTAAATTTTAATTTGATGCTATGAGGACATAGCATGATTTAAGTGTAGGGTGAGGGAAATTTCAAGGGAAATTTCAAAAATTTTTGTTGTGCTTAACGATTTTTGGTGAATGTAATGCTTGTGAGAAATTTGAAAAATTTTTGTGAATTAAGCATGACTTCATCACCCGTTGGTTTTTCTTTTCGGTTCTTTTCCGATGGGGGGTATTTGAACCGAGGAATAAAATTTTTCTTTTTCTTTCCTTGGTCTGTATATAAAGTTTTTAGTCATAGCTAGGGACTGTTTCCGACGATGGATGGATGACGATCGTCTTGAGGAAAATTAGTCGATAGGTTTTGGGTTTTTGAAACCCGTAGCTAATTGATGGCTTGATATTCTTGTTATGTGCTATACGTTATTGTAAGATGCAAGTATGTTCAGTGTGAAGCATGCAAGTGTATAACTTTGTTTGAGACACTTAGGCTCTTGTATTCGACTCAATATGATTGAAGCTTAATTCTGAATTCTTGTGATTAGCTGAGTAAGAGTCTACTGAATGTGTCTTGATTTGAGCATGTGCCATGAGTGTAAGGTTTTTGAGTATTCCGTGCTATTGTGGATTGTCTAGAACTTGCCCGGTGTGTATATAAAACGAAATGAAGGATGTGAATTGTAGGAGATGATTTAGGCATTTCTTTGAATGAACCTAAATGTTATCCCTCATTATACCTACCTTGAAAAATTAATCCTAGTTAACCCCATTGAGCCTTGAGCCTATTCTTTGACAGCTGCAACATAAGCTTAATCCTTTTTCTTTCATTAGCCTTGAATTTGATCCAAAACTCCAAAGCTCTTAAAGGAAAAATTCGAAAGAATAAAGGAGTGAGAAGAATGAAAAAGAAGGGAAAGTAGCAATTGTAAGAGTTGAGAAAGGTCGAGGGTGCACTTGTTTGAATATGGGTGAGTATTAGTAGGGAGTAAGAAAATAAAGAAATGAAAAGTTACTTATAGAACTCCTTACTAATGAGCTAAAAGTGCCTAAAGAAAGGGGGGAACAAAAGAGGATAAAGAAAGATGAAAAGAGAAAAAAGTGAAGTGAGGGAAGGGAAGTTTGTAATGAAGGCGTGATGTATTAAAAGCGCTTAGGAAAGATAGTCACTATTACTGATCATAATAGTACTTACCCGCACCTGAGTTACATTACAACCTAAAAAGTCCTACTTGATCTTACATTCATACATCCTTAAATTAGTGGAATAAAACACTAAGGGCAAGCTTATGGGTCATTACATGATGCATGTGAATTCTTTGTGAGAGTGAGTGTAATTCTATGCATGTACCCACACATGTTGTGATATAAAAATTGTTTTTGCATGTGAAATTGGGTAACTCTCTTTCCGTGAGGGGCACATGTTGAATGAAGGATATAAATTATGTGGGATTTCTTAGTCAGTTGATCTGCATGAGTTTGCTAAAATTGAGAGTCGATTCTTGAGGTTAAGAAGTCTTAACATAGTTGTACTTCATTTCAATGGACAAATCAGGCATGCTCTATTTTTAGCATGTATCTTACATAATCATTATAGCCGTAACTTGAATTCTCTTGCTAAATTAGTTATGTGGGAGTCTCCATATGCATGATATGTAGAAGGTTGTTCGAGGACGAACAAGGCTTTAAGTGTGGGGTTGTGATCACGGGCAAAAATATATGCCCGAGATACGCTTTACGACTTAAATTAGTCTTGTTTATCTAAGATTATTGTATACATTTTCATGTAATTTTAGATAAAGTAAAAATATGTGCTAACCAACATGATTAGCCTTTGTTTTGTAGGTTTTGATGACTTTTGAGAAACTAATCCATGAGTTGGTGAAGTAGAGGCTTGGAAACGGAATCTACACGCGAACGTCGGCGAAGAGGAGGCACAAAACAGCCCACCTGCGCGTTGGCAACGTGCCACGGCAGGCAGGCCGCTCACAACAGCCCACCTGCGCGTTGGCAACGTGCCACGGCAGGTGACCTCCGCGACCAAGGGCTGCCAACGCGCTGCCCAAGCAGCGTGACACGCTGCCAACGCGGCAAGGTGCTGCCTGGGCCATTTTCGGGTGATTTTCCAGAAGGCTTCCGCGTCCGTAGCGTGTCACGGAGGTCGGGCTCTGCGATGCACTCCGTGACACGTTGCTTGTTATTCCGGGAAAGAGTCCTACTACTATAAATAGCACACTTAGGTTTATTTTTCATAATTCAGACTTGGTGGAGCAAGGACGTGGGTGACAGGCAGTTGAGGGACGAAAAAGCTAAGGGTTTTTCTCTCTTTCTTTCTTCTTTCAATCAATTGTTTGTATGATTAACACTTGTTTTAGGATGATTAATCCACAAATGAGTGGCTAATTCTCTTCCTTGCTGAGGTTATGAACAATGGTGATGAATTTTGATTATTGAATTATATGGTTTTTCATCTTCTTCTTCCATGTTGTTCTATTAATTCTTGTTTCTACTGCATTAGTGTGTGGCCGACATTAATGTACATCTAAAAAGTCCGATTTCACTCGAGAGAGCACGAAATTGGAAAGTTGTGAATTAATAGGGTATTGTTCTTAACTTGATTTGGGAAAATTGGGTTTTGATGTGCTTTCCTGATAGAAATATACTTGAAAGCCGTATTAGTCAATTTAGGAACCGGAATTGTATTGCTAGGTCATAAATTGCATTTGATCACAGAAATGTAGACGGATGGTTTATGATTCTTAAGTGAGATTAAATACGAGAGTTTTAATCTCTAGGCTACTGTTCTTGGCTAGCAATTGGAAGAGAAGATTAACCAAATTATGATTATAATCACGTTCATTACTTGTTCTTAACCTTGGCATGCTCATATCCATAGTTTCAATTCAAAGCAGATATTTGTTAATAGTTTTAGTATATAATTTATAAACAAAAATTATTTAACTTTTGGTTACGTGTTGTCAGCATATATAGAAGTAAGATAGAATATAGTATACTTGAGCAATTTTTACTTATCCAGAGTCTCCTTGGTTCGATACTTGGCTTACTTAGCCACTTTATTACTTGTTTGACCACGTGCACTTGCGTGTCGGTTTTTAACCCTATAGCAAACCACCGAACACCTGTAGCCACCTGTATGAACTTCAGCTAACCAGAAACATACTTACAAGGGGGAAACCTATGCGGGCCGACAAGGCCACCATGCTGTCTAGTTCTCTGTAACTCAACAATAGCATGCTAAATAATTATGTGACCGGCAAGGTCACCATTACTGACTGGTTATGGCCACACACGGCCAACAGGAACTGAAATACTAACTAACTATAACAAACTGCACGGCCTCACACGACCGGCTCAACTGACCACAGGGAAATATATACAGACTGCAAGCCTCTAGGAATGACAATAGAAATGATCGGGACAGGGCCCCGACCTACCCGTACTGTACAACAAAAGAAAATGAAATACACCTCTGAATATCAAACTCCGGATGATAGAAGTTGATAACTCTATGCTGGCTAGGATCACGAGGGTTCGGCTCCTCGTCTGTAAGTACCTGCAGGCAAGTAATGCAGCGCCCCACGGGCGTCAGTACCACAGGTACTGAGCATGTAAAGCAACTAAAATACACAACTAAAATGAATAACAACAGTAACATGACATACAAGCAGGAAGTAGCTGAGTCTATCTAGCTGAGGATAACTGGGGAGAGTTTATTTATTCTGTAACTAAACTGAGCGTACCTGAAGACGTGTCGTCCTACTGTTTATCAGTATCTAATAGCACATATAGATATACATATAAATACACACATAACCTGACCGACCCCCATAAGCCGGAAGGTGCCAACCAACAGAACAATCTATTTACCCCTACCCGGGTCTAAACCAACCAAAAATAAGTCACTCCACTCATCTGACAACTGTAAGCTCCTCCTACCGGCCCCCCTTGGGTGTGTAGCTCAGGCCTTGGCCTCTGACAATAAACTGTGTCTGAGTCCGAAGACTCCTGCCTCTGGGCGCAAGCGCTCACGGGGTAATCTGCTTTTGTATCTGTGACTGAAACTGCCCCTGGGTGCAAGCACGCAACAGGGTACCTTTATAAAAATTTGTATGTGAAACTACCCCTGGCCACAAGCGCACACAGAGTAATCTGCCCCTGTAAACATGGTAATCTGGCTCTGCACAAAGTAAACTGAACTGCCTCTGCAAGCAGGGTAATCTGGACCGTATTATCATGGTGGTCGGCCATCATCGTCCTCTAGGCGGACGACATCGCCCAGTTGGTGGCGGTATCTGAATCTGGTATCGACACAGCTATAACCCAGGGGCGGTGGGGATGCAATGGGACACCCACATTCCATAGCAAGTCTCAACAAACAAATAGCACATATAAATAGCAAGAATGTATAACTGAAAAGACTATCTGAAATCTACTTCTTATTCTGATCTGTTTCTACACTGAGCTAATTCTTACTAATTATACTGATTCTGTAACCTCTGTTTAACTGTGCGGCTAATCTGTAGCCAAGATACTCTCTGTCTGAATGGCTAATCTGTAGCCATAACTGTCTGTCTATCTGATCTTTCTTTATTGACTTTTATTATGAAAACCTGTTTCTTTTATTCTACTACATGCTTGCTAATCACATAATAGGCTATACTGAATCTGAAATACTAACTTTCCCTCGGGCGCATACTTTTCTAACTTTCAGACTGAATATGATATAACAACGCAAACTAGGTTTACTAAACTTTGCACAATACTTAACATTCAACTCCGGTAATTCTACTACGGAGTTTATTGTACTATACAAGGCTAAAGCTACAAACTTTCCGAAGGAACTATCTTTACATACCTTAACCTCGAGTTATCCGTCTGTCAGACGAGGCTCGGTCAATACTCCAGCTATTTCTCCCAACTGCATTCATGTATACGCTAATTAATACTAAATATAGCTTTATTCTAAAGAACGACGTCACTTTCGATATAATTGTAGCCTAAACTTAGGCTTATCGAAAGACGGTTGAAAACTCGCTATTTTTCAAAAGTCCAGAAGGGAGAAGTATTCACTTCACAGCTAGGAGCACATAGACACTAGTTTGGAGCAGTTCTACTTACCTTAGCTCGGTAGCTCGACGATTCGTCGGCTGTATTTCGTGAAAAAAAATCCGTAGGAATGCTCCCTGCTGCTAAATACCTCGGTACCTGAGGTTAATTCGAGTTTGGACCGCGTTTGACAGCGTAATCGGAAGGAAATTATCAAATAATCCTCGTTCCTCTTTCTCTCTGCTTACCCTCTGTTTTTCACTGGAAATTATAAGAAACTTTATTGAAAAATCGAAGTTGGAGGCTTTATATAATTGGGACTTATACGCATTCATAAGTCGCATTCAGGGAATGCTATTTATAAGTCGCATTCCTGGAATGCGATTTATAAGTCGCATTTTGCCTTGCGACGCGCCGACTTGGCGCTTGTCCGATCTTTCCTCGGGCCTTTTTCTAGCATGTATGGTTTTCAAATACCCTTAACCAACACGCGAATAGGCTATCTATATGCTGGGAATTTACGGGGTGTAACAATCTATATGTGCTATTAGATACTGATAGACAGTAGGACGATACGTCGTCAGGTACGCCCAGTTTTGTTACATAATAGGTAAACTCTCCCCAGTTATCCTCAGCCAGATAGACTTAGCTACTTCTTGCTTATATGCCATGTTATTGTTGTTACCCATTTCAGTTGTATATTTCAGTTTGCTTTACATGCTCAGTACTTGTGGTGCTGACGCCCGTGGTGGCGCTGCATTGCTTGCATGCAGGTACACATAGATGAGGAGTCGATCCCTCGTGATCCAGTCAGCAGAGTTATCAGCTCCTATCCTCCAGAGCTAGACAGTCGGAGGTTGTTCCAATTTCCTTTTTGATTACAGTTTGGGTAGGTCGGGGCCCTGTCCCGACCATTCTATTATTACTTCCTAGAGGCTTGCAGTCTGATGTTTCCCTGTGGTGGTGGATCCGGTTGTGTGGGGCCGTGCATGTATATATGTGTCTAGTTGTTGATGTTGGCCACGTGGGGCCTTCTTCTGGTTATAGTTAGTGACCTTGTCAGTCACAAATGTGAATAGCAGTTGCTTCAGATTATAGTGTCATTGTTCTGGTTAGCTGTTGTGCATTGCAGGTGGCTATAGGCCTAATCGGCCGGGGGCTGTATTTGCAGCCGCTTATAGCCGGTTCGTTTCTTGAAATAGAGCCAGGGTCAGCCAAAGCACCAGATGTGCTCAGGCTGGACCGTTTAGCAGCCCAGAATCTAGCAGGCACCAGGTGCCCGTCATACCCCCCCAAGGTGGGATCTGACATATTATATATTTAGATTTCCACGTATTCATGTTTAAGTTTGAAGTTTTTCGCTTTAATTTATGCTCTTGAGTTGCTATGCACATGCCATAGATTAGCTTGGAGCCACTCGTGGTTCTAGGTCTTGTGTCTCGATTTGGAGTCCCAGCTCGGCTCGTGACAAACTTGGTAAGAGAGCAAAGGTTTAGGTGTGTCCTAAGGTATCTGAAAGCCACGTTAAGTAGAGTCTTTTTTGTATGAAATGCTTATACGTATGAAGCCTTCAGTGATAACTGTCGGGGCAAATTGAAAGTCAGGTGTTAGTGATGTAGCCCAGCCTTAAGAAATGATCCAAGAGTCTTAGAATGATGGCTTTAAGCTAAGGGGGAGACGATAAGTTGAAGAGTCAAGTCAAGTCCTGAGTTCCAAGTGTGAAGGTCCAGGATCAGTAACTATAGGAGATCGATCCACACTTATCCAGGTATCTTCTAGTACTTTAGTCAATGTGATACTTTACTTATTTCATATGTGAACATGTTATGCCCACGTCTAAGTTCCAAGTACTCCTTACGTGTATTCATACTCAGATTCGTAGAATGAGAAGTAACCACTTCAAGTGATGATTCCAGTCTTCTACCACGATTCCATCAATCTCAGCTTCATGTCATGAAACTCGTTATATATGTAAATTCATATCTCTCAGCATGTTTAGCTCTATGAACTAAGCTCTTAAGATTTGCCTTAGTGGCTTATAAGATCGTGCTATATCAGATATATGCCCATCTTAGATTTCTTGAACAATTCGTGCTCACGATTTCCTAACTCTAAGCCCCACAAATGTTACCCCATGATGGAAATAATGGTTAAAATGTGTACGTTCAGGATAATTCTCTATTCCTGCCATAGGTTCCAGGTATGTAGAAGTTCATGAAGCGCAGTTATTAGCCAAGCCTGGAAGATAGAGGAATTCCTGAATAACGTTTGCTATAATAAGCCATGGGGTAACTATAAGTGATAGGCTTGAATGAGGTGGTGATGTACAGGTAGACCATAGTATGGTATGACTAGTGACTCTTGATTAAAGCTCAAAATTGTGTGACTTTCTTTTCAAGGGGAAAGTAATGTTCTTAGTGGATAACTCTAGGTTGCTGGAGGTATGGTCGAGTTAGGCTTGGACATAGTTAAGGTATGTCATTGGACTCAGACTTTAGTATAAATAGGAGCCCAGGCTAGGAGGGTAGGCTATAAATATTGAGCATTAGAGACCAGGAGGTATGCGACAGGGTATCAATGGTCCAATTTGAAAGTGGAAAGAGATAAATATGGGTTGCATCATAGGGTCGCCTCAGACACATCAGCGGCATGATTCTATATAAGTAATAGTGGATCGGATAACCAAGTCAGCACAAATACTATGCTAGATTTTATATATAGGAGTTAATTTGGTTGCATGGGGTTCTATTACCTATCATCTCGGATAAGGGTACTTAGTTCACCTCTCAGTTTTGAGGATTGATTCAGAAGGGTCATGGTACTAAAGTGAAGCTTAGCACAACTTTCCACCACTAACAGATTGTCAAGATGAGCGGGCCATTTAGATCATGAAGGTCATATCAAGAGCGTGTGTGATTGATTTCGAGGGTGATTCAGATGATCAGGTACCCCTCATTGAGTTTGCATACAATAGTAACTACTATTTCAGCATTCAGATGGCTCCGTTTGAGGCTTGTTATGGGAGAAAGTGTAGATCACCTATTATTGATTCGAGAAAAGTGAGGCTATGTTGATAGGTCCAGATTCAATTCATGAGGCTATGGAGAAGGTTCAACTTTTTAGAGAAAGGCTGAAAATAGCTCAGAGTCGTTAGAAATCTTATGAAGATGTTAGGAGGAGAAAGCTTGAGTTTGAGGTTGATGATTGGGTTTTTCTAAAGGTATCTCCCATGAAGGGAGTGATAAGGTTTGGGAATAAAGGGAAGCTTAGTCCCTGATATGTTAGTCCTTATAGGATTATGAGACGAGTTGGCAAGGTGGCCTATGAGTTGGAGCTACTAGTAGAGTTAGCTTTGATGTACCCAATTTTCCATGTATCTCTATTGAAGAAGTGCATTGATGACCCACCCGTATTAGTTTCAGAGGAAAACATAGGTGTGAAGGACAGTCTTACCTATGAGGAGGTTCCAGTTGAGATCCTTGATCATCGGGTTCAGAAGTTGAGAAATAAGGAAGTAGTTTCACAGAAGGTGTTATAGAGAAATCAGTTTGTTGAGGGAGCTACGTTGGAAGCCAAAGTAGATATGATGGCTAGATACTCGCATCTTTTCCCTTTTGATTCAGTTCCAGTATGAGGTCTCAGTTCCCTCCTTAGTACTCTAATCAGTTTCATGTCAAGTTCATGTTTCTAAGTTCGTTTCATGTTATTGCATGTATGTATGTTTCATGAATTCAGTTAAGTCATGTATTTCAGTCCACAGTCAGTCACTCCATCAGTTTTCAGATTTAGTTGTTTAGTTTTGGGATTGCAATTCCTTCCCTAGCCCTTCAGTATGCTTAATCTATATTTGAGGATGAATGTCCCCAAACGGAGATAATGTAATACCCCAAAAGTCCCTAAGATCAAACCTGAGAGTTGAAATGGAGAAAGCACAAAAATATACACCAGGTCACAGAACGAGTCGTCAAGTGACTCGTCGTTTGACCTAACGGATCGTCAAGTGACCCAATAAGTGGTGCCAAGCTTTGGGAAATTCTATTTTCAGACAGCCATGATAGATGGTAGTGACGAGTCGTTAGGACACCCCACAAGTCTTTAAATGAACCATTAAGTGAGCAGTAGTGGGGAAAGTGTGGAATTCCAGTGTACTTCACGGAATAAGAAAATGAGTCGTCAAGTCCCTAATGAGCCGTTAAGTGACTCATCATTTGACCTAAAGAGTTGTCAAGAGACTTATCATTTGGAAAGATAAGAAATTTCAATTGAGGTTTCCAATGGCAACGGGTCAGGGGATGACCCGTCATGTCTCCTAACGGGTCGTCCAATCTCTCATCGGGTCTGGTAGTGTGCAATATTCTATCGATTCATTAAGGGTGTTTATTATAATTTCTAAGCTCCTAAGTCCTAAACTACGTCGTTTTAAGCTTGGAAAAGAGTGTTTTAAGGGTATTATCCACACTAGAACCCTCATTCTCTCCCTCTCACCCTAACTAGAAGATGAAATCCCTCAAGGCTCTCAAGAACAAGCTAGGGTTCTTCACTCTCATCCTCTCCAATTCTCTTTGGGTTTCAAGCTAAGTCAAGAAATCTATGAATCGAGGTATGTAGGGATCCTCAATGAGGGGTTCTTCCACCCTCATGCCCCTTCTCCAATTGAAATCATGATCTCCCATTCCCCCATGCCCTAATTTCGAATTTCTGGGCTTTATAGAGTATAGTTGAATTCCTCCATGATTCTGATATGGGTTTAGCTATCTTGATCAAATTGATGATTCTATAATTAGGGTTTTGTAATTCTATCAAGCCTTTCATGAAATTACTATCAAGCATGATTATGAACTTCTAGGGTTAAATTTCCCTTTTATAGAAATTCCAAGATTTTCTTATGATATCAACTCTCAAGTTTTAAGTTATGTATTATGATCATGATGTATGATTTTTACAAGAATCCTTCATGAATTTATGAATTTCCAGTATGATGATTTCTCAAGTATGCATAACTTTTATAAGTATCATGTTTATTTTTATGGCCGACTCACGGGCCTCTTTCATGGCTAGTTCACGTATTTCAAGAATGTTCATGTATCTTATGATTTTAACTATCCCATGTATTTCAAGTATGTTTGATGATTACTTTATGATCCATGTGCATGTTTTTAAGAGTTGTAACTAGCACCGAGTAGGTCAGGAATTTCAGAAACCCAAGCTTCAGAACTACGTGCCAACATAGGACTATATTCATGTTAACCATACGGGGTCTATTTAGTGATCACGCCATGTCATCGCCCCTTGCCTGGCAAGCTTAGGGCGGCTCTGCCCACTTGAGCGAGATAGTTGGGGCATCATGTAAGATCTATCACGATAGTGTTAGTTATGATAAATCCTCCCAATGTTCCTTATGATTTTCACGCATATTCATGATTATGATAATTTGGCTCAAGTTATGTTTTACAAGGTTTCCCTTATGAATATGATTATGACTAGTTTATGAACTGTTTTGAAACCCTTGAGCCCTCATCCCTATATTATGATTAGTGCTTCATGTTTGAAATGTCCTACTCTCATGAACTCTTTATGTATTTAGTAGCATGTTTTTACTCATCCCGCGTACTCAGTACATTTAAAGTACTAACCGCATACTTTATGCTATATCATTTCATGATATAGGTTCGGGCGATCAGACTCAGCTGCGCTATTAGTCCTGCTTTCTATCAGTTCAGCTTAGCCTTGTGTTGGTGAGTCCTCATCTATTGAGGACATTCTTTTACTCATGTTATTTTTTCAGTTTAGTTTCATACTCAGAGTTAGCTAGAGGCTTGTCCCAGCAGCTCATCAGACAATAGAAGCTTTTCAGACATAGAGTAGTATGTTTAGTTTTTGGCTAGGTGTTGTGATGTTAACGCTTCTATTTATGTTTTTATTATATTCAGACTTCCATATTCATGTTTAAGTTTTAAGTTTTCCACTTTAATTTATGCTCTTGAGTTGTTATGCATATGCCATGGGTTAGATTGGAGCCATTCTTGGTACTAGGTCTCGTATCTCGATCCAGGGTCCCAGCTCGAATCGTGATAGACATGTATGGTAGAGTCTTGCGGAATGGTACAGAGATATTGTACTGCTATTCAAGAGGCTACAGGACTTTAGGAAAACTCAATTCTTTCTTTCTTTTGTACTATTATTTGATTCCAATTGGTATCTAACATCTTTCATTCTTTTTTCTCACAGATAGTGAGAACACGTTCAGGAGGAGCCAGAGCAAGGTACCAGAGCCGGGCGTTGGGCCCACAATTTAAGTAGAGGGCAAGCTGAAAGTGGTGGTTGTAGTGGAGGATGGAAGGCAGCGCTGGCTAGAGGTAGTGCTTAGGCTGTTGTTCTAGCCAAAGATAGGTTCGAGTCTCCCGCACCCCAGGGATCCCGGGTATGGTAGTAGAGGAGGTAGAAGCACCGGTTTAGGGAGGTACTGCACCTGCACCGGCTTCTTCAAATATATTGGCTTAGATACTGAACTCGATCAATGTACTGGTAGGTAATGGGGCAGCACCTGTAGCTTCAGCAGGTCAACATTTAGGATTGCAAGATGCTGCCGATGTAGCTCCATGGATGGATGAGGTTTATGATACTGAGGTATTCTCGAGATCGATAATGAAGCTAGTGATGATTGGGCAAGACCATGACCTGTTCTAGAGGTTTATCAAGATGAAGCCTCCCATCTTTTATGGTACCAAAGCGGATAGCCAAATGGGGAAAATTGCTGTAGTGCAGACTGCTAGACCACAGAGGGCACTTCTAAGTAACACAAAAAAGAATCTGAAAGACAATGTCAGTGCAATCACTCTAAGGAACAGAAGAACTAGAGGAAACTTCTCAAAAAGAAAAGAAATCAGAACAGAACTTGTACCGGCATGGAGGTCAGAGCCAAATGTAGGTTATTTCTGAACTAATTACTAAGTAGCCCAAAGTTGTGGTACCCAAGCCACCTCCACCTTTTCTTCAGAGATTCAAAAGCATAAAGCATACCCAACATGTAAAAACTTTTTTGAGATCTTAAAATTGGTATATGTAAACATTCTTATGGTGGAGCTATTATAGTAGGTCACAAAGTATGCAATATATCTAAAATATATTATTGCAGACAAAAGGCGTTTGAAACTGTGGAACTTAATGAGGAGTGAAACTCGAGAGTAAAGAGCAAAATACCTCCAAAATTAAAGGATCCAGGAGATTTACGTTTACCTATTTGTAATGCCCTGGAAACCCTAAGATCAGACCCGGGAGTTGAAATGGAGAAAACTGGAAACTTTGCACCAGGTCACAAAATGAGTCGTTCTGTGACCCGTGGGGTAGACCATGATTCGTGAAGTGACTCGTGGTGAGGTTCTGGACTTGAGTTTGGAAATTTGTTATTTAGGATCACCACAGGTATGACTACGAGTCGTGGTTAGACCCCACGACTCGTTGAGTCAGCCATGGTCAAGATTGGCTAAGAGTTGATGGTTTTTTGGTAGTGAAGACCACGAGTGGTGACCACGAGTCGTGGTCACCAATAATAACTCATGTAGTGTCCCATGATGAGCCCTGGGGAAATGTTGGCACTGTACTCGACGATTGGTGGCCACGAGCCATGGCCTTGGATGACGACTCGTCCAGTCCCTCGTAGGGACTGGCAGTCAGTTACTTTCTGTGAATTTAGTAACAGATTATCCATAATTTCTATGATCCTAAGGTCTAAACTACGTCATTTTAAGTTATGAACAGTGAGTATTAAGAGGGTCAAGTTTATTCTAGACTATTCCTACTCATGCATGCAAACTTAGAGAGCTAAGGAGGTTATCAAGCTTAATTCCTTCAAGTTTTTCCTCAATTCTTTATTGAGAAATCGAGGGAGTGGTGAAATAAGTCCATCCTTGGCATGTAAGGTTATGAATGGGTGAATTTGTTCACACCCATGCCCAATCTCTCCTTAATTCATGAAATTCTATTGATAATTCTATGGGGTTTTGTCCCAATTCTTATGAAATCTTTATAATCTATCTATGGGTTAGTTCCTCTCATATATAAATTCGTGTTTTACAAATCATGGGAAGATTTTACAACTCTTTAAATTATAAACTTATGGATTTAAATCTCTACAAAACTATGCCCAATTATGCATGCCTTATGGAAGTTCAAGTTATGATTCTACTTTGATGTTGATGTTCATTAACCAATCATGATTTATGACTTATGATATGATTTCTCTCAAATTCTCATCATGAATTTATGAATATAAAGTATATACATATTTTACAAGTATGCATGAACCTCAAGATTTACGATTTATGATTATGGCCGACTCATGGGCCTTATTTCATAGCGGGTTCATGTATTTTCAAGCATGCTTATGATTATAATGGTTTAACTAGCCCATGAATTTCATATATATTATCCTATGAGCGCTATATATGTTTTGGGAGTAGTATTTAACACCGAGTACGTTCGGGGCCCAGGTTTTGTCCCGAATCTCAGAACTACGTGCCACCGTAGGTCACGATGGGACCTCCCTTAAGACTTTCTCCTTTGCCCAAATGGGCCTTTCATGAGTGATATCACAATTGTTTTTCATATTTCTACCCTTGTCAAGGTACGAACACCCTCCCAAGTAGGGGTTTACAGGTCGGGCTCTATGTGTGCTCATATGGGGTATGTCGGTTATAAGAATCTCCCACTGTTCCTCATGATTTACGCATGTTTATGATTATGTACTTTGGCTCAAGTCATGTTCAATTAAGCTTTTCCCTTATAATTATGATTATGGTTAATTTATGAATGTTTTGAAAACCTTGAGCCTTATGGTTACATTATGGTATTTACATTACGATCACGCTATCCTACTCTTATGAACTTTTACGTATTTTAAATTTCCCATTTTACTTACCTTGCATACTTGGTGCATTTCACGTACTGACCGCATACTCTATGCTGTATCATTTCATGATACAGGCTCCGGTATCAAACTCAGCCTTGGCCCTAGCCAGCCTTTCCGGAGTTAGTAGCCTGTCCCAGTTGGTGAGTCCTCATCTCCTGAGGACCATCTCTTATCAGCTATATTGTATTTTCAGTTTCATTTTTAGGGAGTTAGTTGGGGTATTGTCCCATCAACTCGTCAGTGTTAGAGGCTTTCTCGGACATAGTTTATATTCAACTTTAAACTCATGTGATGTATCTCAGATTTCATATTATGTGTGAGCTATGATTATGTTATTCATGATGATCTTCCACTTTTGTTGATTTAGTTAGAGGCATGTTCATGCCATGGGTCGACTTGGAGTCCTTCGGGATTCCTTATCCCATGTCTCCATCCGGGCCTATGTTCAGGTCGTGACAAACTTGTTATCAGAGCAATAGGTTTGAAGTGTCCTAGGGTGTACGAAGGCTGCGTTAAATGGAGTGTTTTTTCATGGGTGTGAAGCGCATCACACTTATGACGAAAAGGTTACGAGACGTTTAGGAAATGTCCCTTTCTTTCATGATCTCATGTCGTGCGATGAAATGTCTGTCTATCCTTCTAACTCGTGCTATACACATTTGAAGAATCTTGCCTCCACGTCGAGTGCACGGAAGGAGAAACGAAAACAGCCACAAGAACAGCAACGGAGAGGGGCACCATCAGGCCCACCAACCCATGAGGAGCATGCACCAGAGCCGTCTGTGTACGCTGAATTCATGGCAGCCATACAGATGCTAGCACAGGCCTTAACCGCCCAGGTCAATCAATAGGCGGTGGCGCATCTCCCTCAGAACCAGAATGCTGTGGCAGCTTGGGTCAGGGATTTTCTGAGGATAAACCCACCGGAGTTACTTCGGTCAAAAGTGGACGAGGACCCACATGAGTTCATTAATGAGATTCTGAAGATCACCCAGGTCATGGGGGTGACAAATGCGGAGTGCGTCGACTTGGCCTCTTATCAGCTGAAAGGGGTTGCGCATATCTGGTTCAAACAGTGGAAAGATATTAGGGTAGTAGGAGTAGGCCCCATTAGTTGGGATGAGTTTCATGTTGCCTTTCTAGTTCGATTCTTCCCTCGCGAGATGAGGGAGCTGAAAGCGGCCGAGTTTTTGAATCTAAAGCAGGGTAATATGATAGTTCTGGAGTATGCCTTGGAGTTCACCCGTTTATCCAAGTATGCGCCAAAGTTAGTGGCAGATCAAAGAGCTCGGGTGAGCAGGTTTGTACATGGAGTGGTGGACTACCTGGATAAGGATTGTAGGATCTCCATGCTGCATTAGGACATGGATTTCCCTGCATAGTTTTACATGCCCAGCAGATGGAGGCGGTGTATCATAGGGGGAGAGAGGCCAAGAGGGCCAAGACAGACAGTTATGGGACTTCTCAGCCTAGATCGGGGGCCGGACATCACCAACAGTCTCATCACAGATCTTTTGCTCCAACACCATCATCAACAGTACACCTTCCAGACCACGAGGTGATCAGAGGATCAGGGCCTCAGATTCGAGGGGCTAGGGTAGCATGCAGATAGAGCACACCTTCCCAGCCTATGCAAAGTGTGGCGAGAATCACCCAGCAAGGGTTTAGTTGGCTCAGACACTTTTTTGGGATGTGGAAAACTGGGACACAGACTCAGGGATTGCCCTTTAGCTAGACCAGGGGGTGGTGGAGTCCGTGTGCCAGCTGCTAGTTCAGTAGCTCCAACAAGATGTCCCTCCCAGCAGGGTGCTTAGACTAGTTTAGCTGGCGGTCAGTGTCAGAACAGGTTTTCTTGTTGATAGTTAGATGACATGTCTTGATCCCTGAATATGATGTTTTGATTTTGCTTGCAATACATTAGCTGATGATGTTTCATGAGGAAGGCTCAATAGAGTTTGTATATAGAGTGCACAAATTTGTTTAAGTCTTCGCTGTAGTATCTCGAGTTTATTTTCTAGTTGAGCATCGTGTTTAGTTTTTCTTTTTCTTTGCCTGAGGACATGCAAAAGTATTAAGTTGAGGGTGTTGATGTGTTGTGGATTTACAGCACTATTGACGCTCAAAACTAAGAAAATAGCATAGAATTAGGTGTATTTATGTGGATATGAGGCACTTTTCCTTTGATTTTAGGATAAATAGGTGTTGGAATAATAAATTGCAAAAGGAAGCTAAAAGTGTGAAAAAAAGGGCAACAAATACAGTCCACAGTACGATCCGTAGGATGGACCTACGAGTCGTACGGAGGGCCTTGATAAGAAGCTGAAAGTTTAACCTGGAAGACTGATCCCACGAGACTTGTCATGGATCGTACCATGATGGTACAAGTCGTGGTAAGTCAGTAGTGATGAAATCCAGAAGAATTGCATAGGAGGCTGATTCTCAGTGCGAGAGGATCCTACAACCAGTGAGATGAAGGTACGAGTCGTACCATACCAGTCGTGGTGAAGTTCAGAAAAAGTTCAAAAACATCAAGATCAAGCCACGGGTGCAATGTACGAGTCGTAGGATGTAGGTACGAATCGTACCTTGGCCCAACACTTAGCCAAAATTTAGCCAACACTTCAAGCCACGAGTCGATGCCACGGTCTGTGAGAAGCCCCTACAAGTCGTAGGAGGACCCGTGACGAGCTCGGCGACAGATATGGAAAGTAGTCCTGTTAGTTTAGGAAAAGGATTCTTGTGTCTCTATAAATATGTTTTATGTTTTATTTTTCATAGGGGACGACGAATAGACTTAATTTTTGTAGGAAAACATTGTAGTAAGCAATTTTACATCATTGAAAGAGAGAATTGAGTTTGTTCAACCTTGTGATCAACCTTTTCTTGAACTCATATTGTTCTTGCTATTTGTTATTCAAGATTTTGCGGATTAATTGAAGGAATCATTTTTTCTCAATCATCTTTGTAAGTATTATTTTATGTCTTCAATCATGAACACAATTCACAACCTTGCAACTATAAGAGGCTACAATTTTCATAGCTAGGGTTGTGGGAACCATGGCGGATTAACAAGCTAGGGTTGCACAGAGTGATTCTAAAACCAATCTAATTACTTATATTGTAGTCTCTTCGTCTTTAATGATTCTTAGCGGTGCGCAACATTAGGAAGTGTCCGAATTCTTTACTTGCTTTGGTCGAAGAGGTAGGGATTAGGAAAAGAGAATTACAACAGATCCTTGATCTTGATTATCATTGTATTAACTTGAGTTGTGGTAGCAGGATAGTTATATCTGAAACTTAGTGATAAAAGTTAGTTTGCAAAACTCATGAGACTTGGTCGAGTAATTGAGGATAGTCATTCAATAGGGATTGGTGGATTGTTTGAATGAACCTAAGTTATCAGTTCTGTAAGTAAGTATTGGTAAAGATCACGATTGTATACCCAAAGCTATTATGAACCCATGGGGAACATAAACCCTAGTTATCCTTTAATTATTGATTTGCAAATATAATCCTGACTGCTGTTTATTTTTATTGTTGATTTTTATTAGAATTCCCCCCATTGTGAAGTAACTATCATACGAGTTCATCTACCGGCTTGGGTTCTTTATTGACAACGTCCACTTCATACTTCAGTTTCGGTGTGGTTTGAGCGTTATCAGGCCGTTTCGAGATTTGTTTGTGATAGTATTTATTGATGATATTCTGGTGTATTCCCTCTCAGAAGCGGAACATCGAGGTCATCTGCGAATAGTGCGCCAGATTCTCAAGGATCACCAGTTGTATGCAAAATTTTCTAAATGTGAGTTCTAGTTGAATTTGGTAGCCTTTTTGGGTCATATTGTGTTGGATGCTGGTATTCAGGTAGATTCACTGAAGACTGAGGCAGTAAAAACATGGCCTAGACCTACAACTCCAAGTGAGGTACGCAGTTTCTAGGGGTTAGTGATCTTGGGCAGATTTATATGCCCAAGTGATACTCAAAAGTATCATTTTCACCTTGTCTATCTGCAATGTGTATACATTTTCATGTAATTGGTAATAAAATGTGAATTTATACTAACCAACATGATTAGCATTGTTTTGTTGGTAAAATGTGATTTCGAAGAGCTAAAATGCATGTTGGAGGATATCGAAGTTGGACTTGGAATCGAGCACGGAAAAAGGCATTAGACTGCACAAATTAAAGGGGCTCCGTGATGGAGCCGTATCACGCTGCCATCGTGGAGGCATTCTGCTTGGAGGGTGAAAAATCTCACAATTTCCAGTGGAGGCTCGCGACAGCTCCGTGGCACGGTGGCCAGCCTCCGCGTTGCACGCCGTGCCACGTTGGTGCTTTATTCCCGGACCCCCAATTTCCAGTGAGGGTCCGCGTTCACGGCGTGTCACGGAGGCAGTGCTCCACAATGCACTCCGTGACACGTTGCTCATTATTCCGGGAAAAATTCCCACTAGTATAAATAGAACACTTAAGTGTATTTTTCATAATGCAGATTTGGTGGAGCAAGGACGTGGGTTACAGGCAGTTGAGGGACGAAAAGTTCAGGGTTTTTTCTCTCCTTCTTTCTTCTCTAATTCAATTGTTTGTATGATTAACAATTGTTTTAGGATGATTAATCCACAAATGAGTGGCTAATTCTCTTCCTTGCTGAGGTTATGAATAATTGTGATGAATTTTGATTATTGAATTATATGGTTTTTCATCTTTTTCTTCCATGTTGTTCTATTAATTCTTGTTCTTACTGCATTGGTGTGTGGCCTACATTAATGTATATCTAAAAAGTCCGATTTCACTCGAGAGAGCACGAAATTGGAAAGTTGTGAATTAATAGGATATTGTTCTTTACTTGATTTGGGAAAATTGAGTTTTGATGTGCTTTCCTGATAGAAATATACTTGAAAGCCGTATTAGTCAATTTAGGAACCGGAATTGTATTGCTAGGTCATGAATTGCATTTGATCACAGAAATGTAGACGGATGGTTTATGATTCTTAAGTGAGATTAAATACGAGAGTTTTAATCTCTTGGCTAATGTTCTTGGCTAGCAACTGGAAGAAAAGATTAACCAATTTATGATGATAATCAGTTCATTACATGTTCTTTAACCTCGGCATGCTCATATCCATAGTTTAAATTCAAAGTAGATAATTGTTAGTAGTTTTAGTATCGGATTTATAAAACAATTTATTCAATTTTTGGTTACGTTGTTGTCAGCACATTTAGAAGTGAGATATAGTATAGTATACTTAAGCAAATTTCACTTATCCAGAGTCTCCGTGGATCGATACTTGGCTTACTAAAGCCACTTACTACTTGTTCGACCACGTGCACTTGCGTGTCGGTTTAGATACCTATAACACATAGCCGAACAAGTTTTTGGCGCCGTTGCGGGGGAGACTTGGCAATTGGTGAAATTGTGTTAAGTGTAAATTTACTATATTTTTATTTTATTTTCTTAAGTGTTGACAACTTGGTCTTAGCCTGTATTTTGCAGACTTAATTGCTGTGAACACTGGCAAGAGACAAAGAGCTGGTGGAATCTTATATAGAGCCTGAACGCATACTTCATAGTAAATGGAGAGAAGCTCTACAAAGGAAGCTGCAGTTGCTCAGACAGACTATTATGGAGCAACAAAATCCACCGGTTGTGAGGGCAGTGTTAGTGCCCGAAGAAGCAGCAGCAAGGCCGGTTCGTGAGGTGGCAATCCCACATGCCAACAATGTTACATCCAGTATCCGCAAACCAGAGCCTGGAGGTAGATTTGAACTCAAGCAAAATATGGTGCAACTGTTGCACACAAGCGAGCAATTTACCGGTCTCCCTCATGAAGACCCACAACAGCATCTCCAAAACTTCTTGGAGATAAGTGACACTTATATACCCGCTGGAGTGTCACCTGATTATGTTCGGCTTACATTATTTCCGTTCTCATTACTCGGAGAAGCCAAGAGGTGGTTGAAAGTTGAGCCACCAAATTCTATTTCAACGTGGGATGATCTTGCACGAAAGTTCTTGATAAGGTTTTTTCCCTCTGGCAAAACAGCAAGGCTTAGAAGTCAAATTCTAAGTTTCAAACAGAGGGAGGGAGAAAACTTATATCAAGCCTGGGAAAGATTTAAATCCATGTTGCGGGACTGTCCTCATCATCATCAGTCCAATGAGGTGTTGGTGCACACATTTATTGAGGGTTTGGAACCCCATACCAAAATTTTGCTAGATTCAGCAGCTGGAGGGCAAGCGTTGGAAAAGACTTATGAGGAGATGTACACTTTGCTAAACCGAATTTCACAGGGCAATCCAGAATGGAATGTTGATTCATCACGAGGTGGAGCAAGGAAAGCAGCAGGAGTGCTTGAAGTGGATGGATTTACAGCTATCGCTGCACAGATAGCTGCCTTGTAGAATCAATTGAACAACCACTTCAGCAACATGACTTCGAACCAGCCTTCAGCCCCAGTTAATGCAGTCCAACAAATATGGTGTGAAGTGTGTGGAAGCAGTGAGCACTCAGCTGAGTGTTGTGGAGCCAACCCTGATTCGGTTAACTTTGTGGGCAATGCACAAAGAAATCATCAGCAGTATGGGAGTAGCTACAATTCAAATTGGAGGAACCATCCAAATTTTTCATGGGGTAGCAACAACCAACAAGGCCAAGGTGCGGGTCAGGGTATGCAACGGACTCAAGGAGGGCAACAGAACTACCAATCTCAATTCAGAAATAACAATGCCCCTCCTCCACCACCATCACCCAGCATTGAGGAGATGTTCAAGACCATGATCGCTAATCAAGCGCAATTGCAGGCTGACTATGTTAAATTGGCAGCCGAAGTGAAAAATAACCAGTTAGCGACCAAGGCTCTTGAGTATCAATTTGGGCAATTTGCTAGTGCCCAAAATACAAGGCCCAGAGGAGGATGCCGAGCAACACGGATCCGAATACAAAGCAGGTAAATGCAGTGACCACAAGGAGTGGTTTGCAGCTGAAGGAGGTGGAACCAGAAAGACCACCTCAAAACTCGGGAGCAGCAGAAGTTGAGGGGGAGCAACATTCGGAAAGGGGGAATACCAAAGAAGCTGAATCAGAGAGACCTCCACCCCCGTTCCCTCAACGACTCAAGAAACACAAAGAGGAGGCGTGTTTCAAGAAATTCATGGAGGTGCTTAAACAGGTACATGTTAACTTACCTCTTGTTGATGTCTTGCAGGGAGTGCCTAAATATGCCAAATACATTAAAGATATCGTGGCCAACAAAAGTCATTTGACTGAGTATTCCACGGTAGCTTTGACGGAGGAGTGCACTTCCCAGATCCAAAATAGACTGCCCACGAAGCTAAAAGACCCTGGAAGTTTTACTATCTAGCTTACTATTGGGCAGAGCATCCGAGCTCGTGGATTGTGTGACCTGGGAGCGAGCATAAATCTGATGCCATCTTCGGTATTCAGAAAGTTGGGTCTAGGGAGTCCTAGACCTACAACCGTAATCTTGCAGTTGACGGACCGATCCTTGGCTAGGCCGGATGGCATTGTTGAGGATGTTCTAGTGCAAGTGGGCTCCCTAATTTTCCCGGTAGATTTTATTGTTCTGGATTTTGAACCAGACGCGGAAGTCCCATTTATTTTGGGACGACCCTTCTTGGCAATCGGGAAAGCATTAATCGACGTAGCTGCGGGGCAACTGACAATGCGAGCACACGATAAGGTAGAGGTGTTCGATGTGTACAAAGCACCCAAGCTCCCGATGGTGCATGAAGAACTCTCGGTGATCAATGTAATTGATCATGGTAATGCTAAGCAAATGAATGATTCACGAGAGTGGATGGGAAGACCACCGGATAGGTGTAAGCACTACTGGGGGGAGGACAATGATCGTGAGAAATCTTCCATCACCCTAGCGGACAATTGAGCGTAAATGACGTCGAGCCGCGACGGTAAACCAGGCGCTGCACGGGAGGCAACCCGTGAAAATTTGTTTTTTTCTTTCATTTTGTAAAGTGTAAATAGATTGTTCTTCTTCTTTTTCTTTGATTAGAAAAAAAAATTTAGTTAGTATTTTTTATTTTTAGTTAGGGGAAACCTATTATTCTAACCAATTTTATTTAGTGAGATGATTTTCAGGTCAACGGAGAAAAATGTGCACGGAATCGTGAAGGAAAAGGCGAGGTATGAAAAAGTAATAAAATGTAGAAGACAGTGAGCTGGGGCGATAGCTCCGTGTCACGGAGGAGGACCTCCGCGTTACCCTCCGTGACACGTTGAGTTGTAATCCGGAAATTTTAAAATTTCCAGAGGGCTATCGCGATGGCTCCGTGTCATGGAGGCAGTGCACCGCGATGCACTCCGTGACACGTTGCCGTGTAAATTGTGACGGGTCACACCGGGTTGCCGGGTGACCCGCGTGTTTTCTACTTTTTAAACCCCGATTTCTCCCTCTTTTTTCCTCATTCTCACTTTCCTCCGCGACCAAACATCCCAAAATTCCTCTCCCATCAACGTGCCACGGCTTAAGGCAAAAAATTACCAAGTTTTCTTTGGTTCTTCAACTTCGAGGTATGTTTTCCGATTATCTCTCAAGTTTTTGTCGATTTTATTCGAAATTAAGCATGGGAGGTGAACTAAATCACCCTAAGTCGAAATTAAGCATGAATTCGAGTTATTTATTGATTGATAAAAGTTCGGAATGTTGTAATGATTGTTTGAACTTGTCGATTGCATGAATTATTCGAAGTTGATTGCGAAATTCAATTTTAGGGCTTGGTTGTTGAATTTGAAATGGGTAATGTGTTGAATTTTTGAATTCTATGCCGGGGTGTACTTGTTAAATGAGATGAATCGTTGTAAGAATTGTTTGAATGTAATAGACGACGAATTCTCGGGTGTTGGGAAAATGTTGAAATTTGTTCAAATTGGGTTGGTTATATAGGTTCATGTGTATAGAATTTTTGTTGTTGTTTTGTTTTGTTGTTTTTCTTTGCTAAGTGCGATGATTGAAATGCTAGCGATGGTAGTGATTGGGATTAGCTGTACGAAGTCTGAGTAGTACGCAAAAGTTATACCGTCGAAATTTTTTCTGTTGAACGCACTAAGCATGAATTGTATGGCTGGTATTTTGGTGTAAATAAAGTTATTCTTGCCGTAGTATCGTAACTGTAGCTAAGGACTAAGTGTGGGGTAAACTTAGCTTAACCCGACCTTAGCCGAAGTTAATATTCATTTAGCTTGACATTGAGCTTGTTTACTTGGGTTGACAGGTAAAATGGCAAGCAGGCAAGATAAAGGTAAGGGTGCATCAACTTCAGGCACCGGAAGGAAAAGACTTAGACTGGGCACAGCAGTCCCAGCTGCACCAGCAGTTCCACGCGGCCAGCGCCGCCAATACGGAACGAGATGGGTGACTGATGAGGGGAAGAAGTGGTATGCTAAGCACAAAGAGAATAAATACTTCCCCGAGAAGCATATAGCACGGGAGCCATTAGCACAGGAGTTCCCCAGAATAGTTCAACGGATCGAGGCAGCTGGGCTCGGCTTCATATTTCAAGAGCCCAAGGAATGCAACCTACACCTGGTCCGGGAGTTCTATGCTAATTGGAACCCGGCAATCAGAAGCCACACCATCAAGATCAGAGGGCAGATAGTCACTCTGGAACCCCAACAGCTAAATGCCATCATCGGAGCGCGGGACACAGACGCCCACGTTCTCCGCCAGCTGAACATTACCCCACCGTATGCTGACATCAGACGCACACTGTGTGGGGATCGATCCACAGCTAGATGGAGCAGACATAAAGATAGGGGCTACCGCCAGACTCTGCCATATTCTCAGATGAACAGGGAAACCCGAATCTGGCTGAAGAAAGTTTGCTCGTGCCTAATCCCAGGGGTACACATGACTGATGTGACCCGGGACCGTGTTTGCCTGGTGTATGCCCTGATGAAAGGGCTGGAGATTAATGTTGGGGCGGTCATTATATCCGCCATGAAGAGAGCCCGATTACACCAGGGCCACAGGTATGGTTTCAGTGGACTACTCACCACCTTTCTCAGAGGCCTCGATGTCGAGGACGAGGCTTTAGATTACATCCCGCAGTTGGAGCGGCGGGCCTTGGACGTGACCAAAACTAAGGCTCCCGACACCACCCACGGGCCAGTGCTGACACTTGGCGAGCGACATGCTCGTGATGACCAGTACATGGCGTGGATGTTTGGGATGCAAATGCTCCAGCTAAGGATTGGTGGGAGACCAGCCACGGAGGAGGAGCTATGGCAGCTCTAGCTGGATTACCCGTTTGGCGAAAATGCCAGGGCTCTATGCCGAGTGGGGCCAGCCTTTGTAGAGCCCACTGATGATGATGTCCCCACGGACGAGGAGACACGCCGGGAGGACTCCGATGTGGAGTCCGATGACGACGACGGAGGCGACTCGGACATGGGAGATGAGGCAGCAGCACCTGATGAAGAAGTGGAATACTTTGACTGATCAGGGAGTTCCACCACCCAATTTTGTGATTTTTAATTTTTGTGAACATTGGGGACAGTGTTCGGTTTAAGTGTGGGGTGGGGAGTAGTTAGGTGCTGGGCTGGGCTGATTTGCTTGTATGCTTTCCTCTGTATTTTTGTATGTATGCTTCCCTGTGTGTTTGTGAATTGCAAACTGTTCTGTATTTGTACATATTTGTGGAATTGATGTGTGTTGTGGAATGTTGATGTTGCCAGCTGAGTCTGTAAAAGTTTTGTAAATATTTTTTTGCTTATCGAAATGATCGATATTTTTAAAATTTTGCAATTTTTTATTTTGGGTTTCTCGGTGTTTGTTTTCGATTCTTTTACCGAGAATGGTCCCATTGAACCGACGTCATAGTTAGTGACCGTTCCCTATGATGGATGGATGACGACTGTCTTAAGGGAAATGTAGTCGGTAGGAGTAGTTATTTTAAGTTATTTTCAGTTTTTTTCTTTGGTGGATTGCATCACGGAACCTGTAGTTACTATATGGTTGTGAAATGTTGGTTGCGTGTTGTACCTGGTATTCAAAATGCAAAAGTGATTCGTATGAAAGCATGCAATTTTGTAAATATGTTGAGATACCTAGGCTGTAGAGTTCGATTCGGTGTGATTGAGGCTTAATTTTGAATTCATGTAATTAGTTGATTGAAGAGTCTGTGAATGCATCTTGAATCGAGCATGTGCATAAAGTGTGAAGTGAGGTATTGTTATTCCATGCTATTGTGAAGTGTCTAGAACTTGCCTGGTGTGTGTACAAAACGAAATGAAGGAGGTGTATTGTTGGAAAGGATGTAGGCATTTCTTTGTTTTAACCGAGAGTTTCTATTTTTTTCTTGTCACACTCCCCTTTTATGTGATTGTATACCCTAGTCAGCCTGTTGAGCCTTTAGCCTAGTATTTCTTTCTTTTGTCCAAAAAGTATAAACTGAGCTTAATTCTTTCTTTTCATTAGTCGTAAAGTCTATACAAAACTCTTAAGCGCTTAAGAAGAGAAAATAATTTTCCCAAAGTGTCAAAGAGTGAGAATGGTGAAAAGAAAAAGAAAAGCAGAGAGAGGAAAGAAAAGAAAAGGGTGAAGGTGCACTTGCTATAAATAAATGATAATGAAGGTGCATGAAAAATCCTTTGTTATTGTGTCAAGTGTGATGAATGAAATGGGCCATACTAAAGTAAATCATCAAGAATGGGATGATGAAAAAAAGAAAAGAGAGAAACAATGTCCATGAGTTGATGGGAATGTGTTGAAAAGGCGCTTAAGGATGCTAGTGGCTATTATTGGCTAATCCAATATATACTAGTTTCATAGCTTCCATTACAACCCATTAAAGTCCTACGTGATCTTACATTGCATTTCTTTATATTAGTGGAGTAATACACTAAGGGCAAGCTTATGGGTCATGACATGATGCATGTAAATTCTTTTGGGAGAGAGAGTGAAATTATTTTTTTTTACATGCCCCTACTTGAATGTTTGTGTGTCACATGAGCAAAAGAAGGGAAGATTCTCTTGAGTTGTGAGAGCACATGCTTGATGAAAGATTGATTTTCATGTCGGATATCTTGATTAGCTGATTTGCATGAGTTTGTCGATATCGAGAGTCGATTCTTAAAGTCTGAGAAGTCTTAATGTATTAAAGGTCATTGCATTGTTAAGAACATGCATGTTTTCTTGATGATTCGCAATATTGAATGATCGGTATGACCGTAGCTTAAATTGTCGCACCATAGTGGCGAAGGTTGGGATGTAAATTGCATGAATTGTATGTTTGTTGTTCGAGGACGAACAAGGATTTAAGTGTGGGGTAAGTGATCTTGGGCAGATTTATATGCCCAAGTGATACTCAAAAGTATCATTTTCGCCTTGTCTATCTAGCAATGTGTATATATTTTTATGTAATTGGTAATAAAATGTGAATTTATACTAACCAACATGATTAGCATTGTTTTGTAGGTAAAATGTGATTTCGAAGAGCTAAAATGCATGTTGGAGGATATCGGAGTTGGACTTGGAATCGAGCACGGAAAAAGGCATTGGACTGCCCAAATTAAAGGGGCTCCGCGATGGAGCCATGTCACGCTGCCATCGCGGAGGCATTCTCCTTGGAGGGTGAAAAATCTCACAATTTCCAGTGGAGGCTTGCGACAGCTCCGTGGCACGGTGGCCAGCCTTCGCGTTGCACGCCGTGCCACGTTGGTGCTTTATTCCCGGACCCCCAATTTCCAGTGAGGGTCCGCGTTCACGGCGTGTCACGGAGGCAGTGCTCCGCGATGCACTCCGTGACACGTTGCTCATTATTCCGGGAAAAATTCTCACTAGTATAAATAGAACACTTAAGTGTATTTTTCATAATGCAGACTTGGTGGAGCAAGGACGTGGGTTACAGGCAGTTGAGGGACGAAAAGTTCAGGGTTTTTTCTCTCCTTCTTTCTTCTCTAATTCAATTGTATGATTAACACTTGTTTTAGGATGATTAATCCACAAATGAGTGGCTAATTCCCTTCCTTGCTGAGGTTATGAATAATTGTGATGAATTTTGATTATTGAATTATATGGTTTTTCATCTTTTTCTTCCATGTTGTTCTATTAATTCTTGTTCTTACTGCATTGGTGTGTGGCCTACATTAATGTATATCTAAAAAGTCCGATTTCACTCGAGAGAGCACGAAATTGGAAAGTTTTGAATTAATAGGATATTGTTCTTTACTTGATTTGGGAAAATTGAGTTTTGATGTGCTTTCCTGATAGAAATATACTTGAAAGCCGTATTAGTCAATTTAGGAACCAGAATTGTATTGCTAGGTCATGAATTGCATTTGATCACAGAAATGTAGACGGATGGTTTATGATTCTTAAGTGAGATTAAATACGAGAGTTTTAATCTCTTGGCTAATGTTCTTGGGTAGCAACTGGAAGAAAAGATTAACCAATTTATGATGATAATCAGTTCATTACATGTTCTTTAACCTCGGCATGCTCATATCCATAGTTTAAATTCAAAGTAGATAATTGTTAGTAGTTTTAGTATCGGATTTGTAAAACAATTTATTCAATTTTTGGTTACGTTGTTGTCAGCACATTTAGAAGTGAGATATAGTATAGTATACTTAAGCAAATTTCACTTATCCAGAGTCTCCGTGGATCGATACTTGGCTTACTAAAGCCACTTACTACTTGTTCGACCACGTGCACTTGCGTGTCGGTTTAGATACCTATAACACACAGCCGAACAGTTAGCTGCGTATTACAGAAAATTTGTGGAGGAGTTTTCTACTTTATCAACGCCTTTGACCAATTTAACTCAAAAAGCAGCTAAATTTCACTGGACTAAAATGTGTGAACAGAGTTTCTAGGAGTTGAAAAATAGATTGACATCAGCGTCAGTACTAGCTTTGCCAAAAGGTTCAGAGGGTTATGCAGTGTATTGTGATGCTTTGGACGTCGGGTTAGGGTGTGTTCTGATGCAACATGGTAAGGTATTTGCTTATGCTTCAAGACAACTGAGGAAGCATGAAAAGAATATCCCACTCACGACCTAGAGTTAGAGGCAGTAGTTCACGCCTTAAAAATCTGGAGATATTACCTGTATGGGGTGCACGTGGACATTTTTACTGATCATAAGAGCCTCTAATACATCTTTAAGCAGAAAGAGTTGAATTTGCGGCAACGTTGTTGGTTAGAATTGTTGAAGGAATACGACGTGAATATTTTATATCATCAAAAGAAGGCTAATATCGTAGCAGATTCCCTTAGTCATAGATCAATGGGGAATTTAGCGCACTTGAGGCCCGAACAGCGGGAGTTGGCCCAAGAATTGCACCAGTTAGCCAGTTTAGCCATCCGAATAGTAGAGTCGGGAGACAGTGGGGCAGTGGTTCAGAATACCACAGTATCATCCTTGGTTGTAGAAGTAAAAGAGCGGCAGTATAAAGATCTTAACCTGATATAGCTCAGAGATAAAGTTCAATGAGGGAAAGTATCAGCTTTTGAGGTAATCAAAGACGGGGTCTTGAGATGTAGAGGTCGCCTCTGTGTTCCAGATGTGGAAGGACTTCGCTAGAAGATCATGAAGGAGGTACATTATTCCCGTTATTCTCTTCACCCAGGCTCAACCAAGATGTATCATAACATAAAAGAGATTTACTGGTGGCCTGAAATGAAAAAGGGTGTAGCCAAATTTGTAGCACAATGCCCTAATTGCCATCAAGTAAAGGCTGAACTCCAGAAACACGATAGATTGACATAGGAGATAGCAGTACCTATGTGGAAATGGGAAGCAATTAACATGGATTTTGTGACAGGGTTACCCCGTACCAGGCACAGATTTGATTTTATCTGGGTGATTGTTGACAGATTAACGAAGTCAGCTCATTTTCTGCCAGTCTGGACTACCTTCTCAGCCAAGGACTATGTTGAATTGTATATCAGAGAAATAGTTCGATTACATGGTGTCCCGACTTCTATCATTTCTGACAGGGGGCACAATTTATAGCCAGATTTTGGCAGTCATTTCAGAAAGGCTTGGGAACACAGGTTAATCTGAGTACGGCCTTTCATCCTCAAACAGACGGGTGGGCAGAACGTACAATTTAGACTCTCAAGGATATGTTGTGGGTGTGTGTGCTAGACTTTGGAGCATTTACCCCTTATTGATTCTTCTTACAATAATAGTTATCATTCGGCAATCTAGATGGCGCCTTATAAGGCCTTATATGGGTGGAAATGCAGGTCCCCAATTGGTTGGTTTGATGTTGCAGAATCAGAGTTAATTGGACCAGACATAATCCACCAGTCAGAGGAGAAAGTAAAGCTTATCAGAGAGCGCTTGTTGACAGCTCAGAGTTTCCAAAAATCCTACATTGATGTGCGGCGTAGAGCCCTGGAATGTTGGTGATTGGGTGTTTTTGAAAGTTTGGTCAATGAAGGGCGTACTGAGGTTTGGTAAGAAGGGAAATCTTAGCCCTAGGTTTATTGTCCCATATCGGATCCTCCAGAGGATAGGCGAAGTCGCATATGAGTTAGACTTACCTCCAGAGTTAGAATCTTCTCACCCGATCTTTCATGTGTCAATGCTGCGAAAGTGTATAGGGGATCCATCCTGAGTCGTGACAGTTGAGGACGTCCAGGTTACTGAGGAGATAGCCTACGAAGAAGTTCCAGTAGCCATATTAGATCGACAGGTTCGCAGGTTGAGAACAAAAGACGTCACCTCTGTTAAAGTATTATGGAGGAATAGAAATAAAGAAGAGATGACCTAAGAAGCTGAGGATGATATGAAATTTAGATATCCTCACCTGTTCCAGAATTGATCCCGCTTATGCAGTTAAATTAAGGTTGTTGTTCAGTTGTTATTTTCCTACTTATGTTATCAATATTGTTGTTTAGCTAACCCCTTATTATTGTGTAATAGTTGTTATAGCGTCCTGCGAGGTGCCTGTTTTGTACTTTTCTATCTTTTAGGTTTTCAGATAGTCTATATTATAGAGGAGACTATGCCAAAATTTTTCTAAATCTTGGCTAAGAGAGTTAACTCCTTTAAGCCTGAGAATGACACTCGAGGACGAATGTTAAGGGGGGGAGGATGTCACACCTCGTAAAACTTAACGCTTAGTAAGCGTACTGATCGTGGGCTAAAATAGCATGCCCGAGTGATGCTTTATACCTTAATGTAGTCTTATTTATCTAATTTATTTTATACATTTTCATGTAATTTTATATAAATGTGAATATATGTGCTAACCAACATGATTAGTCCTTGTTTTGTAGGTTTCAATGATTTGGAGGAACTAATTTATAAGTTGGTGAAGGAAAGGAATGGAGTCGGAAGCAATCGGCAGAATTTGGCAAGGAGTAGGCATGGCAAGCGAGCAGATGCGGCAGCAACGTGCCAAGGCAGGCCAGCCCCATGCCAGCGCCGTGCCACGCTAGGCCAGCTGCGCGCCAGCAGCATGCCATTGCGCTGCCCAAGCAGCGTGACACGCTGCCAACGCGGCAAGAAGGCTGACTAGGGTTGATTTTGGGTGATTTCCAGAAAGCCTTCGTGTTACCTCTGGGTCACGGAGGCAGAGCTCCCCGATACACTCCGTGACACGGAGCTGTTCCATGACAAGCTAAATTGGGCGCCTTTCTCATTTATTATAAATAGGTCCCTTAGCTCCTAATTCCATTTGGTCACAATTTTATTCTGGAAAACTACCTAGGAGTGAAGGGAGAAGTGGGAGAACTCATCTAGGGTTTGGCAAATTCCCTTCTCATCTACCAAATTCATGTAAGTATGTTAGTTTAGTAGTAGTTAGTTGTAGTTTTACGAACATGAATGGCAAGAACCCTTCCTCTAGGGTTGAAGCCATGAATTATGATTGTGATTTTATGAAATTGTTTTGGAATTAAGTTATTGATTGTTGTTTTCGTCTTGCATTCTGGATTGTTGGTTGTTTTTATGATTGATCGCCATTAAAACATATACGTTATCTTGGGCAATTGCTTGAGAAAGAATTACCTAGGTCAGGACATGAGAATGTAAGGAGCATGTTTGTATCTCACGATATAATTTCGTGTTAGGATAGAAATATACCTAACACCTTGCTTGGTTGATAAAACGGGGGTTATTAAGAGACCAAATTAGGATTATCACATCACCACTCGAAGAAGTAGTTATGAGGCTAAGTTGAGTTAAATGGTTAGATGCACGAAAGTCCCTAATCGTTTCCCCGTAAACTACAACATAATTAACTGCCTGCGAACTAGAAATTAGCATCCTCGCTCACAATGATGCAGTGAGGCTAGTTTGCCTTGTTTAGAGGCTCGAAAGACCATGACAATGCAATTCTAATTATGTGAAACAACAATTGATAGTTTCATGCTTAACCCATTGCAAATCGTAGTATCGCATGATTAGCTGGTTTTAACTCTACGTTGCTCCTAGAGTAAATTCAGGATATTTCGTTGACCAAAACTAGACTTAATTAAATCTCCCTCGAAAACTTCTATAACCAACACTTGCGAAAGTTAAGATCACACTTGAAATGGGTAGTTAGAGGAATGGGTCCAGTCCCTGTGGGTTTGACATTCCGGTTCTTAAAAAGAGCCACTATATTACTTGCACGACCCGTACACTTGCGGACGCGCGAATAAGGGCACGTCAAGTTTTTGGCGCCGTTGCTGGGGACTCGGCGAAGTTTTGATAATTTATCTGTTTTTGTGTGATTTTTGAAATTTCCTTAAGTGTTGAGAAACTTGGTCTTAGTCTGTTTATTTGCAGGTGACAGGTTGTCCTGCCGAGCTGGCTAGAAATAGAGATCTTGTGGAACCGTTGCTGGAACCTGAACGTCAAATCCATTTGCAAAGGAGAGTAGCTCTAGAGCAAAAGCTGAAGAGACTTCAAGAAAAGGTACAACAAAACCACCCGCGGGACAAGCACAATTGTCATCAGAAGCAATGGCAGCAAGACTAGTTCGCGAAGTGGCAATCCCACTAGCGACGAATGTGACCTCTAGCATCCGTAAACCGGAGTCTGGAGGGCACTTTGAGATTAAACAGAACATGGTGTAGCTGTTACATTCTAGTGGTCAATTCACTAGGATGGCACATGAGGACCCGCAGCAGCACCTACAGAGCTTTTTAGAGATTAGTGACACGTTTGTCCCCACCGGTGTGTCCACAGATTATGTCCGACTGACCCTTTTCCCATTTTCACTGTTGGGAGAGGCAAAAAAGTGGTTGAAGGCTAACCACCGAACTCCATAACTTCATGGAATGACTTGGCTAAAAAGTTCCTTATCAGATTCTTTCCTTCAGGCAAGACTGCAAAGTTGAGAACTGAAATACTCAGTTTCAAGCAGAGGCCTGAAGAGAACTTATATATGGCTTGGGAAAGATTCAAGTCATTGTTGAGAGACTGCCCCCATCACCAGCAATCAAATGAAGTGCTGGCTCATACCTTTGTAGAAAGTCTAGACCCACACATAAAAATATTACTAGACTCTACATCGGGTGGGCAAGCCTTGGATAAGACATATGATGAGTTGTACACTTTATTGAACAGAATTGCTCAAGGAAATCTAGAGTGGCATAGCGAGTCATCGAGGGGGAAGGAAAGAGACCAGGGTTGATAGAAGTAGATGGTTTGAATGCCTTGGCAGCGCAGTTAGCTTCGTTCCAGCATCAGATGATGACTCAGTTCAATAAACTGAGTATGAACCAACAACAAGGCCAGGTTAATGCAGTTCAGCAAGCTCCGAGTTGGTGTGACATTTGTGGTAATAATGGGCACAATGCAGAATCTTGTGGAGCCAATCTGGAATCAGTCAATTTTGTTGGTAATGTGCATAGGAATCAGAATTTTGGGAACAACTCCAACAGAAATTGGCAGGGCCACCCGAATTCTTCTTGGGGTGGAAACCAGAAGCAGAATTATATGTAACCTCAACAACAGCAGTATCAGCAGAATAGGCAGAATGATGGGCAAGTGAGTAGCTGCATTGAGGAAACACTGCAGAAAATTATGGAGACCCAGAATCAGTTAGCGGAAAATCACGCGAGGATGGCAACAGACTTAATGAATCAACAAGTAGCCACCCGCAATCTTAAAAAACAAGTGGGTCAGATAGAAGCTGCTCAGAACATGAGGTCGCAGGGGGGATTACCCAGTGATGCAGATCCTAACCCCCGGCAAATCAATGCCATCAGTCTTAGAAGTGGAAAGCAATTAGCTGATGCAGTGCCTAAAGAATTGAGAAAGGAGGTGCAGCCGGAGTTGGTTAGACCAGGACCATCCACCGACATGGGAGCGAATCAGAGTACTGGGCAACAAAATGCACAACCTTCATTGCAGCCAGCACAAAGACCACCACCACCATTCCCTCAAAAATTCAGAAAGAGTAAGGAGGAGGAATGCTTCAAAAAGTTCTTTGAGATTTTCAAAGAACTTCACATAAATTTTCCTCTTATTGATGTCTTGCAGGGAATGCCCAAGTATGCTAAATACTTGAAGGACGTGATGGCGAACAAAGTTAGATGGTGGACGTCCAGACTGTAGCACTGACCGAGGAGTGCAGTCACAGGGTATTGAGCAAAATGCCAAAGAAGCTCAAAGACCCAGGGAGTTTTACCCTCCCCATACAAATTGGTAAAGCTGAGGTGCTACGAGCTTTGTGTGACTTAGGGGCAGCAGTTAATCTAATGCCCCTATCCTTATTCAACACCCTGGGGTTGGGAAAACCGAGGCCGACAAGGTTGATGCTGCAGCTGGCTGACAAGTCGCGAGTGACACCTGATGGAATAATAGAGGACCTTCTCATCAAAGTAGGTAAGTTCATTATACCTGCTGATTTTATTGTCTTAGATTTTCAGGTTGATGACCAGGTACTCCTAATCTTGGGACGGCCATTCTTGGCCACCGGAGGAGTGGTGATTGACTTGAAAGCAGGGACCTTGAAAATGAGGGTTAAGGATGAAGAAGAAATCTTCCGCGTTTACCAAGAAATGAACCCATATGCACACTACAGGAACTTTTGTCAGGTTAGTGTGTTGGCGGAGGATGAGTGTGGGGTGGAGGATTCCACAGGTGCAGGGCCAAAGGCAATGACAAGTGTTCAGCCCGAGTCTGATAAAAGGCTTCAAATTGAGAAGAAGTTGGAGAAAGAGAGGAACAGAGTGGAGGCTGTTTCCTCTAAATAGCAAAAGAAAAGGAGATGGTTCTCGAAAGAGAACCCAGGTATGAGGATGTCTTGAAAAGGACAGTCCACGTCGTGCCACGACGTAAAACAAGGCGCTGCTTGGGAGGCAACCAAGGGTACCTCAGGTACAATTTGTAATTTTCATTTTGTGTTGATTTTGTTATTTTCATTTTGTTTGTGTTTTTGGTGGAAAGTTAATCACAGATGGGGGGAAGTCTGAGTACCGAGAAGGTGGAAGCTAAAGAGCATGTAATAGAAGAAGTGTGGGGTCGAACACCCACCTCTTAAAACTTTAAAGCAAAGCATGCTTTTAGCTTGGCATAGAGGCTCAGGGAGTATTTCTCATCCTTTAAATGTTAATTTAATACTATGAGGACATAGCATGATTTAAGTGGGGGGTGAGAAAAATTTCAAAATTTTTGTGCTTAACAAGTTTTTGGTGAATGTGATGCTTGTGTGAAATTTGGGAGAAATTTGAAAATTTTTGAGAGTCAAGCATGAATTCATCACCCGTTGGTTTTTTCTTTTCGGTTCTTTTCCGATGGGGGGTCTTTGAACCGAAGAATAAAAATTTTCTTTTTCATTCCTTTGTCTGTATATAGTGTTTTTAGATAGATGGATGACGACCGTCTTGAGGAAAAATTAGTCGATAGGTTTTAGGTTTTTGAAACCATAACTAATTGGTGCTTGATGTTCTTGTTATGTGCTATACGTGATTGTAAGATGCAAGTATGTTCAGTGTGAAGCATGCAGGTTTATAACTTTGTGAGAGACACTTAGGCTCTTGAATTTGACTCAATATGATTGAAGCTTAATTCTGAATTCTTGTGATTAGCTGAGTAAGAGTCTGCTGAATGTGTCTTGATTTGAGCATGTGCCATGAGTGTAAGGTTTCTTGAGTATTCTGTGCTATTGTGGATTGTCTAGAACTTGCCTGGTGTGTTCTATAAAACGAAATGAAGGATGTGAATTGTAGGAGATGATTTAGGCATTTCTTTGAATGAACCAAATTTTTATCCCTCATTTACCTACCTTGAAAAATTAATCCTAGTTAGCCCCATTGAGCCTTGAGCCTATTCTTTGACAGCTGCAACATAAGCTTAATCCTTTTTCTTTCATTAGCCTTGAACTTGATCCAAAACTCCTAAGCGCTTAAGGGAAAAATATGAAAGAGTAAAGGAGTGAGAAGAAGGAAAAGAAAGGAAAAGTAGCAAGTTGTAGAAGTGGAGAAAAGGACAAAGGTGCACTTGTGTGAAAACGGCTGATTATTATAAGGAGTAAGAAAATAAATTAATGAAAAAATTATTTATAGAGCTCCTTAATAATAAGCTAAAAGTGCCTAAAGAAAGGGGGAACATAAGAGGAAAAAGAAAGCTGAAAGGAGAAAAAGGTGAAGTAAGGGAAGGGAAGTTCGTAATGAAGGCGTGATGTATTAAAAGCGCTTGGGAAAGATAGTCACTATTATTGGCCAGAATAGTACCTACCCGTCCCTTAGCTTACATTACAACCCATTAAGTCCTACTTGATCTTACATGCATACATTCTTAAATTAGTGGAATAAAACACTAAGGGCAAACTTATGGGTCATTACATGATGCATGTGAATTCTTTGTGAGAGTGAGTGTAATTCTATTCATGTACCCACACATGTTGTGATTTTAAAATTGTTTTTGCGTGTGAAATTGGGTGACTCTCTTTCCGTGAGGGCACATGTTGAATGAAGGATATAATTCATGTCGAATTTCTTAATCAGTTGATTTGCATGAGTTTGCTAAGATTGAGAGTCAATTCTTGAGGTTAAGAAGTCTTAACATAGTTGTATTTCATTTCGATGATCAAATCATGCATGCTCTATTTTTAGCTTGTTGTCTTACGTAATCATTGTAGCCGTAGCTTGGATATTCTTTCTAAATGAGTTATGGGTGAGTCTCCATATGCATGAGATGTAATAGGTTGTTCGAGGACGAACAAGACTTTAAGTGTGGGGTAGGTGATCGTGGGCTAAAATAGCATGTCGAGTGATGCTTTATACCTTAATGTAGTCTTGTTTATCTAATTTATTTTATACATTTTCATGTAATTTTATATAAATGTGAATATATGTGCTAACCAACATGATTAGTCCTTGTTTTGTAGGTTTCAATGATTTGGAGGAACTAATTTATAAGTTGGTGAAGGAAAGGAATGGAATCGGAAGCAATCAGCGGAAGTCAGCAAGGAGTAGGCATGGCAAGCGAGCAGATACGGCAGCAACGTGCAACGGCAGGCTAGCCCCGTGCCAGCACCGTGCCACGCCAGGCCAGCTGCGCGCCAGCAGCATGCCATCGCGCTGCCCAAGCAGCGTGACACGCTGCCAACGCGGCAAGAAGGCTGACTAGGGTCGATTTTGGGTGATTTCCATAAAGCCTTCGCGTTACCTCTATGTCACGGAGGCAGAGCTCCGCAATACACTCCGTGACACGGAGCCGTTCCATGACAAGCTAAATTGGGCGCGTTTCTCATTTATTATTAGGTCCCTTAGCTCCTAATTCCATTTGGTCACGATTTTATTCTGGAAAACTACCTAGGAGTGAAGGGAGAAGTGGGAGAACTCATCTAGGGTTTGGCAAATTCCCTTCTCATCTACCAAATTCATGTAAGTATGTTAGTTTAGTAGTAGTTAGTTGTAGTTTTATGAACATGAATGGCAAGAACCCTTCCTCTAGGGTTGAAGCCATGAATTATGATTGTGATTTTATGAAATTGTTTTGGAATTAAGTTATTGATTGTTGTTTTCATCTTGCATTCTGGATTGTTGGTTGTTTTTATGATTGATCACCATTAAAACATATACGATAGCTTGGGCAATTGCTTGAGAAAGAATTACCTAGGTCAGGACATGAGAATGTAAGGAGCATGTTTGTATCTCACGATATAATTTCGTGTTAGGATAGAAATATACCTAACACCTTGCTTGGTTGATAAAACGGGGGTTATTAAGAGACCAAATTAGGATTATCACATCACCACTCGAAGAAGTAGTTATGAGGCTAAGTTGAGTTAAATGGTTAGACGCACAAAAGTCCCTAATCGTTTCCCCGTAAACCACAACATAATTAACTGCCTGCGAACTAGAAATTAGCATCCTCGCTCACAATGATGCAGTGAGGCTAGTTTGCCTTGTTTAGAGGCTAGAAAGACCATGACAATGCAATTCTAATTATGTGAAACAACAATTGATAGTTTCATGCTTAACCCATTGCAAATCGTAGTATCGCATGATTAGCTGGTTTTAACTCTACGTTGCTCCTAGAGTAAATTCAGGATATTTCATTGACCAAAACTAGACTTAATTAAATATCCCTCGAAAAATTCTATAACCAACACTTGCGAAAGTTAAGATCACACTTGAAATGGGTAGTTAGAGGAATGGGTCCAGTCCCTGTGGGTTCGACATTCCGGTTCTTAAAAAGAGCCACTATATTACTTGCACGACCCATACACTTACGGACGCACGAATAAGGGTACGTCACGTACGCGTGGATTTGTGAGGAATAAGGAGAGTACGACGCATGTAGAAAAGCTTTGGGAGCGGGGTCGGATGGAACTAGCATGCGCAAGGCCAGCACAACGCGCCAGCCAGCAGCGTACTGGCCAACGCGGTGCGCCAGGCCTGCTGGCTCCTTGAGAGGCATGGCGCGGCACTGGGGTTGCTGCGATGGCCGGTGAGGCGCCCCCCAAACCACCACCCTCAATATATATAAAGGCTCTCCTTTGCATTTTAAATCATTCGTTAACATAGCCTTCATCCAGAAAGAGAGAGATACGAAGACTTCTATAGTTTTCGTCCAATTACACTATCAAACGGTCCAAACTCAAATTAACTTCAGGTATCAAGTTATAAGCCTATAGGGAGCATTACTACAGAGTTATTTTCTTGAAATTTGCTCAGCAAATCGTAATCCCGCTGAAAAAAATTTGTCAGAATTGCTCCAAACTGATTCTTAAATGATCACAGGCATCAAGTAAGCATTTCTCCCTTCTAAACCCTCAAAAAATTATAGGTTTTCAGCCGTATTTTACGTAGTTGAATTATAGTTGCTATTAATATCAAAAGTTATCATTTTAATCCGAATTTGGTATTAAAATTAGTCTCTTTCTCCCAGTATTAAGGTTGTAGTTGGAAAGAGATATTGAATACAAGTTGAAACTCGTCACTTATTCGGGAAATGGAAATCGAGATATGTCATGGCGAATTCCTTTGGCAAGTTAGTTTTTATAGTACTGCAATACGGTTTGAATCCCAGTAAGAGAGCCAGAAGTTTTGTTATTATGAATAGATGTTGTTGTTAGCTGATACCAGTACTTATGTTTAGTTTGGGATTGACTTTTCCCTGTATAGCCTTCCATGACCAACCCAGGGTTACTAGCTGTGTCGTTTCCCGCCAGGGGCTACATGATGTTGCTTCAAGGAGCGGTATGTTGTACACGAGGGATGAAGATGAGGTCCGAGGACCTTATATAGTCCATTCCATGGCTGGAATATTCTTATGTCGTATCGGCACCACATCTCCGTCGAGCCTGGTGTCCGAGATATAGATATCAGGAGTCCACTAGACACAGAGATAGCTACAGTTCAGGGGCCGACCGGGCTCAGTTGCAGGCCAGGGGACTGGTAGGACGGCTATGGTTATTAGTTGACTTATTTTGACCTTGTTAGGGGTATATAAATTGAAGTGTTCTCGCCAGAGCTTATAGGGCCCCGAGCGGGTTATTGTGTGCTGGTCGTACCTTCTGGCTTATAGGGGCCAGGTAAGATTCTTATTTGCACTGTTTACTATTAGATAGACAGCAGGAACTTATGTTATTCAGGTTATACCTCTATCTCTTTTACTCAATTACTTTCAGTTTCATCTTAAGTTTTATTCAATTATTTTCAGTTAGTGCCTTACATCTTTGGTACATATTGTACTGACGCCCATCTTGGGGTGCTGCATTACTTGCCTGCAGGTGCAGATAGACGTGGATCAGGAACTTCTTAGCTTTCATCCAGAGTTAGAAGTGCAGTCGGCTCCTTTCCTCTGGAGCTAACAGTTAGAAGGTTTACTCTTTTTGATTATACATTTTATGGGTAGGTCGGGGCCCTGTCTCGATCATTATTCCACTCCTAGAGGCTTTCAGATTTATAGTTTTCCTGTGGTTAGTTCGTTGTTGGCCATGTGGGGCCTATATATGTTTTATCTCATGTGTTGGCCGTGTGGGGCCTTGTTTAGCTGCTAGTTAGTGGCCTTATTGGCCTTAGCATAGTTTAGTGGCTGATTTACATTTCAGTTATAACTAGACATCATGGTGGTCTTGTCGGCCCGCATAGGATTCTCTTTATTTTCCTGTTGTTGGTTAGCTGTTTTCGTTACAGATGGCTATAAGGCCTTGTCGGCTGGAGGTTGTGTTTACAGCCGAGATATAGCCCATTGTTTCTTGAGATAAGTTGCAAGCTCGCACCAGATGTGCATAAGCCCAGCCAGGTCAGTTAGATTTCAGTATGTCATTAGGTGCCTGTCATGCCTCCCAAGGTGGGGCGTGACATGGGAAAAGCAATATTTCTCCCAATTTACTTCTTCTCTATCTTCTTGAAATCACTCCTCGTAAACTCATGAATTCTTGTATGATTATGAGAATTATGAGTAGCTAAATTATGTAGTTCTAGGATTTTGGCACATACATGATTGTTGAATGTTGATTTTTGTTTAAGCTAATTTTTCATATGGGAGTTATTTACTTCTTCTTGATCTTAATTAATTGATTATTTTAATGAAATAATTAAACACTATCTATAACTTGTTAATTGAACTTGAAAAAGGGAATTACAAGGGTAAAAAGAAGAAGTAGAGCTTGTTTATGAACCTTATAGAAAAAGGAGATCAATTTGCTAATAAGGATGGAAATAAACCCTTTATCCTTGTTTAATTGATACAGATGATTTATTACATGCACTTCACTATTAACCGATGATCATATAAATATAGGCACTATGGATAGTCGAGTAGTTTTTGAGTTATCAGAAAGATTCTCAACAAAGTGATATCAACCCGCAACTAGTAACTTAGGAAAATCAATAGGTATAATGATTTGATAAATCAACTGGATTGTGAAGTTTCAAAGACTCTAGACTTTCATTCTCATCTAAACTAAAACAAATACTTTCAGGCTTGCTATAATTATTTTTGTTTTTGTAAGAACGCAATATAAACAATAACCGAAGAATCAATTGTTTTCTTTCGAATAGTTGGAATAAGAATAAGAATTAGAATTAGGTGTTCAATATTACATGTCTCTATAGGTACAATATCTATACCTCAACTTCCTATATTACTTGACGATTGTTTGCACTTGCATGTGCATTTGGACGCATCATGCATATGTTGGGAAAAAAAACTTATAGATGCCATAATAATAATGATGATGATGATGATGATGATGATGATGACGATGATGATGATGATGATGATGATGATGATGATGATAATAATGATAATGATAATAATAATAATAATCATAATAATGGTGATGATGATAATAATGATAATGATAATAATGATGATGATAATGATAATGATAATAATAATGATGATGATATGATCGATTTCTCCTTTCTAGTATCATATGAAAATTTTCCTTAAGAAGACAAGGAAACTAGAGAACATAGTGGATGAAGAAGGCAGAAAAGAGGAGTGATAAGTTGAAGAAAATGTGCTAGACAAATCAAGAACATATGATGTATTAAAGAGCTTGAGAGGAAAGTCACTATATCTACAAATACACGCTACCCAACCCTTAGCTTACATTACAACCATTTAAGTCCTACTTGATTCAAATCAAGCATTCTTGCATTAGTACAGTAATTACACAAAGAGCAAGTTTATGGTTCATCTCATATCACATGTGAAATTCCTTGAGAGAGTTAGTGTAATTCGACTTCTGTGCCCATGAATGTGATTGTTTTTTGCCTTATTCAGTGAATATTGGAAATACCTTTTATTTGTTGGGGAAGATAATTGGCAAAAGATCGATGAAGTGTGGCTCTTGGTTATGTAAAGGCTTGGTCGATGACTAAATGAAGAGTTGGTGTTTGAGGCTAGGTCGTCTTGGGAAGGTTGTTGTTGAGTATTTATAGAAGAAGAATTTTCGAATTTTGTAAAGGCATAATGTGTTTAGAAATTACATAACTATTGGTCAGTGTAGCCTTAGCCTGAGCAGACCTGTTCACTTGGTATAACTTGATAAGATAGTCAGTCTGAAGATATGATGCGGAGTAAGTGTTTTCTCAAAGATGAGCAAGATTCTAAGTGGGGGTGTTAATGTTGGGGAAAAATGTATATATTTAGTCATTAATTACCTCACATTTTAGTCCTTTTGTCACCTAGCTTATTTATTTTATCATATTCTATTTAATGTTGTGATTTTGGTGTGTAGGTACTTTTTTATGAAAAGGAAGCATTTCGAGGCTATTCGTCAAAGTTTGACAGAAGATCACATAATGATGTAAAAATAACAAGATCTTGAAGTAGCTGCACCATCCCTTGCGACACAATGGTGGCATGAGAACATATCATTTTGCTACACACCAGCTATAGAAAGAATGATGTGAGAAAACTTGCTTGCAGAACCTAAATTACACTGTTGTGACACCCATTGTGATACAAGGGTGGCACAAGACAGTGACCTTTGTCGTGCCCACTCAACAAAAAGGTGGCTCAAAAAAACCTACTGGCAGAATCAATTTTCCATTATTGCACCACTTCTTGCGACGCAAGGGTGGTGCAAGCAGGTAGCTGCTCGGTGCTTTGGGGTACGGGTAAAAACCGACACGCAAGTGCACGTGGTCAAACAAGTAATAAAGTGGCTAAGTAGCCAAGTATCGATCCAAGGAGGCTCAAGATATGTAAAATTGCCTAATTTACTATATTTCTATTTAACTTCTAATTATGCTAACAACAACGTACTCAAGAGTAATTGAATTTTTGTTTCTAAACTATATACTACAATTAATACAAACTAATTACTTTTGAATTCAGACAATGGATATGAACATGCCAAGGTTAAGAACAAGTAATGAACTTGATAATCATGATAATTTTAGTTAATTCTCTTCTTCATGTTGCTAGCCAAGAACATTTGCCTAGAAATTAAAACTCTCGTATTTAATTTCACTTTAGAATCATAAACCATCCGTCTACATTTCTGTGATCAAATGCAATTTATGACCTAGCACTACAATTCTGGTTCCTAAATTGACTAATAGGGCTTCCAAGTATATTTCTATCAGGAAAGCACATCAAAACCCAATTTTCCCAAATCAAGTTAAGAACAATACCCTATTAATTCACAACTTTCCAATTTCTTGCTCTCTCGAGTGAAATTGGACTTTTTAAATATACATTAATGTTGGCCAATCACTAATGCAGTAAAGAACAAGAATTAATAGAACAACATTAAAGAAGAAGAATAAACCATATCAATGAAAATCAGAATTCATTACACATGTTCAAAACCTCAGCAAGAAAGAGAATTAGCCACTCATTCTTGGATTGATCATCCTGAAATGAGTGTAAATCATACGTACAATTGATAGAAAGAAGAAAGGAAGAGAAGAAATCCCTTAGCTTTTCCAATCTTCAACTGCTACTAACCCACGTTCCTGCTCTCCACTTCTGAACTCAGTCTCCAAAACTGAAAAACTCTTTAAAATAAACCTAAGTGTGCTATTTATACTAGTGGGAAATTTTTCCCGGAATAACAAGCAACGTGTCACGGAGGCCAACGCGGAGCAATGCCTCCGTGACACGGCGTGGACGCGGACCCTCACTGTAATTTCCAGGGTCCAGTAATTTAACCTCAACGTGGCACGGAGGCCATCGAGGAGGCCTATCTCCGTGCCACGGAGCTGACGCGCAAGCACACTGGAAATTGCAAATTTAATTCCTGCTCAGGCAGTGTGCTACCGCGATGGTAGCGTGGCACGGAGCCATCGCGGAGCCCCTATAAATCCTGCATTCCCGGGTCTTTTCCACGCTCGCATCCAAGTCCAACTCCGACATAGTTCCAACATGCATTTTAGCTCCTAAAAATCACATTTTCCTGCAAAACAAATGCTAATCATGTTGGTTAGTATAAATTCGCATTTTATTACCAATTACATGATATTATATACACATTGCACAACAAACAAGGTAAAAATGATACGTTTGAGTATCACTTGGGCATATAAATCTGCCCAAGATCACTTACCCCACACTTAAATCCTTGTTCGTCCTCAAACAACACATACACACTCATGCAAATTACATCCCAACTTTCGTCACTATGGTGCAACAATTTACGCTACGGTCATACCGATTATTCAATTTTTGCAAATCATCAAGAAAACATGCTTGGTCGTACAAGACAATGACCTTAATACATCAAGGCTTCCTAGACTTTTAAGAATTGATTCTTGATATCGGCAAACTCATGCAAATCAACTAATCAAGAAATCCGACACGAAAATCAATCTTTCATCAAGCATGTGCCCTCACAACTTGAGAGAAACTTCCCCTTTATGTTCATGCAACACACAAACATGCAAGTAGGGGCATATAAAAATTAATTTCACTCTCTCTCCCAAAAGAATTCACATGCATCATGTCATTACCCATAGGCTTGCCCTTAGTGTATTACTCCACTAATATAAAGAAATGCAATGTAGGATCAAATAGGACTTTTAATGGGTTGTAACGGGGCTATGGATCTAGTATGCATATATTGGATTAGCCAATAATAATCGCTAGCATCCTTAAGCGCCTTTTCAACTCATTCCCATCGACTCATGGACATTGTTCCTCTCTTTTCTCTTTTTCTTCCATTCATGCTGGTTTACTTTCATACAGCTCATTTCATCAACCACACTTGACACAAAACAGAGGGTTTTCATGTACCCTCAATATCAATTAATTACAACAAGTGCCTCTTCAACGTCATCTTTTCTTTCCTCACTTTGCTTTTCTTTTTCTTTTCACTCTTTTCACTCTTTAACACTTTGGGAAACATTTTCTGTTCTTTGTAAGCGCTTAAGAGCTTCTTAAAGACTTTAAGGCTAATGAAAAGAAGGAATAAAGCTTAGTTCATACAATTTTGGTCAAAATAAAGAAATCGGCTAAAGGCTCAACGGGCTAACTAGGGTATACAACATATAAAAAGGTAGAATTTGACAAGAAAAAAAATATGGAAACTATCGGTTAAAACAAAGAAATGCCTACATCCTTTCCAACACTACACCTCCTTCATTTCGCTTCGTATACACACCAGGAAAGTTCTAGACAATTCACAATGACATGGAATAGCAAATCCTCACTTCACACTTCATGCACATGCTCGAATCAAGATGCATTCACAGACTCTTTAATTAGTCAATTACATGAATTCAAGATTAAGCCTCAACCATAATGAACCAAATTCTATAGCCTAGGTAACTCAACATATTTACAGAATTTCATGCTTTCAAACGAATCATTTTCACAATTTGAACATCAATTACAACACGCAACGAAATTTTAGCAACCATAAGCAACTACAGTTCATTGATGCAATCCACCAAAGAAAACTAAAACAACAATTAAAAATCCTACTCCTACCGACTACATTTCCCTTAAGACGGTCGTCATCCATCCATCATAGGGAACGGTCACTAACTATGACATCGGTTCAATGGGACTATTCTCGGTAAAAGAACCAAAAACAAACTCCGAGAAACCCAAAAAAAATAAAAATCGAAAAAATTTTTGCAACACATCGATCATTTCGATAGAAAGAAAATATTTACAAGTGCAATATATTTTCGCAAAAATTTTGAAAAATATCGATCATGTCGATAGAGAAAAAAAATTATTTACAAAATTTACAAAATATTTACCATTGCAACCATAACTTTCAAAAACACACATCATTAGCTACAAAACAAATATATACGTACATCACAAATCAGTTCACAACAGGGAAGGCACAACATACATAAACAGCAAGGAAAAATTATACAGCAATTTAGAGCCTTGACCTAGCACCTAACTACTCCCCACCCCACACTTAAATCGAACACTGTCCCCAGTGTTCACAAAAATATAAAGCACAAAATTTGGGTGGTGGAACTCCCTGCTCAGTCGAAATATTTGACTTCCTCATCCGGTGCTGCAGCCTCATCGCCCATATCTGAATCAGCTCCATCGTCGTCATCGGACTCCACATCAGAGTCCTCACGACGTGTCTCCTCATCAGTAGGAACATCATCGTCTGTCGGCTCCACAAAGGCTGGCCCCACCTTACATAAGGCTCTGGCGTTCTCGCCAAAGGGGTAGTCCAGCTCCAGCTGCCATAACTCCTCCTCGGTGGCTGGTCTCCCACCTATCCGTAGCTGCAGCATCTGCATGCCGAACATACGGGCCATGTACTGATCGTCACGAGCATGTAGCTCGCCCAAAGTCAGCACGGGTCCGTGTGTAGTGTCGAGGGCCTTAGTCTTTGTCACATCAAGGGCCCTCTGCTCCAGCTGCGGAATGTAATCCAAGGCTTCTTCCTCAATGTCGAGGCCTCGGAGGAAGGTGGTGATGAGTCCGCCAAACCCGTATCTGTGACCCTGGTGCAGTCTGGCTCTCTTCATGGCGGATATTATGACCGCCCCAACATTAATCTCAAGCCCTTTCATAAGGGCATACACCAAGCAGACACGGTCTCGGGTCACGTCTGTCATATGAACTCCCGGGATCAAGCACGAACACACAATTTTTAGCCAGATTCTGGCCTCCCTGTTCATCTGCGAATAGGGCAGAGTCTGGTGGTAACCCCTCTCCTTGTGTCTACTCCATCGGGCTGTGGATCGAGCCCCACACAACGTACGTCTGATGTCGGCGTACGGTGGGGTGATGTTTAGCTGGCGGAGAACGTGGGCGTCTGTGTCCCGCGCTCCAACGATGGCATTCAGCTGATGGGGTTCCAGAGTGACAATCTGCCCTCTGATTTTAATAGTGTGGCTTCTGATGGCCGGGTTCCAGTTGGCATAAAATTCCCGGACCAAATGAAGGTTGCACTCCTTGGGCTCCTGAAAAATAAAGCTGAGCCCAGCTGCCTCAATCCTCTGTACAATGCGAGGGAACTCTTGTGCAAGTGGTTCCCTAGCAATATGTTCCTCGGGGAAGTACTTGTTCTCCTTATGCTTTGCGTACCATTTCTTCCCTTCATCGGTGACCCATCGTGTTCCGTATCGGCGGTGTTGGCCGCGCGGAACAGCGGGTGCAGCTAGGACTGCAGTGCCCAGTCTCATCCGTTTCCTTCCGGTGCCTGAGGTAGAAGCACCCTTGCCTTTGTCTTGCCTGCTAGCCATTGTACCTGTCAATTTACACAAACAAGCACAACGTTAAGCTAAATAGTTGTTAGCTTCGGCTAAGGTTGGGTTACACAAAATTTACCCCACACTTAGTCCTTAACAATATTTACAAAATTTCAGCAAGGATAGCTCTATTTACCACCCCAAACACAAAAAACTATACACATATTGCTTAGTGCGTTCGTAACAAAATTTCGACAGCATAACGGTTAGCGTACTACTCAGACTTCATACAGCGAATTCCCAATCCTACTATCGCTAGCAATTCAACCATTGCACAAGCAACAAAACAACCACAAACAAAAAACAACTAGAAAAATATTTTATATACAAGCTAATTCAACAATCTAACCAATTCACACATTATGCATTTTCCCACAAAAAATTCGAGAATTAGTCGTCTTTTAACAGTTATACAAGATTTACCACGACTTATCTCAAATAATAGACACACCCCGGCATCAATTTCACCAATCTATCAAGTTGCCCAAGTCGAATTCAACAACCCAAGCCCTAAAATACAATTCGACAATCAATTTCGAATTATTTACATAATCGACAAGTTCAAACGCCAAATACAACAATCAGAATAAAAATCAATCACAAAATAATTCAATATCATGTTCAATTTCTACCTAGGGTGATATTTCTCACCTTATATGCCCAAATTTGACAAAAATTGCCAAAAAATTGAGTTAGACGATGAAAACATACCTTAGAATTGAAGAATCGAAGAAACTTGACGTTTTTCTTTGCCTATCAACGTGGCACGTTGCTTGGGGAGGGGGAAATGGGTGTTTGGTCACGGAGGGAAGAGAGAATGGGGGAATTTGGGGCGAAATCGGGGTTATTATTTAAAGGAAACACGCGGGTCACCCGGAAACCCGGTGTGACCCGGCACTGGATAAAGGGCAACGTGTCACGGAGGGTAACGCGGAGCCCCTCCTCCGTGACACGGAGCCAACGCGTTGGCTTACTGGAATTTTGAAAAATCCAGATTTGCCTTCAACGTGTCACGGAGGCCAACGCGGAGCCTTGCCTCCGTGACACGGCGCCAACGCGCCAGTGCTCTGTTTCACCAATAAATTTAATCTTCATACCTCGCCTCATTTTCTCGATTCCATGTATATTTCCTCCGTTATACCTGAAAATCACCTCACTAAACAAAAATTGGTTAAATTAATAGATTTCCCTAACTAAAAATAAAAGATACTAACTAAAATGCAAATCTAAACCTAGTCAAGAAAAAGAAAAGAAAAGTAAAAATTATTTACACTAAAAAGAAAGAAAGAAAATATTTTTCACGGGTTGCCTCCCGTGCAGCGCCTGGTTTACCGTCGCGGCTCGACGTCCTTTAAGCTCATTTATCTACTAGGGAGATGGACGATTTGTCCCGATCATGATCATCCCCCCAGTAGTGCTCTACCTTGTCCGGTGGCCTACCTAGTAACTCTCGGGAATCACTCAATCTGTTAGCCTTCCCATGATCAATTACGTTGATCACTGAGAGATCCTTATAAACAGTCGGGAGCTTAGGTACCTTGTACACGTCGAACACTTCGACCTTGTCATGTGCTCGCATCGTGAGTTGACCCGCAGCTACATCGATTAATGCTTTTCCGGTTGCCAAAAAGGGTCGTCCCAAAATAAATGGGACTTCAGCATCTGGTTCAAAGTCCAGAACAATAAAATCGATCGGAAAAATGAGGGAGCCTACCTGCACCAACACATCCTCAACAATGCCATCCGGCTTAGCCAAAGACCTGTCTGCTAGCTGCAAGATTACCGTTGTAGGTCTAGGACTCCCTAGACCTAACTTTCTGAATACCGAAGAAGGCATCAGATTTATACTTGCCCCCAAGTCGCATAATCCACGCGCTCGGATACTTTGCCCAATAGTCAGCTGGATAGTGAAACTTCCAGGGTCTTTCAATTTTGTGGGCAACCTATTCTGAATACGGGAAGTGCATTCCTCCGTTAAAGCTACCGTGGCATACTCAGTCAAACGACTTTTGTTAGCCACGATGTCTTTAATATACTTCGCATATTTTGGCACTCCCTGCAAGACATCAACAAGAGGTAAGTTAACATGTACCTGTTTAAGTACCTCCATGAATTTCTGGAAACACGCCTCCTCCTTGTGTTTCTTAAGTCGTTGAGGGAACGGGGGTGGAGGCCTTTCTGGTTCAGCTTCTTTACTCTTCCCCTTATCAGAACTTTGCTCTCCCTCAACATCTGCTGCTCCTGACTTTTGAGGCGGTCTTTCCGGTTCCACCTCCTTTAATTGTAAACCACTCCTCGTGGTCACTGTATTAACCTGCTTCGGATTTGGATCCGTGTCGCTAGGTAGTCCTCCTCTGGGTCTAGTATTTTGGGCACTAGCAAACTGCCCAAACTGATATTCAAGAGCCTTGGTCGCCAATTGATTGTTCTTCACTTCGGCTGCCAATTTGACATAGTCAGCCTGCAATTGTGCCTGATTAGCGATCATGGTTTTGAACATCTCCTCAATAGTCGGTGATGGTGGTGGAGGAGGGGCATTGTGATTTCTGAATTGAGCTTGATAATTTTGTTGCCCTCCTTGGTTTCTATGCATACCCTGCCCTGAACTCTGACCTTGTTGATTATTGCTACCCCACGAAAAATTCGGATGGTTCCTCCAATTTGAGTGGTAGCCACCACCAAACTGCTGTTGATTTCTCTGTGCATTGCCCACAAAGTTAACAGAATCAGGATTTGCACCACAGCATTCAGCTGAATGCTCACTACTACCACACACTTCACACCACATCTGTTGAACTGCATTGACTGAAGCTGAAGGCTGGTTCAAATTGATATTGCTGAAGTGAGTGTTTAACTGATTTTGCAAAGCAGCTATCTGTGCAGCGATAGCTGTGAATCCATCCACTTCAAGCACTCCCGCTGCTTTCCTTGCTCCACCTCTTGAAGAATCTGCATTCCATTTTGGATTGCCTTGTGAAATTCGGTTGAGCAAAGTGTACAGCTCCTCATAAGTCTTCTCCAGCGCTTGCCCTCTAGCTGCTGAATCTAACAGAATTTTAGTGTGGGGTTCCAAACCCTCAATAAAAGTGTGTACCAACACCTCATTGGACTGATGATGGTGAGGACAGTCCCGCAACATGGATTTGAATCTTTCCCAGGCTTGATATAGATTTTCCCCTTCCCTCTGTTTAAAACTTAGGATTTGACTCCTAAGTCTGGCTGTTTTACCAGAAGGGAAAAATCTGATCAAAAACTTCCGTGCAAGATCATCCCACGTTGATATAGAATTGGGTGGTTCAGCTTTTAACCACCTCTTGGCTTCACCAAGTAAGGAAAATGGAAATAAGGTGAGCCGAACATAATCAGGTGACACTCCAGCCGGTATATAAGTGTCACTTATCTCCAAAAAGTTCTGGAGATGTTGTTGTGGATCTTCGTGAGGGAGACCGGTAAATTGCCCGCTTGTGTGCAAAAGTTGCACCATATTCTGCTTTAATTCAAACCTCCCTCCAGGCTCTGGTTTGCGGATGCTAGAATGGACATTATTAGCGTGTGGGATTGCCACCTCGCGAACCGGCCTTGCTGCTGCTTCATCGGGCACTAAAACTGCCCTAACAACTGGTGGATTTGGTTGCTCCATCATAGTCTGTTGAAGCAACTGCAGCTTCTTCCGAAGAGCTTCTCTACGTTGGCTATGAAATTCACGCTCGGGCTCTAAGTAAGATTCCACCAGATCTTTGTCCCTTGCCAGTGTTCACAGAAACAAAATCTGCAAAATATAGGCTAAGACCAAGTTGTTAACACTTAAGAAAATAAAAATACAAATACAGTAAATTTACACTAAACACAATTTTACAAATCGCCTAGCCTCCCCGGCAACGGCGCCAAAAACTTGCTCGGTGCTTTGGGGTATGGGTAAAAACCGACACGCAAGTGCACGTGGTCAAACAAGTAATAAAGTGGCTAAGTAGCCAAGTATCGATCCAAGGAGGCTCAAGATATGTAAAATTGCCTAATTTACTATATTTCTATTTAACTTCTAATTATGCTAACAACAACGTACCCAAGAGTAATTGAATTTTTGTTTCTAAACTATATACTACAATTAATACAAACTAATTACTTTTGAATTCAGACAATGGATATGAACATGCCAAGGTTAAGAACAAGTAATGAACTTGATAATCATGATAATTTTGGTTAATTCTCTTCTTCATGTTGCTAGCCAAGAACATTTGCCTAGAAATTAAAACTCTCGTATTTAATTTCACTTTAGAATCATAAACCATCCGTCTACATTTCTGTGATCAAATACAATTTATGACCTAGCACTACAATTCCGGTTCCTAAATTGACTAATACGGCTTCCAAGTATATTTCTATCAGGAAAGCACATCAAAACCCAATTTTCCCAAATCAAGTTAAGAACAATACCCTATTAATTCACAACTTTCCAATTTCTTGCTCTCTCGAGTGAAATTGGACTTTTTAAATATACATTAATGTTGGCCAATCACTAATGCAGTAAAGAACAAGAATTAATAGAACAACATTAAAGAAGAAGAATAAACCATATCAATGAAAATCAGAATTCATTACACATGTTCAAAACCTCAGCAAGAAAGAGAATTAGCCACTCATTCTTGGATTGATCATCCTAAAATGAGTGTAAATCATACGTACAATTGATAGAAAGAAGAAAGGAAGAGAAGAAATCCCTTAGCTTTTCCAATCTTCAACTGCTACTAACCCACGTTCCTGCTCTCCACTTCTGAACTCAGTCTCCAAAACTGAAAAACTCTTTAAAATAAACCTAAGTGTGCTATTTATACTAGTGGAAAATTTTTCCCGGAATAACAAGCAACGTGTCACGGAGGCCAACGCGGAGCAATGCCTCCGTGACACGGCGTGGACGCGGACCCTCACTGGAATTTCTAGGGTCCAGTAATTTAACCTCAACGTGGCACGGAGGCCATCGCGGAGGCCTATCTCCGTGCCACGGAGCTGACGCGCAGGCACACTGGAAATTGCAAATTTAATTCCTGCTCAGGCAGTGTGCTACCGCGATGGTAGCGTGGCACGGAGCCATCGCGGAGCCCCTATAAATCCTGCATTCCCGGGTCTTTTCCACGCTCGCATCCAAGTCCAACTCCGACATAGTTTCAACATGCATTTTAGCTCCTAAAAATCACATTTTCCTGCAAAACAAATGCTAATCATGTTGGTTAGTATAAATTCGCATTTTATTACAAATTACATGATATTATATACACATTGCACAACAAACAAGGTAAAAATGATACGTTTGAGTATCACTTGGGCATATAAATCTGCCCAAGATCAGTAGCTTCCTAGCCTAAATAGGTATTGACTATTTTAAATCTTGCTTCACTCTAAACTCTATATATAGCGCTTTTGAAGAGAAAAGGAGGGTTGAATATTGTTTTGGAGTTAAGGCTAGGGCAAAGCAAGATTATTTTTTCTGTTTATTTCTTCTCTTTATTTCTTGCAACTATTGCTTGTAAATCCATGAATTCTTATATGCTTATGAGAATTATGAGTAGATAAACCTTCTAGTTCTAGAATTTTGTCATAAATATGATAGTTGGTATTAGAATATCATTTATCCTTATTGAATGCTCCATTTTTGGGTTATTTATTTCTTCTTGATTTTGACTATTTATTCGCTTGACCACCTTTCAAATATTATCTCTGACTTGCTAATTATACTCGAAAGAAGGAATTAGGTGGGTACTAAGAAGAAGTAGAACTTGTTTGTGAAAATTATCAGAAAAGGAGATCGATTTGCTATTGAGGATAGAAATATACCCTTTAGCGTTACTAAGTTGATACAGATGAAATATATGTGTACTTCACTAGTAGTTGATAACCATAAAATTATAGGCGTTAGGGATAGTCGAGTAGTCTTAGAGTTATCAACAAGATGTTCAACAAAGTGATACCAACCTACAACTAGTAATTAAGGAGAATAAATAAGTATAACAATTTGATAACTCCACCCTATACTTTTCTCTCTACTAAACAAAACCAACAGTGTTAACTCTTTCAATAACTTACTTTTGAATCATAAATACTTTACTACAAAATCAATCCAACAAGTCTCTGTGGGTATGATAATCTGGACTTGAACATCTTATATTACTTGAAAATCGCGTACACTTGAGCATGAGTTTGAATACATCATAGATTCTATTGTATTTATCAAGTTCAATCCTATAAATAAGTATCTTCTTTGCTTTAGCATTCTTTTGGACTGCCTTGATATCTTCCTTATTGTAATTTTCTCTTGTCTTGGGTAAACTGTTCTTTCGTTTATCATCATAGGCCGTGGAGACTGATGGACCTTTTTGGATCCCATAGATATAGATCCTCTCCAACAATAAAATTATGTAGCATTTCCTTCCACTAGTCATAATAGTTTCCATTAAAGGATAGTGGCCTTATTGATTGTCCTTCTTGAACTCCTAATGGTGCGGCCATCTTTGGTCTTTCAAGGTGATAACCTTATTTGAAAAAATCTGCTCTGATACTTTTCTTGTCACCTATGTAATAAAGAATCAACTTCTTAAGTAACAAAGGAAAAGTAAATGGAGATAAAATAATCAATAAGAATTTTTTCATGGGAAAACTTCCCTCCAAGGGGTCAAAAAAACCAAGACCTAACCCTTAGGATTTCCCTCTCAAATTACCACTAAATTTGTGTCACTATTTTAAGTTATAATAGTCATGTCCCAAATTACCCTCTAGTCGTGATTGGCACCAACACATACCCCCAGCCAGACGAACCAAATTTTCACACCTCCATCATTAATTTGCAACATTTAATAAATAATCAAATAATATGATAATTAATTATTAAAACTCTTAGTATCTCAACAATATTAATTTAAAACTCTTGTTCAAATTTCATACTAGAGCATGAAGCATCTAAGTAAACTACAAAAGACTCAAGTGTGTAAACCCAATAAGAAAACATCAATAAATAAATGATAAAGCTCTATAAGAAAAATGTGAATTACTTGGGAATTTTACTTGAGAATTTTATTGTAGATTTTTCCTATGAATTTTCATAAGAATTTTCAAATTCCTATATTTTAGTATATTTTACCTGCGAAAACTATTTTATCAAGAAAATACACAGGTAAATTTGACATTATTTTGTGCAAAAATATTACCTAGAGAATTATGTGAGAAATTAATTGGCAAAAATTATTTTTATAGATATATCAGCAAGTAAATAAATAAAATTATCTCTTTATTAATTCGTAGAAAAATTTCCAAGTAAAGCTACCTGCGAATTTAGTTAGAGATACTTATCTGAGAATTTACTTAAGAATATTTTTAACTTGGGATATATTTGAAGATTTTGGTTCTGCGAATATTGCTGAACATCTTTTCTTGAAGATTTATCTGAGTATTATATTACCTGAAAAGTTACTTGGGAATCTTTTTATGTGAATTTAGCTGGGAGTCTTTTCTTGAAGATTTACTTGAAAATTTTATTAAATATGAAATTACTTGAGGAATTTTTTGTTCCAAATTTAGTTAAAATTTTTGCTTAAGAATTTATATGGAAATTTTATTATATAAAAAAATACTTAGGGATTTCAGTTCTAGAGATTTAACTTAATATTTAATTTTAGGAAATTTATTTGTGTATTTCTTACTAGAAAATTATTTGTAGATTTTTATGTGTGGATTTTAAAATTTTTTATAAACTTATAAGGTTATTTTAAAAGTTATTAATAGTTTCTATTTAGTAAATAGGTTTTAAAAAATTTAAATTTAATATTTTGTGCAGTATTCACACTCTAGTAAGGTCTTCAAAAAAAAAGATTTAAGGCAATAATTTGAACATAATTAATAATAAAATTATCATATTTTGTTAAATTTATATAAGGTGAAAATCATTCATATTTTCAAATTGTATTTAAAAATAAAATTTTCAAAAATTTGAATAATAGACTTTATTTTCTTCACGTGTCAATTATATTTATTTAATACGCATTTTAATCTTTTTTTTGTCAAATTTATTTATTTATTACTTTTTAAAAATTATGATATATTTTTTAAAAAAAATTATCTAGAAAATTTACCTATAAAAAATAAATATCATTCTGAATAAAAAAAATGAGTATATAAATATGAACAGAATAAGAAATTTTAATTTTATTAATAATCAGAACTTTAATATTTATTTACTGTACTAATATATATTAATGGCTTTATAAACATATTTTAATACAATAAAAAATACTTAATAAAAATATAATGAAACATAAATATACACGCACACAAAAATACATCCATATTTAATGTATACATTATAAAAATAAAAGTTATAAAAAATAATGTTAGATCTTGTAACAACTTCATAAAAGAATTATTGCATTTATAATGTTAATTATAAACTTAAATAAAATTCATAATAATATATGAAGTTATTTAAACTATAGGTAAAATACCTAGGTTAGAAATAAAATATTATATATAAATATAAAAAGTTATTATATAGAAAAAAATTGAAAATGTCAATGATAAAATAGTATTGTATCAGATAGGAGCAAAGAATATCTATTACTAAAAATAAATAAGAATAAATTTAACTTTTAAAATAAAGTTGAGTGATATAAATAATTTGCACTCATTTACTTATCGATCACAATGCGATGAATGTTTATTAATTTATTTAAAGTTAACTATTAGTAGAATTCAGTCTCATACTGACTGTTTTTTCAAATAAAAAAAGAAAATAATTATTTTTTTACATTTTAATTTAGTGAATTAAAAAATTGGGAGAAAGAATTATAACTATTTTGTACCACATCGGATACCTATAACAATATATTGAGTGTTATATTGAGCAAATTTCATATCCATAGTCGTGTATTGTGCATTTATTTATTGTCGTGCATTTATTTGCAGGGGCGAACCCATCTTATAGGAAGAGGGTCCAGTTGAACCTCGCTTCATCGGGAAAAAATATTTTTTTAATATATGATTTTCATCATAAAAACATTAAATTCTGCAATAATAATAAAAAAAAATGGACCTAATTAATACAAGCAAGGGTAGTAGAGCAGTGGTTAAGAGGGTTCAAAGTAAAGCATGTAAGCCTCTGCAGCGGCAAGAATATGAGGTAATTTTATGAATTTGTTTGTTGTAGTGTGCTTTAAATGTATTGTATATTAAAAACATAATAATCATTAAGGGGTGGGCTAATAAAGTAATATATTCCTGAAATTGTTGTAGTCATAAAAAATAAATATGAGAAAAGTGAATTAAAAATAAATTAACTCCATCTTTTCACATATTTTTTTGTCAAAAAAATCATTAGAAATTTACTTGTGGATTTTTTTTATGAGAATCTGCAAGAAATATCCTTTTAATCACGAAATTTTATCTAATTTTTCTTCCAAACTTTTAATATTTTTGCAAGAAAATTCGTAGATAATTTATATGTCATTTTAAAATCCTCATGTAATTTATTTGGGAATTTTTAAAATCCACAAGTAATAATTACCCACGAAGGTTTTATCACCGGATTTTTTTAGTAAGAAAATCCGCAGAAAACTATGTTACCTGTGAATTTTCATATATAAGCTGCATATAAATCCCCATGTAATTTGGACTTTTCTAGTAGTGAAGACTCTTTTGAAAGTCTCCACGAATAATATGGTGGTTCACCTTAACAACTGGATAAACTTCAGCACATTCGTCAGCTACTTGCTTCGTCTTCAATAGTATCTGCATGGACATGCAGGTAAGGAATGAGTTATACATAAATATAACTCAGTAAGATCCTCAATCAGCCACTTTAAATACTCCTGGAATAAGTGTTAGAAATACAAACATACCACAAACATTGAAATATTATGCACATGAATATATATAAAAATATAATCTCCAACAAGTTCACACAATTATTTATAAAAAATACTAAATATGTCAACACAATTTATGCTAAGGTCTTGTCATAAATGATAGTAAAGAAATTAATCAGCATCACAAGTCAACGACAGCATACACAAGACGTCAAATATATTAGAAAGCATACATAATGCTCAGTATTTTCAAAAGATATACACGATGCCCAATACTATCAAGAAGCATACATGGTTCTCAATATTTTCAAGAAGCATACATAGTGCCTAGTGATATCAAGAAGCATACACAGTGCCTCAACCTCATGGCTCACAGTCGCATCATTCCATGAATAATTTTATAAAGAGAGGTTTAGTATCCTTGAACATAAAGTAAATATGATTGGCCTCGTAGACCATTGATTCTCCCAAACACATGCTTGTTTTAATACATCGCCCTCTCAAATAAAACATATTTTTAAAATAGATTTGAAAATAAGCACCCGAAGCTTAGAGTCTCTATTACCTAGAATTCAAACTCAAGCACATTTTTTAACAAATCAGAATTATGCTCTCGGATATCAAGATCACCTCAAACTACAAAAAAAGAATTTATAATTGTCAAAAACCCTTAGGTGAATATTCTCTTACTTTTTAAAGTAAATCAAATTCGTGGTCAAAGAGTTGACTCAAAAAGTCAACCCCAGTCAATGAAGCAAAATTCTAGAACCTTGACCACCAACAGATTCTCCTCGACGAGAGTATTCAAGAACACTATTCAAAATCAAATTTTAATAATGTTTATTCTTTCAAATCGATAATTTGTGTTAAAGAAACTTAAGGCTTTCTTGATTACTTATAATTTCTCCATATTTTCACCACAAAAGATTATCCATAATATGTAAAAAACTTAAATAAAAAATTAGGAACGCTACCTTAATAATTTGGGATAAAAATTTCTATTTTTCTCTTCTTCTTTTTTCCTCCCTTTTTCTCCCTTCTTGCTCTTTTCCCCGAAGCAGCCCCTTTTATTTCTTTTCTTTGATTCTTTTTTCTTTTTTGAAACACTGAATTCTTTTCTTCTTCATTAAAGACAAAATAATCCTTCATTAATAATATGGGTATTACAACAATTCAATAACCAACAGCCTACCTTATCGTATCTCTTTTCTTTATAACTAGTAAATTGATCCGCGCTTCACGTGCTTATAAAAATTAATAAAAATTTTAAATTTTTTTAAAAATAAATTTAATTAAGATAAAGGATATAAAATTTAATTTATATGCATATAAGTTTTAACTTTCTAAATCCAAATAAATATTTATATAACTACTTATTTTGTTAGCTTCAAAACTCTTTTTAAAATATTTCACTAAAAGGCAAGAATATTTATAATATGAAGCAATGAAAAGTGACATTAAGAATAAACGTATTTATTTACTAAACATACAAAATCATTAAGCAATAAACTTTATTGCAAAATTTTTTAACTTAATGGTATATGAAAATAATTGTGTTGGTCACTCATCTAACCAGAAAAAAGATAAATATGAATTATGGGCCTTAAATATAGTAATTAATTAAATAAAAAAATAGAAAAAAAGGTAATGAATTAATTATGGGGAATAAAGTACAGATTTATACCTTATTTATGAATTTTAAATATTGTAATTAATTTTGATTTATTAAAAAGAATAAAAAATTTAAAAAGAGGAAAAAATCAGAAAAAAGATGAAATATAAATTATGGGCCTTAAATATACTCCCGCTGTTTCAAAATAAGTGGTGCTTTTAGTTTGGATACACCCCTTAAGAAACCACTCACTTCTAGAAAGAAAAATGCATTTTACTAACTTATCCTTAGTAAATATCTTGAAAAAGATGTAGCTCTTTAGTAGTTTATAAATTTCTCTTCATTTAAATAAGGGTTAAAATTGGAAGAACATCGTTAATGCCTTCTTGATAATGTGAAGCACCACTTATTTTGAAACAAGATGAAAAGACTAAAACATTACTTATTTTGAAACAGAGGAGTAATAAATAATTAATTGAAAAAAATAGAAAAAACACGGTAATAAATTAATTATGGGGAATAAAGTGTAGATTTATACCTTATTTATGAATCTTAAATATTGTAATTGATTTTGATTGATTTAAAAAGGATAAAAAAAGGTTAAAAAGAGGGGGGAAATCAGAAAGAAAAAAAAAAGATAAATATGAATTATGGGCCTTAAATATAGTAATTAATTGATTGAAAAAAATAGAAAAAATGACAATGAATTAATTATTGGGAATAAAGTACAAATTTATACCTTATTTATTATTATTAAATATTGTAATTGATTTTGATTAATTGAAAAGAATAAAAAAAAGATTAAAAAGAGGAAAAAATCAGAAAAAAAGAAGATAAATATAAATTATGGGCCTTAAATATAGTAATTAATTGATTGAAAAAAATAGAAAAAAAAGGCAATGAATTAATTATAGGGAATAAAGTACAAATTCATACCTTATCTATAAATCTTAATATTATAATTAATTTTAATTTATTGATCTTAAATATTATGAGTCTTATTTATACCTTTTCTTTTACAAGTAAAAGTTCCTTAAATCCACATCTGCTAATATAAGAACTTAAAATTCCATCAAAGAAAAGAGCTTCTAAAATAATTCTTATTGAAATCATCCTTCATCTTTCTTAGTACAGATTTATATATATATATATATATATATATATATATATATATATATATATATATATATGTATGTATGTATGTATGTATAACATCTTAGTATATTAGTTAAGCGTCTTTATAGAAATAAAATCTCTAAAATTATTAATAGGTCTAGAGATTTTGATATACTATTTATGATAAAATATATTATATATGATAAAATTACACACATATATATATATATATATGTATGTATATATTAAAAGATTTTTCTTATTTATACAAATTAGATTTAAAATGTGTATACAATTATAAAATTCATCTATTAATTTTGAAAGGATTTAATTTTCAAGTAGATTCAAAATGTGTGCATTCTGCCTTCAGGTTTAAATTTTTATATATTTAGTTATGAATTTATTTAAATTAATTAGTGTTTTAAAGCTTTTAGTCAATAAAGCAGGCATATTTTCGGGATTTTAAAAATTTAAATATATTTATTATTTTTATAATATTAAAAAAAATATGCATTAATAGGCATAGACAATAATGAAAGGGGACCGCGGTGAATGCAGTGTAACGTCAATAGTAATTAGGCAATTCAATGTTTTCCATTCAGTATATAAGTATTTAAATAGATAAATATAATGTAGTTAGCATATATTTATCTTAAAGTTTTGAACCTATTGCTATAAAGAGAGAAAATCTTTTTTTTTTCCTTTTTATGTAGCATATAAAGAGAGAAATTCAACGGATATTTTATAGATTTAAATTATATACATTAATAGTGTAATTTTTTTATTTTGTTAGTAAAGTTTAACACATGATATTACATTAATTATTAATTTTTATCCATTTTTAAAAAGAAAAAGAAATTCACTTTATCATTTAGACAAAAAAAAATTTATGATCTTAAGAACTTCTCAATTATAATAATATTTATCAAGAATAAATTGTAGGGATTAAAATTATTTTAAAATTATAATAACAGAATTAGGGGTGGGCGTTCGGTGTTTCGGTTCGGTTTTTTCAAATTTCGGTTCGGTTTTTTTGGTTTTCGGTTATTAATAACGAACACCAAACACCGAACCGTTTTAATTCGGTTCGGTTCGTTTTTTTTTAATTCGGTTCGGTTAATTTATTTCGGTTATTCGGTTTTTTGGGGCTTGGTTAATGGACTTTTTTCTGATTGTAAAATGGGCTGCATTTTAAATAAAATATAAATTATTTCAAGCTTTTTAATTCAAAATGATCTACTTTTAAGTTTTAACTATTGTGAGTGAAACTTTCTTTTATTAATATCAATTATAAATTTATAAATTAAAATTAAAATTATATAAATCGAGTGCCTACCGCCTACACTTCAAAATGGCATAACTTACCATCTCAATTCTCAAATTCTCAATGACAATTGACAAGTTGACAACCCAAACAAACACAGACATAGAGCATCACTTGATGGCCGATGGACACTTGGGCATTCCCAAACCCACACGGCCACACCACACAGGCACAAAGCATACAAATTTAAAATTACAATACACACACGAAATGACAAAAATCATAATCAACATTCAGCACTTCAGTAGTGCCAGCGCGGCAGCACCTAACAGCCCAGCACACACACTGGTATGGACCGTATGGTACACACAAAGTCACAAACTGCTTGGAACTTCAAAGTTAAAAATTAAAATCACAAAAAAAACACCAAATTCATTCAACCACTCCATAATATTAAATACGAATAACATTGAGATTACGCTCAAGAGTCAAGACACTTCTCAACATGCGTCTTCATGATTGAACTTGAACCGTTGAACATTGAACCTAATAAATGGTAAGATAAAATAAAAAATTAGAATATAACTTTCAAGATAAAAAAATAATATTACAAAAAAATATCATCAATGACAATGAGACTATGAGATGAGAGAGTATGAGACAAATGAGTAAATGACAATGACCAAATAAATAAAGTAATCAATAATTCAACTCACCGGTCACTAGTAGGCACCGCACTAGTAGCAAATTGCAGAGCAATCATACATCAACAATGTAAGACTCTCTCCCATTTATTGCCATCTCTAAAGATAATTTAATCAAATATGTCATAAAACACAAATTAGTATACTATTAATTTATTATTGCATTAAAACTTAAAAGTCTGAATAAACAACTAAAAAATATAAAATCTTACCAAGCTCAAGTTTCTCAAGATACTCCAAACTTTCCTCAACACAAATAGGCTTAGTCTCTTGTCTAAGCCAATCTTGGACACAAACAAGAGATTGCACACATTTAGGAGTCAATGAACTTCTAAATGGATCAAGAATACGACCACTAGTACTAAATGCACATTCTGAAGCCACACTTGAAATTGGAATAGCCAACACATCACGAGCTAACTCTGAAAGAACAGGAAACCTGGGAGAATTAACCCTCCACCAATCTAATATATCAAAATCATCAGAATCAGGCTCTTGTTCTTCACTAATGTATCTATCCAACTCCGATTTAGCACCTCCACTTCCACAATCTTCTTTTTGTTTTTTCAAGTAAAGCTTAGTTCTCAAGGCTTTTGTTTTCATACTTAGAGAAGCGCCAGTACTAGAAGTATCAGATGTGTCCTGAGATGAAGTAGTTCTAGATGGAGATGATTGATTAGATCCTTTTGAATATTGTCTTATATACACTTCAAACAAAGAAGTCATATAATCACGCACTCCTTCATTTACTTTCTTTCCTATTTCCTCCCCAAATAGTTCTTCAAGTGCAAAGCTAACATACACAAACTTATTTCGAGGATCCAACACAGAAGCAAAAAAAATCATTTTGTTCATCTTTTCAGGACAACCCCAATATTTCTTAAACTTTTGTTTCATCCGTTGAGCCATGTTACTCAAATTAAGATCTTCACTTGCTAAACACACATTCAAATATGCATCAAGCTCACATATATCCTCAAAATGAACATTAGAAGTAACATAATGTGAACCTGAAACCTTTACAGTGAGCTTGTAGAATCTTTCAAGAAACTTAACCACATTCCTCACATTCGCCCAATCATCACATTCGAGCGGACCTGCAACACTTCCATCTTCACACACATTAGTTGAAAGACAAATATTAAATTGGTCATCAAAAAGATCAAACCTATCAAAGGTCTTCTCAAACTTTTGTGCCGTATCCAACATCAAATAGGTGAAATTCCACCTAGTAGGAACATCTAGCGTCAATGTTTTATCACATTCTACCTTTTGGACTTCACAACATTTCTTAAAGTTTCTTGTTCTTGCAGGGGATGATTTAACATACTTCACCATTTGTCGAACCCTTTTGACAGAAGGATCAATTTCTTTCAAACCTTCTTGCACAATCAGATTAAGTATGTGAGCCATACATCTCACATGAAGATGTTTACCTTCCATTATATTAGTTCCCCACATATTCAACTGTTTAGACAATTCTTTAATTGTAACATCATTAGAAGACGCATTGTCAACAGTGATAGAGAATACCTTGTCCAAATGCCAATCAAGTAAACAATTACTAATCGCCTCTGCCATTTGCTCACCCTTATGACTAGAGATTGGGTAAAAATTTAATATTCTTTTATGCAACACCCAACTTCTATCAATAAAATGAGCAGTCAAACACATATAATTAATTCTTTGCAATGATGTCCATGTGTCTGTGGTAAGACAAATCTTTGGTTGTACTTCTTTAAAAGACTTCTTCAAATCTTGTCTCAATTCACTATAAACTTCATAACAATCCCTGGTTATTGTTCTACGGGAAGGAATTCTAAATAGAGGTTGGGCTTTGCTCATAAACTTCTTGAAACCTTCATTCTCTACAAAGCTAAATGGTAGTTCATCGATAATTATCATTTCAACCAAAGCCCTTCTAACTACATCTTGTTCAAATTTCCAAAGTGGGGCATCTTGAGTTTGAAAAGATATTTTCATTTGAGAAGAAGTTTCAACGATAGTTTTATATGCCTTGCACCTATCCAAATGATGTTTCAAACCCGTTGTTCCATTTTTACTTGTATGGGCAGCATAAGTATTGTTAAAATACTTTCACTTCGCTCTACCAATATCATTTTCAACTACCTTATCAAAATGAGCCCAAACCCCAGATCTTGATTGCATTTCTTTCCTTTTCTTTGTAATTGTATCCCCAGTTTCAGTTTGAGTATCAAGTGAGTTGTCAGTTGAACCAACTTCACTTACTCTACTTTCATCATCCATCTATACAAAATTAATAAGAACAATCATAAATAATTAACCAACAAATCAACAACCAACAACAACAAATGATATATCAAAAAGACAAAGACTATTCAAAGAAGTATTAACTATTAAGTATGTATAGACTATAGTGAAAGTGATTCCAAAGACTATTCAAAATAAACAATATTAAGGTTTAAGTGCTCTATTAGTTAGTATTACATCTTACCAACAAACTAGGTGGCTTGTTTCTCTTATGTTCCACTTAGTCTTTGATCTCTATTCCATTTATGTTGAACTTTGATAGAATGTTACACTATTAGGTGGAGAAGTCTTGATTATAGTGTAATACTACTATACTAGTTTGTTGGTAAGATTTCAAATAAAGTTTAAGTGTTATATAATCCCTGCTTATTTGACATCCTTTTTAGTTTTTATGTACTTCACTACTTTATTCTTCAGTACTTCACACTTCACTACTTTAGTCTTCAGTACTTCACACTTCACAACATCACAATTCACAACAATCTACCAATCTCACATTCTCAATATTACTTTCACTACGTTTGTTTCTTTCTTTTATTTATTTCTGGCAATCACAGGCCACAGCCGCCAAAAACACTACTTATTTTGAAAAGGAGAGTAATCCCCAAAAATAAAAATAAAAGTATTAAGAGACAAAAAATATGATATGAAGAACAGAAACTAAACAAAAAAAATCCTAACAATACAAATATTTTAGTTTGCAGTGTAGTCATCTTCTCTTTCTATTTTTCTTATTAACAAAAAACACTTTGAAGAGAGGATGGGAGAATGTTTCATATATGATGACCACTTCTGCAAAACTCACTTTTCAGATATTGTAACTTAAGCTCCTTGCAATGCATTACTAATTCTTCTTTCTCATTATACTAAAGCATCAATGTTGGGGTTACAACAGGTTATAAATAAATATTAACTCTCACTGTGGAAAGCAACAACAAAAGAATATGTCAGTCGGACAGCCCACAACATCACATATTCACATTCACACTTCACAGACCACAGTCTAGAAACTCATCAAAAATTAGTGCAATTTTTGGCAATAATGTTGATAATAATACACAGTGCATCAAAACTAGAATTAGGGGTGGGCAATGCATCATAGTGAACTTCAACTAATGGGAACTTCAACACTTCCATCTTCACCACAGTCCAGAAAGGCAGAAACTCATCAAAAATTCAAAACTCACAAGTCACAACATCTCAATTTTCAGTGAACTTCACAGCATCAGTGCATCACAATTCACAAATTCACAAATTCACAATTCATAGGCTGCCAATCTCAAATTCTCAATATTTTGGGAATTGGAAATTTGGGATAATGTTAGTGGGAATATGGGATTGTTATTTGTTAATTTGTTATTCCCTTTTATAGTTTGCTACTTTGCTTACCTGTTGAATGTTGAGTGTTGAGGAATGAGGACTTGAGGTTCGAGTGGAGCCAGCCGCCTGGAGGCTGGAGGTGGAGCCGCGGAGGACCGGAGGAGTGGAGTCAGTCGCCTCTCACCTGGAGGCTGGAGGGCGGAGCCGCGGAGGCTGGAGAGGCCGAGAGGGCAGGCCGATGGGGAGTTGGCACTCGGCAGAGACGCAGGCCCGCAGCGGCGCAGCCAGTCTCGTAGTCGCAGAGATGAGAGAAAGACACGAGTAGACTCGTTGCTTAGTGGCAGCCGGCGAGAGGGATGAGCCGATGGCCGACGGCTGGTGAGGCAGAGAGGACGTGCCGACGGGCGACATGGTGTTCGACTGTTCTCACTTCTCACTCAGTTCTGTTCTCTCTTCGTTCTCTGTTCTGATTAGTGTACTGTTGTCTGTTTAGGTCCTTTAGCCTTTAGGAAATTAGGAATTTAGGGTTTTTATTTTTTTATTTAATTTAATTATTAATTTTAAAAATAAAATAAAATAATTTTATTATAAATTCGGTTATTCGGTTTAACCGAAAAACCGGTGAACCGTAACCGAAAAAAAACCAAAAACCGAATTACGTTATAAAAAAAACCGAAACCGAACCGAAAAACCGAAAAAACTGAAACCGAAAAACCGAATTAATTCGGTTCGGTTCGATTTTTCGGTTTTCGGTTTTCGGTTTTTTTGCCCACCCCTAAACAGAATAATTTTATAGGGATTAAACAATGATATAATTATATAGTAAATATATTTTTATTGGTAGATAATAAATGTTTGATTTATTAGATTAAATATTAAGATACTTGGTACATATATTATGCTTGATTTAAACGATATAATTTGGGATATAATTGTTTTCAATTTTAACTTTGTCTTTGTTTTAGAAAAGGAAAAATAAAATTATTTTATTATTTTAATTTATATTTATAATAATAAATAATAATATAATATAATAATCTAATATAATAATATAATATAAATAATAATCTAAAATAAAATAAAATATAATAATAATATAATAATTATAATAAATAATTTCGATAAACATGAAATAAAATAATTTAATAATTTTTTTTGATATTATTACTTTTCAATCGTATGGACAAAATGATCTCTAATTACGTTTACGTTACTATATATAAGTGGTTTTATTACGTTACTATAAATAAATAAAGAGTTGAAAATGTTAAATAAGAATCAGAACAATGATTTCAGACCTCTGTTGTTGGGATTTTGGTGATCTTATATTGCACAAGACATATTTTTGATTCTTATACTACTCATGCAGATGCAGTACCCTTCCTGCACTAATAAGTTTTTTCCCCCTCTTTATCACTATTCATATTCTTCCTTCTAACAACTCCCACACTCTGCGATGAACTTTTTCTCTTTAATTTTATGTTGGATCGAGGGGTTTCGTGTTTTCTCTTTCTTGTTTTTTCTAGGGATGAAATCTTGTTCAAGTTCATATTTTTCACCGTTTGTTGTGGTGGATGAGATCGCAATAAGTCAGTAGTATACATTTGTCCGACATTTGCTGGGCATTCTTCCCGTAGAATCCTCTCTTTATATTTTTGGATACCCTTTTCTGTAAAGTGATGTTAACTTATTTCAAAGAAAGATTTTTGTAAAAACAATAATAATAAAATAAAAATAAAAAAGATCTCTGCAAGAGTGTTTGCTCTCCCTTTTTCATCTCCCCTTGCTTCTATATGTGTAGAGTGACTCTTCATAATTCTCATTTACAATAATTCATTATAACCATCATAATTTTTTATTGTCTTTATTGATATTAATTTTACAGTTATAGATAAACATTATAGCCAGATAAATATAATAAAAAATTATTAGAAAAATAGGTAAATAAAGTCAAAAAATCACAAAAAAGATAAATAGGAATGGAGGTCATAGAAGCATGCCACGTCAGTGGCTATAACCTCCTTATATATATATATATATATATATATAGAGAGAGAGAGAGAGAGAGAGAGAGAGACTAGTAAAGTTTTCCGTGCTTCGCATGGTTACAAAAAAATTTACTTAATTTATGAAAATATTTTAAAAATAAAAATAAAATATTTAAGTGTACAACAACAAAAAAATCATAAATTCTATTTTATACCCAAATAATATTGAAATTTAGGCCGCAAAAAGACTTACGAATTTTTTTTTAAAAAAAATCAAAAATATAAGTTTGCAACAATTGAAAACATCTTAAATTTATCTTATAATATGAGAATCTAAAGTTAAAATATATAATTCCAACTCAGAAGTATTTTACAAATTTATATTTAGACTCTGATTGTTTTGTCCATCGAACTGTCCTTCTAATATTAAAATTGAAACTAAAATTTTAAAATCAACCATAATCTTAAGGAAAAATAAAAAGAAGAAGTCGTGACAGCACAATCACCACGCTAATTTTTTTGTTCTACTTCAAGATTCTTCTTTAGAAAAAAATTAAAGAATATTTTTTTCTACTTTTCATCGTTAGAAATGTATACTTCATTAAATAAGATTTTTGGTAAAACTTAGTTATCTTCTTCTATTTTAAAATTTTATCAAATTTTTCTAATTATTTTCTGTGTTTCGCTTCTTTCTTCTTTTTATTTTAAATCATTTTTAGTTTCTTCTATCTCTTTCAAAGTCACTCGTCACCTTCTCATAATTTATACCTTCACATTTTTCTTCAATTCACCGGCTCCTCATCTTTTCAGCATTATCCTAAAAATTGATATTAAATAATGATTTTTTTATTATATATTGGTACTTATATTTGGAGGGATTAATGGAGTTTGTGAGTTCATGCATGGTAATTCTACTTGGATAAATCATTTTATTTTTAAAGACAATTTTGTTCTCAAAGTTTAATCTAAAATCTCTAATTAATAATTGATGGATATGAGATTATACTTTATATTTAAAGTAATTCAAAAGACTAATTGGTATAAGAAAAGAGTAGTTGAGAGTAGCACTCACTTGAATAAAAGAACAATCCATCAAATTCTCAGCATCACTAAACCTTATAACATCATCATGCATGTACCTTCTAATATGCAAAATAAAGAAAATAAAAATATTCCCACTTACAAAATTATTTATTATACTTATATATATAACAAATAAATTCTGATGAAAACAAATAGAAAGTGATTTGGAGATGGAGGTGAGTGCCATGAGGAATACACAAAAGAGGAAAAAATTAATAGTTACTTGAATAATATTTATAGACCTATTATTTCTAATATTGTCAATGCTGCAATTATATTTATGTTATAGGTGATGAATTAATTGAATTTAATAATTATTTTCAGGAGAGGGGAAAATGCTCTAAAAAAGAGTTTTTCATCATAATTAAGTGAGTTAATAGAGGGACTTTTGAGTTTTTTTACGCAAAATAAATGGTAAAATAGTTTCACAAGACCAAAAATTTAAAAAGTAAAAAGTGAAGAAAAAGACTAAAAAAGATGAATCCAAATGTAATATGAAGAGTTACAAGAATTAACACCAAAAATATAATATGAAGAGGCTCAAGAATTAATTAACATATAATTATTTAGAGATTAATACATATTAAAACTATTATAATTAAAAATGATCTAGCCTCTTAAAACTATTATAATTACACATGATCTAACCTCTAATTGGCTTTTAATGCAAACCTATTTACTATTATTTAGAAAAAAAATGGTATTTATATTCATAATCAATGACCAAAAAAACTAAAAGTTAAGGAAATAAGAAATCATTAAAAAGTTGAGAAAAACATAGTTTTCCTGATCTTAGAAATATGCCACGTCATTGGTCCTAAGACCAGAATTATATAATATATAGATGAAATGTTCAAAAATTCTAATTAGTACCATATGCATTATGCCTTAAATTTCAACAATAATTATAATTAAGTTTATAGAAGAACGAAGTAATTGGAGTTTCATATTCGTATAGAAAAATTGGAAAGAAACTCAAACATCATATCATAATTATAAATATTCTAGATATTGTGTTAGACATTGTCTTCTCAAATTCCACCGGCTTCAAACTAAAAGAATGCAAAATTCAAGTAAAATAAGGGGATCAAGGGAAAAAATAGAAAAAGATAATTAATTTGAGATGTTTATTTACAATTCTACACAAAAATATTATAGAATTGATGTTTGATTGAAGGGCAAAAACGTCATTTAACTTATGATGGTTATTTTGGTCTTTTAATTTTATACTTTGGGTCTTATATATATATATATATATATAGATATATATTTATATTTATTAAAAGTTAAATTAACTTTTTTGTACAGTACCTGCTTAATCTAGAACAGAACGCGCAATCCTTGAATATTTGAAATTGTCTAAGTGGAAATAGTTTTCTTATTATTCAATGAGCATCTTGTATTTCGTAAAAATTGGGGGCAATATAATCCTTACATAAGGGCCATCCTATCCAACTTTCAGGCATTAAGATACGTTTCAAGCGTGGATGATTATCATAAGAGATTCCCAACATATCATATGATTCTCGTTCTTGAAAATCTACACTTTTCCAAACCCAAAAAACAGACGGAATTCTAGGATTCCTCTTGGAGGCAAATACTTTTATGCATACCTCTTCTGGTTGATCCACACCATCTTCTATTCTTGTAAGATGATACACACTAGCTAACAGCCTGCCAGGCGCTACATCATAGGCACATTGAGAGCAGAGATAATTGTACACATATACATAAAAAATGACAGCAATGGAATGCCAATCCTCGGGCTTTATTTGTAAAGTCTCTATTCCTTGGTAATCAAAGCCCAAATATCTATGAATTAGCCCATGCTTGACTAGCCAAGCAGACAAACGACCTTGCATTTTTTTTATCTCTCCCGCATTTTTATTTGTATAAATATTTCACATTTATGATGAAATTTATAAAAATTGACCCACCATTTCTTATTCTGGACAAAGGAATCCTGTCTAATTCACTAATTCCGAGGAAGATACTAAATTTTTGTATTTGAAAAAGATTTTCATAGGGATCTCTGAAGTAGATGGTGGTTTATAAAGAACTCTTTGATCATAATTTTCCGTATGAATACTGCATCGAACATGAAACTTGTGATTGGTAGTAAAACACCGATTCGCTCGTTGAGACCTAATTCGATCTTCATAGAGTTCTCGAGATGTTTTCTTACGAAGTTTTGTTATAGCATCTATAACCGCTTCCGGTTTAGGTGGGCAACTTGGTAAATATACATCTACAGGAATTAGTTTATCGACTTCCCGAACAGTACTATAAGAATCGGTACTGAAAATTCCGCCTGTAATTGTACAGGCTCCCATAGCAATAACATATTTTGGTTCAGGTATTTGCTCATATAATCTCACTAAAGAGGGGGTCATTTTCATTGTTACTGTTCCGGCTGTTAAAATTAGATCCGCTTGTCTAGGACTCGATCTTGGTACTAGTCCATAATGATCAAAGTCGAAGCATGAGCCTATTAGTGAAGCAAATTCAATGAAGCAACAACTGGTACCATAGAGAAGTGTCCATAAACAGGAGAATCTTGACCAATTTGATAGATCATTTAATGTAGTTGAAATAACTGAATTTGGGGCTGTTCGATCAAGTAAAGGAAACTGAATGGAATTCATAACTGTCTCAATCTTATTTTTTTCGTTTTTCTTTTTATTGTCTGAATATTCAGGAGCTAAGACCATTCTAATGCCCCCTTTCTCCATGCATAAACTAAATCAATGATTAAGATAAGCACGAAAATGAAAGCATCTACAAATACAGATACACCCAATACGTCGAAACTCATTGTCCATGGATAAAGAAAAACCGTTTCAACATCAAAAACAACAAAAACTAGAGCAAACATATAATAACGGATTCAAAATTGTAAGCAAGCATCGCCCATTGGTTCTATACCCAACTCATAAGTAGAATTTTTCACCGGCCCTTTGCCAATCGGGGTAACACTCCGAAAATGAAAAATACCAAAATAGGAACAAGGATGGATATTATTAGAAATGCCCAAAAAAAATCATATTCGTAAAGTAGAAACATAAACGCACTCCTATGAACGTGAAAAATATACCGGATTCGATTGGTCGATTCGAATTGAAATTGTCAAGTCATCCATAACTATTTAGTAAAAACAAGAATTCATTTTGATTGAACCGCCTAGTTTGATTTGTTTATTGGTTTATTGTAGGGCATATCTCATTTCAAGATTCATCGACTGGAATCCGATTTTCTTTCCATTATACTTATTTCCATTTTATTTAGTTAGTAGAACCTTTTAACAATATATTACTCTTATACAAATTCTCCTCTTTCTCTTGTTTTTTTCTCTAAAGACGGAAAATTCTAAATTAATTACTTATCTTATTTGTTCTTTAATTAGAAATTCTTTAAAGATTTCTATTTTTTTCTATAAATAGAATCAGGAGGTCTTTATTTTCATTTTTTTCTTTTTTTTTTCTTAGTGATTTAGAATCGAACAAGTAATCAAATAGAAGAGAATGTATAGGAATTTCCATCTCAAGATTTAGAAGATCTTGTGTTGGTATATTTCTTTTATTATTATTTTATTATATTTAATAATATTAGGATTCGAATCCAGGTGGAGGGGTTTTTCTTGGTTGAATACAGCAAAAAAAGACTTCCTTTTTTGTGTTGTGCTTCGGTAGGTCGAGGTAAGGAAGGTATACGAAGGAAAAGCCTATTTGACAATGAAAGTGACCAACGATATTTGTTTTTCAAAAAACTTTAGCTTGTACACAAATACAGCAGGCCCTTCCTAAATCCATGTGAATTCCTCTTCGTATTTTTTCAGTTCACCATGCCCGTGAAATTATTTGACTTTCAAAATTCAATAAGATTGGGGATATCAAAAGAAAGAGAGTCTCACTAATTGTTTTATTATGGATATGAATATGTAATTCGCCTCCGAAGATTAATGACGAAAGGTTGGTTTGTTTATCTGTAATTGAAAAAATCAATATTGATTGGATCCATTGATATGCTTTTTTCTTTCATCTGCTTAAATGATTGTCGTGAGTAAACGAACAGGAATAATTGGATTTCACTTAGTTACAAGCAAGAAATAAAAATGAAGAAAGGAAAATTATATAATTTTTGTTTTTTTCATTTTTATTTTATAGGGCTATACGGACTCGAACTGTAGACCTTCTTGGTAAAACAGATCAAACTTATTATTATTAAAATGATCTAAACTGTTCCAAAGACCCAACATGCATTTTTTTGCATTGCGCTCTTTCATTAACTGATATAAATATCAGTTAGTCTGCCATTTTTTTTCTTGAAAGAAAAAAAGATAAGGAAATGGCTCCATGTGCTCTGATTCATTATTTGAAAGCACTACCAAAGTGTTTCAAAGGTAGTATTATCTTGACGTAGGTCTGTCTCTGGCCTAGATCAACCTAAGTTAAATGAAATCTCTATCGTTCTGCTTAAAAAATCAAGTATGAAATTTCATACACCTTAAAGTTCATATGACGAAAAGAGATTTTTTTGAGGTCCTTATACGCATTATACCTAGCATTGAATAGACTGGGTATTCACCTTATCAAGATCTCAAATCACTGATGAGGTCTGTTTGGCACCTCCAAAATGGGCGTCCAAATTGGACCGAACCCTTTGTCAGGCTATGGTTCCCTCAAAGTTATGGAGTAAGACATCAATTTCTCAATAAGATCAATTTTTCTGATTAACTCCCTTGAAAAGCATTGGCGCGCGTGTAAACGAGTTGCTCTACCAACTGAGCTATAGCCCTTATTGCTTGTGATACATATTTTATCATGTAGATAAATTCTTGTCAAGATAAATATTCCATGATCCAACATCAACAATCTTTGATCTCTTTGAATGGTATTTCTTAGATTAGTATTGCTTATAAGTAATATGATATTTATAATCCATCGACATGATGGGTTCATTTGGTTCTCTTTGGGATGATAAATGACCTACTTAACTCAGTGGTTAGAGTACTGGTTTCATACGGCGGGAGTCATTGGTTCAAATCCAATAGTAGGTAAAACTTATTAGATACCAGAGTGATACACCCCGTAAATTTTAAATGAATAAATAGCCTAATGGCATGTTGGTTAAGGGATTTAGCGCAAAAAAAAAAAAAAAATAGGAAAAGTCGGTTTTGCATCTTCTTCACTATATTTCCAGCAAAAAAACAGGGGAGTATAGGTGAAATAAGAACCCACGACCATTTTATATAATTTCCTTCCAATTACGCTACGAAACGCGGTCTAAACTCCGTTTCGGCTTAGATACAGAGGTATAAAGCTGCAGGGAGCAATCCTACGCAGTTGGTTTTGTGAAATTTGGCCGGCGAAACGTCGTGCTACCGAGGTAAAGTGAATAGAATTGCTTAAAATTAGTACCAATGTGTTCCTAGCCTTGCAGTGAGCATTTATCCCTTCTGGACTATCGAGAAATAACGAGTTTTCGACCGTTTTCCGAAAGGTTAAAGTTTGGGATAAATATATATCAAAAGTGATCATTTCTCCCGGATATTAATATATTTAGTTCTAATTGATATGTATAAGAATGTAGTTGGGAGAAACAGTAGAAGTACCGACGGAAATCACATCGGTCAGTGGGGTACTCAGAAACCAGGTATGTAAAGTAGTTTCCTTGGCAAGTTAGAGGTTTTAGTCGTATAAATCATAGTAAACTCCGTATTTGAAACTCTTGGAGTTGAATGTTGAGAATTAAGTAAGTCTAATAGATTCTGAGTTGTGTTGCCGTATCGTGTTCAGTCCGGAAGTTAGTAAAGCATGCACCAAAGGGCGAGTTAGCATTCCAGATTCAGTATAGCTTATTGTATGATTAGCAAGCATGTTGTAGAATAAAAAGAGACAGATTTTCAGAATAAAAGCTAATAAAGTAAAATCAGATAGACAGACAGTTTTATGGCTACAGACTAGCCATTCAGACAGATAGAATATTGGCTACAGATTAGCCAACAGTTAAAGAAGGATTTCAGAACCAGTATAATCAGTAAAGAATCAGTTCAATATAGAAATAGATCAGAATAAGAAGTTAGATTTCAGATAGTCTTTTCAGTTATACATGCTTGCTATTTCTATGTGCTATTTGTTTGTTGAGACTTGTTGTGGCATGTGGGCACCCTTTAACATCCCCACCGCCCCTGGGTTATAGCTGTGTCGATACCATATTCAGATACCTCCACCATCTGGGCGATGCCGTCCGCCTAGAGGACGATGATGGCCGACCACCATGATAATACGGTCCAGATTACCCTGCTTGCAGGGGCAGTTCAGTTCGCTCTGCGCAGAGCCAGATTACCCTATTTACAGGGGCAGATTACTCTGTGTGCGCTTGTGGCCGGGGGCAGTTTCAGATACAGATTTTTATAAAATTACCCTGTTGCGTGCTTGCACCCAGGGGCAGTTTCAGTTACAGATACAACAGCAGATTACCCCGTTGCGCACTTGCGCCCAGAGGCAGGAGTCTTCAGACTCAGACATAGTTTATTTTCAGAGGCCAAGGCCTGAGCTACATACCCAAGGGGTCCGGTAGGAGGAGCTCACAGTTATGAGATGAGTGGAGTGACTTATTTTTGGTTGGTTTAGACCCGGGTAGGGGTAAATAGATTGTTTTGTTGGTTGGCACCTTCCGGCTTATGGGGGTCGGTCAGGTATTGTGTGTATTATTATGTATATCTATATGTGCTATTAGATACTGATAGATAGTAGGACGACACGTCATCAGGTACACTCAGTTTAGATTCAGAATAAATAAACTCTCCCCAGTTATCCTCAGCTAGATAGACTCAGCTACTTCCTGCTAATATGTCATGTTATTGTTGCTATTCATTTCAGTTGTATATTTCAGTTTGCTTTACATGCTCAGTACCTGTGGTACTGACGCCCGTGGGGAGCTGCATTGCTTGCCTGTAGGTACTCACAGACGAGGAGCTAATCCCTCGTGATCCTAGCCAGCGTAGAGTTATCAACTCCTGTCATCCGGAGCTTGATATTCAGAGGTGTATTTCATTTTCTTTTATTGTATAGTACGGGTAGGTCAGGGCCCTGTCTCGACCATTCTATTATTACCTCCTAGAGGCTTGCAGTCTGATGTTTTCTGTGGTGGTGGAGTCGGTCGTATGGGGCCGTGCATGTATATATGTGTTTAGTTGTTGATGTTGGCCGTGTGGGGCCTTCTTATGGTTATAGTTAGTGACCTTGTCGATCACAAAGGTGAATAGTAGTTTTTCAGATTATAGTGTCATTGTTCTGGTTAGCTGTTGTGTATTGTAGGTGGCTATAGGCCTAATCGACCGGGGGCTGTATTTACAACCGCTATATAGCTGGTTCATTTCTTGAAATAGAGCCAGAGTAGCAGGCACCAGGTGCTCGTCATACCCCCCAAGGTGGGGTGTGACAAACTTTGTATCAGAGCAGTTCGTGTCCCAGGGAGTCTGCAAGCCGTGCTAAGTAGAGTCTTGTCTATGGATGTGTTGTGCACCACATACTATAGGCAGGAGGCTGCGAGGCATAATAGGATAGTTACCCTTCTTTCATACTCAGTCGTGTCTAGCACAGTACAGTATAGAGTTGGTTCTTTTGAAACTTACCACCCTCTTTGTTTACAGATACTATGGCAGACCAGTGGCACCCAGCTACAGGCAGGAGATTGGATACAGCAGCGGGCGAAGGCACCAGCAGGATGCCTCACTTACAGCCAGATTCAGCCCGGTCTAAGAGCAATACAGAGGTGTCATCTCGACCCTCCCAGCAGTCTCCGCCTCGCCAGACACCATTTGAGGCAGCACCGCCTCCCACAGCTCCTGCACCTACTTCGTCTGATCAGGATCTACGTAGTGCGGTGGTTATGTTGACCCAAATGCTAGCTACTCAGCGTCAGCCAGTACCACCTGCAGCAGCAGAATCCCTAGGTGGGCCAGGTAGTTCCAGGGTTAGAGAATTCTTGGTATTGGGACCCCCTCAGTTTACAGGGTCGGATTCAGCGGAGGACCCTCAGGACTTCCTGGACTAGATGCAGAGAATCTTTAGAGTCATGCACATAACCCCAGCAGAATCAGTTGAGTTAGCAGTGTTCCGGTTAAGGGATATTGCTGTTTTGTGGTACGAAAGTTGGGAGAGATCTCGGGGAAGACATGCAGCCCCTCCTACTTGGTCCAGCTTCTCAGAGGCCTTCCTGGACCACTACTTACCCCGAGAGGTCAGACAGGCCCGGATGGACCAGTTCTTACACTTAGAGCAGGGGGCCAAGAGCGTCCGTGAGTATTCTTTACAGTTCGACTCCTTAGCCCGCTATGCTCCAGCATTTGTGGACACCATGTTGTCCAGAGTCCACCACTTTATTATGGGCCTGAATCCAGATTACATAGAGACGTGCATGATGGCTACTTTGAGAGAGGACATGGACATAGGCTGGGTACAGGCCTTCGCACAGACAATTGAGGGCCTGAGACAGTGGCAGCGGGGCGACAGGCAGGCGACTTCAGAGCAGCGCCGTAGAAATAGACCCGCTGAGTTTCAGGGGAAAACCCCTAGGTGGCCAAGACCACGGTTTTCAGATAGGCCACCCAGATCTTTACCTCCGGTACAGCAGCAAAGAGGCAGATTTGTTCGCCGGAGTCAGTCAGAGTCCGGTAGTAATTTATGGACAGTAGCATCACCTCAGCAGCGGAGGGCAGAACATAGTAGATTTGAACCTACCCCTTGTCCTATATGCCACTGACCTCATTCTGGAGCCTGCAGGCAAGGCTTCTCAGGGTGCTATCACTGCGGACAAGAAGGGCATTTAATGAGAGATTGTCCAGCCAGAGGACAGGGTAGCCGGGATAGTCTGGATAGAGCATCAGCGGGACCACGAGCTCCAGCAGCCTCAGCAGGTCGTAGACCCTCAGGTTCAGCAAATAGGGGCCGAGGTAGATCAGGAGCCTCTGGCTCAGGTGCAGGCCCCAGCCATACCTATGCATTACCAGGGAGGCAGGATTCAGAGGCATCTCCCGACGTGGTCACAGGTATATTGATTATCTGCTCATACCCTGTTTATATATTGATTGATCCAGGGTCTACCTTGTCATATATTACACTATTTGTGGCCCGGAAGTTGGATATCGAACCAGAATTGCTTCAGCAGCCCTTTTCAGTGCTTACACCGGTCGGTGACTCGATTACAACTAAAAGAGTTTACCGAGGGTGTATGGTAGAGGTTGCTGATCGCCAGACCACAGTAGACTTAATAGAACTTGAGATGGTCGACTTCGATGCCATTATGGGTATGGACTAGTTAGTGCCATGCTATGCCAACTTAGAATGCTGGACCAAGATGGTCCGATTTCACTTTCCAGGGGAAGCAGTGCGAGAGTGGAAAGGGAGCACAGCTACGCCAAAAGGTAGGTTTATTTCCTACCTTCAGGCGAGAAAATTAATAGCAAAGGGATGTATTTACCACCTAGTTAGAGTCTAGGACGTTCGGGTGGAACCTCCGACTCTTCAGTCTGTTCCAGTGGTCAATGAATTCCCTGACATATTTCCAGATGAGTTGCCTGGTATCCCTCCCAAAAGGGAGATAGATTTTGCAATTGACTTGTTGCCAGGGACTCAACCTATATCCATTCCCCTGTATCGCATGGCACTAGCTGAGCTTAGAGAGTTGAAAGAGCAGTTAAAAGATTTGCTCAACAAAGGCTTTATCAGGCCTAGTACTTCCCTGTGGGGTGCGCCAGTTCTGTTTGTAAGAAAGAAAGATGGCTCACTCCGTATGTGTGTAGACTACCGACAACTGAATAAGGTAACGGTTAAAAACAAATACCCGCTCCCTAGAATAGATGATTTGTTTGACCAGTTGCAGGGGGCCAGATGTTTCTCTAAGATAGATCTGAGGTCCGGATACCACCAGGTCCGGGTTCGTGAGAAGGACATTCCAAAGACTGCTTTCAGGACCAGGTATGGTCACTTTGAATTTCTAGTTATGTCTTTTGGGCTGACGAATGCTCCCGCAGTGTTTATGGACCTGATGAACAACATATTCAGACCGTATTTGGATCTGTTCGTGATAGTATTTATCGATGATATTCTGGTATATTCTCATTCAGAGACAGATCACCAGAACCATTTACGAACAGTACTCCAGATCCTTAGAGACCGTCAGCTGTACGCCAAGTTTTCTAAGTGTGAGTTCTGGCTGAACTCAGTTGCCTTTTTGGGGCATATCATGTCGGATGCTGGTATACAGGTAGACACACAGAAAATAGAGGCGGTCAAGACATGGCCCAGACCTACCACTCCGACCGAGGTCCGTAGTTTCCTGGGTTTAGCAGGGTATTACCGGAGATTTGTTGATGGATTCTCCACTATAGCAGCACCTCTGACAAAGCTGACACGGAAAGCAGCAAAATTTCAGTGGACCGAGGCATGTGAGCAGAGTTTTCAAGAATTGAAAGACAGATTGACCTCCGCCCCAGTACTAGCATTGCCAGAGGGAACAGATGGGTATGCGGTGTATTGCGACGCTTCAGGCTTTGGACTGGGTTGTGTGCTGATGCAGCATGGAAAGGTAATTGCTTATGCTTCCAGACAGCTGAGGAAACATGAAAAGAACTATCCGACTCATGACCTGGAATTGGCCGCAGTGATCCACGCTCTGAAAATCTGGAGGCATTATCTGTATGGCGTTCATGTAGACATTTTTACAGATCACAAAAGCCTGCATTATATTTTCACACAGAGGGAGTTAAATCTGCGGCAGCGTCGCTGGTTAGAATTGCTGAAAGATTATGACGTAAATATTCTCTACCACCCAGGGAGAGCTAATGTAGTAGCCGATGCCCTCAGCCGTAAGTCAATGGGGAGTTTGGCGTATTTGCGACCCGAGAAGCGGGAGTTAGCCAAGGAAATTCATCAGCTAGCTGATTTAGCTGTCCGAGTAGTAGAAATAGAAAATAACAGAGCGGTGATTCAGAACTCTGCTGTGTCATCGTTAGTTACAGAGGTAAGAAAACGACAGTACGAGGACCCTGACTTAGTCCAGCTCAGAGATAGAGTTCAGAAAGGTAAGGAGCCAAATTTCCAAGTGACTGAGGATGAAGTGCTGCATTGTAAGGGCCGCCTATATGTCCCGAATGTTTCAGGGCTTCGCCAGCAGATCATGCATGAGGTACATTACGCTCGCTATTCTCTCCATCCAGGAACAACGAAAATGTACCACAACATCAGAGACATCTACTGGTGGCCAGGTATGAAAGCTGAAATAGCTGAATTTGTATCTAGATGTCCTAATTGCCAGCAGGTGAAAGTAGAACACCAGAAACTGGGCAGTCTGACACAGGATATAGCTGTGCCTTTGTGGAAATGGGAAGCGATAAATATGGATTTTGTAACAGGGTTACCCCGTACCAGACACAGAAACGATTCTATTTGGGTAATCATTGACAGATTAACAAAATCAGCCCATTTCCTGCCAGTACGAACTACATTCTCTGCTGAGGATTATGCTGAATTATATATCAGAGAAATAGTTAGATTACATGGAGTGCCTGTATCTATTATTTCAGACTGGGGAGCACAATTTACAGCTAGATTTTGGCAGTCATTCCAGAGGGGTCTGGGAACGCAGATTAATTTGAGCACAAGATTCCACCCTCAGACAGATGGGCAGGCTGAGCAAACTATCTAAATGCTCTAAGATATGCTACGAGCGTGTGTACTAGATTTTGGGGGTAGCTGGGATGAGCATTTGTCGTTGATTGAATTTGCCTATAATAACAGTTATCATTCAGCAATCCAGATGGCGCCCTTTGAAGCATTATATGGGCGAAAATTTAGATCGCCGGTTGGCTGGTTTGAAGTAGGAGAATCAGCGTTGATTGGGCCAGACATCATTCAATAGTCAGAGGAGAAGGTAAAGCTTATTAGAGAACGCCTACTGACTGCCCAGAGCCGCCAGAAGTCTTATGCAGATATGCGGCACAGAAATCTAGAATTTGTAGTAGATGACTGGGTATATTTGACAGTGTCTCCGATGAAAGGGGTGATGAAATTTGGCAAGAAAGGCAATCTTAGCCCGAGGTTCAATGGGCCGTATCAGATCTGGCGGAGAATAGGCCGAGTTGCATATGAATTGAACTTGCCTCCAGAGTTAGCGTCTGTTCACCCAGTATTCCATGTATCTATGTTGAGGAAGTTCGTAGGAGACCCTTCCATAGTTGTTCCAGTTCAGGATGTCCAGGTCACAGAAGAGTTAGCATATGAGGAGGTTCCAGTAGCTAGCTTAGACAAACAGATCCATAGACTGAGAATTAAAGATATTGCATCTGTCAAAGTATTGTGGCGTAACAGGAACCGAGAAGAAATGACCAGGGAAGCCGAGGAGGACATGAAAGCCAGATATCCCCACTTATTCCAGACATAGGCAAACAGGAGGTATGTTAGAACTGTTTTTCGTTATGAATGTTATTATATCGTGTGGAGTACCTGTATTGGGCTTTTCTGCTTTTCAGGAATTTTGAGATAGTCCATAATACAGGGGAAACTCTGCCAAAATTTTTCTAGAAACAAGTTAAGTAAGTTGAGAAGTCCCCTAGACAGAATGTCATTCGAGGACGAATGTTCTTAAGGGGGGAGGATGTTACACCCCGTAAATTTTAAATGAATAAATAGCCTAATGGCATGTTGGTTAAGGGATTTAGCAAAAAAAAAAAAGAAAAAGTCGGTTTTGCATCTTCTTCACTATATTTCCAGCAAAAAAACAGGGGAGTATAGGTGAAATAAGAACCCACGACCATTTTATATAATTTCCTTCCAATTACGCTACGAAACGCGGTCTAGACTCCTTTCCGGCTTAGATACAGAGGTATAAAGCTGCAGGGAGCAATCCTACGGAGTTGGTTTTGTGAAATTTGGCTGGCGAAACGTCGTGCTACCGAGGTAAAGTGAATAGAATTGCTTAAAATTAGTACCAATGTGTTCCTAGCCTTGCAGTGAGCATTTATCCCTTCTGGACTATCGAGAAATAACGAGTTTTCGACCGTTTTCCGAAAGGTTAAAGTTTGGGATAAATATATATCAAAAGTGATCATTTCTCCCGGATATTAATATATTTAGTTCTAATTGATATGTATAAGAATGTAGTTGGGAGAAACAGCAGAAGTACCGACGGAAATCACATCGGTCAGTCGGGTACTCAGAAACCAGGTATGTAAAGTAGTTTCCTCGGCAAGTTAGAGGTTTTAGTCGTATAAATCATAGTAAACTCTGTATTTGAAACTCTTGGAGTTGAATGTTGAGAATTAAGTAAGTCTAATAGATTCTGAGTTGTGTTGCCGTATCGTGTTCAGTCCGGAAGTTAGTAAAGCATGCGCCAAAGGGCGAGTTAGCATTTCAGATTCAGTATAGCTTATTGTATGATTAGCAAGCATGTTGTAGAATAAAAAGAGACAGATTTTCAGAATAAAAGCTAATAAAGTAAAATCAGATAGACAGACAGTTTTATGGCTACAGACTAGCCATTCAGATAGATAGAAAATTGGCTACAGACTAGCCAACAGTTAAAGAAGGATTTCAGAACCAGTATAATCAGTAAAGAATCAGTTCAGTATAGAAATAGATTAGAATAAGAAGTTAGATTTCAGATAGTCTTTTCAGTTATACATGCTTGCTATTTCTATGTGCTATTTGTTTGTTGAGACTTGTTGTGGCATATGGGCACCCTTTAGCATCCCCACCGCCCCTGGGTTATAGCTGTGTTGATACCATATTCAGATACCGCCAACAGCTGGGCGATGCCATCCGCCTAGAGGACGATGATGGCCGACCACCATGATAATACGGTCCAGATTACCCTGCTTGCAGGGGCAGTTCAGTTCGCTCTGCGCAGAGCCAGATTACCCTGTTTACAGGGGAAGATTACTCTGTGTTCACTTGTGGCCGGGGGCAGTTTCAGATACAGATTTTTATAAAATTACCCTGTTGCATTCTTGCACCCAGGGGCAGTTTCAGTTACAGATACAACAGCAGATTACCCCGTTGCGCACTTGCGCCCAGAGGCAAGAGTCTTCGGACTCAGACACAGTTTATTATCAGAGGCCAAGGCCTGAGCTACATACCCAAGGGGGCCGGTAGGAGGAGCTCACAGTTATGAGATGAGTGGAGTGACTTATTTTTGGTTGGTTTAGACCCGGGTAGGGGTAAATAGATTGTTCTATTGGTTGGCACCTTCCGGCCTATGGGGGTCATTCAGGTATTGTGTGTATTATTATGTATATCTATATGTTCTATTAGATACTGATAGACAGTAGGACGACACGTCATCAGGTACACTCAGTTTAGATTCAGAATAAATAAACTCTCCCCAGTTATCCTCAGCTAGATAGACTCAGCTACTTCCTGCTGATATGTCATGTTATTGTTGCTATTCATTTCAGTTGTATATTTCAATTTGCTTTACATGCTCAGTACCTGTGGTACTGACGCCGGTGGGGCGCTGCATTGCTTGCCTGCAGGTACTCACAGACGAGGAGCCGATCCCTCGTGATCCTAGCCAGCGTAGAGTTATCAACTCCTATCATCCGGAGCTTGATATTCAGAGGTGTATTTCATTTTATTTTGTTGTATAGTACGGGTAGGTTGGGGCCTTGTCCCGACCATTCTATTATTACCTCCTAGAGGCTTGCAGTCTGATGTTTTCTGTGGTGGTGGAGCCGGTCGTGTGGGGTCGTGCATGTATATATGTGTTTAGTTGTTGATGTTGGCCGTGTGGGGCCTTCTTCTGGTTATAGTTAGTGACCTTGTCGGTAACAAAGGTGAATAGTAGTTGTTTCAGATTATAGTGTCATTGTTCTGGTTAGCTATTGTGTATTGTAGGTGGCTATAGGCCTAATCGGCCGGGGGCTGTATTTACAACCGCTATATAGCTGGTTCATTTCTTGAAATAGAGCCAGAGTAGCAGGCACCAGGTGCCCGTCATACCCCCCAAGGTGGGGTGTGACACAGAGTCAATGGTATCTAATAAGGTTTACGACCCACCTTTAGTGATATTTATTTTTTGATTTTGTATCTTTTCTATTTCATTTTTTAATTGGAAGTTTTGCATCAGAATTGGATTCTGTTTGATTGTTGTTGATTGTATTCATCCGACAGAATCTAAATAGGATTAGAAAGAGAACTTCTTTTTATTATTCGAACGTACCAACTAGTTATGAAATCGGATTGATAGCCTCCACCCGTGTTCTAGCTCGTCGGAGAGCTAGATTTGCCTCAATTTTTTGTCTCCTTCCTTTCAGCCTTTTTCACATTAGCTTCCGCTATTTCAAGAGTTTGCTGAGCTTCTTGTGGATCAATGTCACTACCCTTCTCCGCATCATTTACTAAAACAGTGATCTCATTATTGCCTATTCTAGCAAAACCACCCATCAGAGCCATTGTTAACCATTGGGCGTTAAGGCGTATTCTCAAAATTCCTATATCTACAATTGTGGCAATAGGGTTGTGATTTGGTAATATGCCAATTTGACCACTATTAGTAGATAAAACAATTTCTTCCACTTCTGAATCCCAAATAATTCGATTAGGGGTCAGTACACTAAGATTTAAGGTCATTTCTTCAAATTGCTCTCCATTTCTAAGTTCATAGCCCTCACGGTAGCTTCATTGATATTACCTATAAAATAAAAGGACTATTCAGGAAGACCATCTAATTCTCCAGAAAGGATCAATTGAAATCCTCGAATTATTTCTGCTATACCAACATATTTCCCTGGAGAACCGGTAAATACTTCTGCTATGAAAAAGGGTTATGATAAGAAACACTCAGTTTTTCACGCTCGTGCTAACAAGTAAACGATCCTCTTTGGATAATTCATCCAATCCAAGGACAACTATAATGTCCTGAAGTTCTTTGTAACGTTGTAAAGTTTGTTTAACTCTTTGGGCGGTTTCGTAATGTTCCTCACCAACGATCCGACGCTGAAGCATGTTTGACGTTGAATCTAAAGGATCTACTTCTGGATAAATACCTTTGGCAGTCAATCCTCTTGATAGTACGATAGTAGCATCTAAATGTGCAAATGTCATAGCAGGAGCAGGGTTGGTCAAATCGTCTTCGGGTACATAAACTACTTGAATAGAGGTTATAGACCCTTCTTTGGTAGAAGTAATTCTTTCTTATAAAGAACCCATTTTGGTACTTAGGGTCGGTTGATAACCCACAGCAGAAGGCATTCTACCCAATAAGGCCGATACTTCGGATCCTGCTTGGACGAAACGGAAGATATTGTCAATAAATAGAAGTACGTCTTGCTCATTAACATCTCGAAAATATTCCGCCATAGTTAGGGAAGTCAAACCAACTCTCATACGAGCTCCCGGTGGTTCATTCATCTGACCGTAAACTAAGGCCACTTTTGATTCTGCAATATTTTCTTCATTAATCACTCCAGATTCTTTCATTTCCATGTAAAGATCATTTCCTTCCCGAGTACGTTCACCCACTCCTCCAAATACGGATACGCCCCCGTGAGCTTTAGTGATATTGTTAATCAATTCCATAATGAGTACTATTTTACCCACTCCAGCTCCCTGAATAGTCTGATTTTTCCTCCACGGCTATAAGGGGCTAAAAGATCTACTACTTTAATTCTTGTTTCAAAAATAGATAAATTTGTATCCAACTGTATAAAGGCGGGCGCGGATCTACGAATAGGAGACATTGTACTAGTATCTACAGGCCCTAAATTATCAACAGGCTCTCCTAGCACGTTAAAAATTCGTCCCAGAGTCGCTCCCCCTACCGGAACACTTATAGGAGCTCCTGTGTCAATCACTTCTATTCCTCTCGTTAGACCGTCTGCAGCACTCATAGCTATAGCCCTAACTCGATTATTTCCTAATAATTATTGTACCTCACAAGCCACATTAATTGGTTGACCAACACTATCTCCCAGAGCGTTATAAATATTCGGCAACTTTCCCGGGGGAAAGGCTACATCTAGTACCGGACCAATGATTTGGACGACACGCCCCAGGTTTTTTTTTCAAGCATGGAAACCCCAGAACTAGAAGTAGTAGGATTGATTCTCATAATAAGAAAATAAATAAATATGTCGAAATGTTTTTTCAAAAATTATAAAATTCGAAATAAATGTCCGCTAGAACGTCGATCGGTTAATTCAATAAAATGGGAATTAGCGCTCAATTTCATTGACACCGTGAAATTGAACCAATTCAATTGTTTACTTATTCAATTAGACTGAGTTAATTTGCTAGATCACCCAACCTATTTTAATTAAAAAATATCAAGTGGATGAATCAGACTCTTGAGAAAGTCTTTCATTTGTCTATCATTATAGACAATCCCATCCATATTATCTATTCTATAGTCTATGGAATTCGAACCTGAACTTTATTTTCTATTTCTATTACGATTCATTATTTGTATCTAATGGGTTCCTCTTCTTATTTATTTTTGATTTAAATTTCAGCATTTTGATTTATGCGTAGCCTATTCTTTTCTTTGTGTTTTTCTTTCTTTTTTATACCTTTCATAGATTCATAGAGGAATTCCATATATTTTCACATCTAGGATTTACATATACAACATATACCGCTGTTGAAGGGGAAGTTCTTATTATTTAGGTTAGTTAGGTATTTCCATTACAAAAAAAAAGGTAAAAAATAAAAATTGGGTTGCACTATATATATGAAAGAATATACAATAATGATGTATTTGGCAAAAATCAAACACCATGGTCTAATAATCAACCATTCTGATTAGTTGATAATATTAGTATTAGTTGGAAAATTTGTGAAAGAATCCTGTGAAAAGTTTCATTAACGCGGAATTCGTGTCGAGTAGACCTTATTATTGTGATAATTCTTAATTCATGAGTTGTAGGGAGGGATTTATGTCATCACAAACAGAGACTAAAGCAAGTGTTGAATTCAAAGCTGGTGTTAAAGAGTACAAATTGGCTTATTATACTCCTGAGTACCAAAGCAAAGATACTGATATATTGGCAGCATTCTGAGTAACTCCTCAACCTGGAGTTCCACCTGAAGAAGCAGGGGTCGCGGTAGCTGCCGAATCTTCTACTGGTACATGGACAACTGTATGGACCGATGGACTTACCAGTCTTGATCATTACAAAGGGCGATGCTACCACATCGAGCGTGTTGTTGGAGAAAAAGATCAATATATTGCTTATGTAGCTTACCTTTTAGACCTTTTTGAAGAAGGTTTCGGTACCAACATGTTTACTTCCATTGTAGGCAATGTATTTGGGTTCAAAGCCTTGCGCGCTCTACGTCTGGAAGATCTGCGAATCCCTCCTACTTATATTAAAACTTTTCAGGGTCCGCCTCATGGGATCCAAGTTGAAAGAGGTAAATTGAACAAGTATGGTCATCCCCTGTTGGGATGTACTATTAAACCTAAATTGGGGTTATCTGCTAAAAACTACAGTAGAGCTGTTTATGAATGTCTTCGCGGTGGACTTGATTTTACCAAAGATGATGAGAACGTGAACTCACAACCATTTATGCGTTGGAGAGATCATTTCTTATTTTGTGATGAAGCACTTTTTAAAGCACAGGCTGAAACAGGTGAAATCAAAGGGCATTACTTGAATGCTACTGCAGGTACATGCGAAGAAATGATCAAAAGAGCTGTATTTGCTAGAGAATTGGGCGTTCTGATCGTAATGCATGACTACTTAACGAGGGGATTCACCGCAAATACTATCATGACTCATTATTGCCGAGATAATGGTATACTTCTTCACATCCACAGTGCAATTCATGCGGTTATTGATAGACAGAAGAATCATGGTATCCACTTCTGGGTATTAGCAAAAGCGTTACGTATGTCTGATGGAGATCATATTCACTCTGGTACCATAGTAGGTAAACTTGAAGGTGAAAGAGACATAACTTTGGGCTTTATTAATTTACTGCGTGATGATTTTATTGAACAAGATCAAAGTCGCGGTATTTATTTCACTCAAGATTGGGTCTCTTTACCAGGTGTTCTACCGGTGGCTTCAAGAGGTATTCACATTTGGCATATGCCTACTCTGACCGAGATCTTTGGGGATGATTCCGTACTATAGTTCGGTGGAGGAACTTTAGGACATCCTTGGGGTAATGCGCTAGGTATCGTAGCTAATCGAGTAGCTCTAGAAGCATGTGTAAAAGCTCATAATGAAGGACGTGATCTTGCTCGGGAAGGTAATGAGATTATTCGCGAGGCTTCCAAATGGAGCCCGGAACTAGCTGCTGCTTGTGAGGTATGGAAAGAATTCGTATTCAATTTTGCAGCAGTGGATGTTTTGGATAAGTAAAAACAGTAGACATTAGCAGATAAATTAGCAGAAAATAAAAAGGATAAGGAGAAAGCACTCAAGTAATTATCCTTCGTTCTCTTAATTGAATTGCAATTAAACTCGGCCCAATCTTTTACTAAAAAGATTGAGCCGAATACAACAAATATTCTATTGCATATATTTTGACTAAGTATATACTTACCTAGATATACAAGATTTGAAATAGAAAAAAGATCTAGAAAACTAAATCAAAATCTAAGACTCAAATCTTTCTACTGTTGTCTTGGATCCACAATTAATCCTACGGATCCTTAGGATTGGTATATTCTTTTCTATCCTGTAGTTTGTAGTTTCCCTGAATCAAGCCAAGTATCACAACTCTTTTTACCCATCCTATATATCGTCCCCATTGTTCCGTGTTGAAATAGAACCTTAATTTATTACTTATTAGATTTTAGATTGTTAGATTAGTTAGTAATTAGATATTAGTATTAGACGAGATTTTACGAAAAAATTATTTTTTTATTTCTTTATAGGAGAGGAGAAATCTCTGTTTTTCGACGGAATTTTACACGACATAGGAGTAACCGCCTTTTATCAAAAATTATATTATTTTGAATAATAAAAGGGGGTTCCAACATATTAATATATAGTGAAGCGTTCCCCCAGATTCAGAACTTTTTTTCAATACTCACAATCCTTATTAGTTAAGAATCCTAGTGATTGGATTTCTATGCTTAGTCTGATAGGAAATAAGATATTCAAATAAATAATTTTATAGCGAATGACTATTCATCTATTGTATTTTCATGCAAATAGGGGGCAAGAAAACTCTATGGAAAGATAGTGGTTTAATTCGATGTTGTTTAAGAAGGAGTTCGAACGTTGATGTGGACTAAATAAATCAATGGGCAGTCTTGGTCCTATTGAAAATACAGTGAAGATCCAAATCGAAAAGTGAAAAACATAAATAGTTGGGGGAATCCGGACAATTCTAGTTGCAGTAATGTTGATTATTTATTTAAAGACATTCGGAATTTCATCTCTGATGACACTTTTTTAGTTAGTTATAGGAATGGAGACAGTTATTCCATCTATTTTGATATTGAAAATCAGATTTTTGAGATTGACAACGATCATTCTTTTCTGAGTGAACTAGAAAGTTCTTTTTCTAGTTATCGAAACTCGAGTTATCTGAATAACGGATATAGGGGCGAAGATCCCTACTATAATTCTTACATGTATGATACTCAATATAGTTGGAATAATCACATTAATAGTTTCATTGAGAATTATCTTCAGTCTCAAATCTGTATAGATACTTCCATTATAAGTGGTAGTGAGAATTCCGGTGACAGTTACATTTATAGGGCCTTTTTTTTTGGGGGGGGGGTGAAAGTCGAAATAGTAGTGAAAATGAGGATGTCAGTGGACGAACTCACACAAAGGGCAATGATTTAACTATAAGCGAAAGTTCTAATGAAAGCGAAAATCTAATGAAAGCGAAGGAACTCAAAAATACAGGCATTTGTGGGTTCAATTCGAAAATTGTTATGGATTAAATTATAAGAAATTTTTGAAATCAAAACTGAGTATTTGTGAACAATGTGGATATCATTTGAAAATGAGTAGTTCGGATAGGATTGAACTTTTGATCGATCCGAGTACTTGGAATCCTTGGATGAAGACATGGTCTCTCTGGATCCCATTGAATTTGATTCGGAGGAGGAGTCTTATAAAGATCGTATTGATTCTTATAAAAAAAATACAGGATTAACCGAGGCTATTAAAACAGGTATAGGCCAACTAAATAGCATTCCAGTAGCAATTGGGGTTATGGATTTTCAGTTTATGGGGGGTAGTATGGGATCCGTAGTCGGAGAGAAAATCACTCGTTTGATTGAATATGCTGCCAATCAAATTTTACCTCTTATTATAGTGTGTGCTTCTTGGGGGGCGCGCATGCAGGAAGGAAGTTTGAGCCTGATGCAAATGGCTAAAATATCGTCTTCTTTATATGATTATCAATTAAATAAAAAATTATTTTATGTATCAATCTTTACATCTCTGACAACTGGTAGAGTGACAGCTAGTTTTGGTATGTTTGGAGATATCATTATTTCCGAACCCAATGCCTACATTGCATTTGCAGGTAAAAGAGTAATTGAATAAACATTGAATAAAACAATACCTGAAGGTTCACAAGCAGTTGAATACTTATTCGAGAAGGATTTATTCGACCTAATTGTACCACGTAATCTTTTAAAAAGCGTTCTGAGTGAGTTATTTAAGCTCCATGCCTTTTGAATCAAAAGTCAAGAAAAATCAAGTAGAGCACTAAGTTCAATTATTTTATTTGTGTTTGTAGCAAAAAAGTAGTTAGTTTATTGGAATCAAAGTAAATAAGATAATAATGACGTTTTCTTTGGTGATAGAAGATCTAATTGTAGAAAGAATCAAAACTAAAGTTGAGGATAACTCTTTTTTTGATCTATATTCCTGATTACGAATCAAAAAGCCTTTATCACCAAGCGTGAGTTCTTGCTTTCATAAAATAAGGAAAATAAAATGAATTTCTTCTTGTCTTAGGTATATAATTTGAAATTGAAATATAGAAATTAGAGTTTTGTATCTTTCTCTATCTCCCGAAAAACCATTTTAGCTAAAAATTCATGTTGGGTCAGATTTGAACGAATCTTTCGATAATCTGTAAAAAAGCCTCTTTCTTATTATACATACTCAGTTAGATTTAGATATATAGATACTTAGATATATACTAAGAATTTCAAATTCTTCAAATTCTATTAATAATAAATATTATCTAATTAGAATTCAAATTCTTAATTTAATTATAATTATTACAAGATATCTTTATTTATATAATAACATAATAACAGATACAAATAGTAAATCGAGGTACCCCTTCTATGAACAATTTGAACCTTCCATCTATTTTTGTGCCGTTAGTAGGCCTAGTCTTTCCGGCAATTGCAATGGCTTCTTTATTTCTTCATGTTCAAAAAAACAAGATTGTTTAGATCCGCTGGGCCGCAATCTCATCCATTTTTTTTGAAAAAGTGGACTTGTATCAGAACACAAATATCTATTTATTGGAATATAGTATAACATGTGATTTTCACCGAACATAAAGGAAAAAGCTCTTATGCGTGCAGAAACATGATATATGGATATATCAATTAAAGCAATTTCCAAATAGATCAGGATCGCTGGATGGCTGAAATGTAGTCGGTGAATCTCTATGTATGCGATATGTATAGTGGGATCGTCTTAAATAAAGAGTATGTTATTATTTTAGATTTAACCAATTTGATGAATTACTCCAAAAGGTTGACATCAAACTAGTGCTAGTTGATGAGAGTTACTTCGAAAACAAAAAAGTAAAGTCAAATTTCTCTGGAGTATTATCTCAATTCCAATAAAATGCAATCGGGTAAAGTATGAATTGGCGATCAGAACATATATGGATAGAACTTATAATGGGGTATCAAAAAATAGGTAATTTATACTGGGCCTTTATCCTTTTTTTAGGTTCATTAGGCTTCTTATTAGTTGGAACTTCCAGTTATCGTGGTAGAAATTTGATATCTTTTTTTCCGCCTCAGCAAATTATTTTTTTACACAAGGAATCGTGATGTCTTTCTACGGAATTGCAGGTCTCTTTATTAGCTCTTATTTGTGGTGCACAATTTCCTGAAATATAGGTAGTGGTTATGATCGATTCGATAGAAAGAAAGGAATAGTCTGTATTTTTCGTTGGGAATTTCGGGGCAAAAATCATCGCATATTCCTCCGATTCCTTATAAAAGATATTCAGTCTGTTAGAATAGAATTTAAAGAAGGTATTTACGCTCATCGTGTTCTTTATATGGACATCCGAGGCCAGGGGTCCATTCCCTTGACCCGTACTGATGAGAATTTGACTCCACGAGAAATTGAACAAAAGGCTACTAAATTAGCCTATTTCTTGCGTGTACCAATTGAAGTATTTTGAGAAATTGAGAATCAGAACATTCATTCAATTAAAGAAAATGTATATAAACATAAAACAAAACTCTTTTTATGGTCTTTATGCGTATGCAAACCCATGCAATTCAATAACAAATAAAAAATCAAAATAATAGATTTATCTCAGATGGCAAATCATTTCGAAATCAAGAAATTTTTTTGAGTTCAATATTTGTTGGAATTGACACTTTAGATCCAGATAGATCGTATCTTATAAATTCAAAATTCTTTCTTTTTTATTCTTTAATGACCAACAATTGAATTTCTTAATTAAATAATGAGACATCGCCAATTTATCCTTTGCCAATCATTTTTTTTATCATCGTAATATTTTTCCCTCAATTATTCTATTTTGGATATTTTGATAGCAAAGGAGTTCATTCGTCTCAAAATATGAATAATATTCATTACTTAAAGTGGTTCTTTAGATCATTCATCGAAAGGAGACACTTGATTTCGAATTTGACCAATTGAGATATCATGAAATAATATTCTAAATTTCTTCATTCGAAGTGAATTCTTAGCCTATTTCTATATTCTTTCTAGATTCAAAGAATAACAACAAAATCACAAAGAAAATAGATTCATAAGTTCGATACCTTGTATACAAATCATGTGTGTAAGAAATATTCGACCGCATAGAGTGTATGAATGGGTTGATTAACAATTCACAGATGAAAAAATGGCAAAAAAGAAAGCATTCGCTCCTATTTTCTATCTTGCATCTATAGTATTCTTACCTTGGTGGATTTCTTTCTCAGTTAATAAATGTCTGGAATCTTGGGTTACTAATTGGTGGAATACTGGGCAATCCGAAATTTTTGGGAATAATATTCAAGAAAAGAGTCTTCTAGAAAAATTCATAAAATTAGAGGAACTCCTCTTCTTGGACGAAATGATCAAGGAATACTCGGAAACACATCTCGAAGAGTTTGGGATAGGAATCCATAAAGAAAAGATCCAATTAATCAATATACAAAGAGAATCGTATCCATACAACTTTGCACTTCTCGACAAATATCATTTGTTTTATTATTTTAAGCGGGTATTCAATTTTGGGTAATAAAAAACTTGTTATTCTTAACTCTTGGGCTCAGGAATTCCTATATAACTTAAGTGACACAGTAAAAGCTTTTTCTATTCTTTTATTAACTGATTTATGTATCGGATTCCATTCACCCCACAGTTGAAAATTACTGATTGGCTCTATCTATAAAGATTTTGGATTTGTTCATAATGATCAAATTATAGCTGGTCTTGTTTCCACCTTTCCAGTCATTCTCGATACAATTTTTAAATATTGGATTTTCCGTTATTTAAATCGTCTGTCTCCGTCACTTGTAGTTATTTATTATTCAATGAATGACTGATAAAGGATCCATTGATATTAATCTAATCCAATTAGAATGCTTGGTACTTTGTAGTTGTGCATAAGCAAAGTATTGAAAATTGTATTTACTCTTTCCATTTCTAACCATCGGGAAGATTCATCTTAGATTATTCCAGCAAATAGCAGAATCGTAGCTAGGGAACTATACTAGCAACCTACCCAATTTATTATAGAAATTTTCGCAATCAATGATTGGACCATGCAAACTAGAAATGCTTTTTATTGGCTAAAGAAACAGATTACTCGATCTATTTCCGTATCGCTCATGGTATATATTTTAACTCGGACATCCATTTCAAGTGCATATCCCATTTTTGCACAACAGGGTTATGAAAATCCACGAGAAGCGACTGGGCATATTGTATGTGCCAATTGCCATTTAGCTAATAAGCCCGTGGAGATTGAGGTTCCACAAGCGGTACTTCCTGATACTGTATTTGAAGCAGTTGTTCGAATTCCTTATGATATGCAACTGAAACAGGTTCTTGCTAATGGTAAAAAGGGGGGGGGGTTGAACGTGGGGCCTATTCTTATTTTACCGGAGGGGTTTGATTGGCTCCTCCCAAACGTATTTCTCCCGAGATGAAAGAAAAGATTGGCAATTTATCTTTTCAGAGCTATCGCCCCAATAAAAAAAATATTCTTGTGGTAGGCCCTGTCCCTGGTAGAAAAAATAGTGAAATAACCTTCCCTATTCTTTCCCCGGACCCTGCTACTAAGAAGGATGTTCACTTCTTAAAATATCCTATATATGTAGGCGGGAACAGGGGAAGGGGTCAGATTTATCTCGACGGCAGAAAGAGTAACAATACAGTTTATAATGCTACAGCAGCAGGTATAATAAGCAAAATCATATGAAAAGAAAAAGGTGGATATGAGAAAACCATAATGGATGCGTCGGAGGGACGTCAAGTGGTTGATATTATCCCTCCCGGACCAAAACTTCTTGTTTCCGAGGGCGAATCTATCAAATTTGATCAACCGTTAACGAGTAATCCTAATGTAGGCGGATTTGGTCAGGGAGATGCAGAAATAGTACTTCAAGATCCATTACATGTCCAAAGACTTTTGTTCTTCTTGGCATCTCTTATTTTGGCACTATTATTAATAGGAGTAGTGTTTAAGTAAGGGGTAAAATTGTCGTTTATTATTTAATGGACATTTGGTAATTCAACTTTTCAACTAAGGGACTTATATAGTAATATGAATATGATATTCACGCGCACACGCAACACACACACACACACACTCATACATACACACACAACACTTCATTTAAAAATATTTTTATTCTTTATAGAGGAAATGAAAGGTTGCGGTAGTAAATATTTAGATTTTTTAATATTACAATAGAGAATAAAAATAAGTGGAATAGTAAATTTTGAGACATTTAATTTTTTACAATAAAATAAAAATAAATAGAGTGAGTAGTAATTGACACATTTATTTTTGTATAATAATAAGTAAATAGAAATGTGAGGGAAATTATCAAAAAAATGAGAAAAAAGATAAATAGAATCCTTGTCCAAAGAGAGATGTCACATCATTTCTCTAGTGCCTAACATTATATTATATTATATTATATTTTATATATATATATATATATATATATATATATCTGTGTGTGTGTGTGTTATATTAAAAAAATAATTTTAAAGATTATTTTTTTAACTCTCTTAATTATATTTTTTTCTTAATTATGTTAAATATGCTATATTTAACACTCCCTATACATTGTGATAATATTAAATGATAACAATAATTAAATAAATTAGTTAATAAAATAATTTTAAAAAGGAAAAAATAGTTAAGAAACCACAAAAAAGAAAAATGAGAATGGAGGCCTTAGAGGCATGCCATGCTGATGTCTCCTTTATACACACACACACACACACATATATATATATTGATTCGTCCTAATTATAGCTACTTTTTCCAAGACTCTACCTGTTGGAGGCCTGTGTTCAAATATGTAAAACAAGAAAAGAATAATATCTAAATCGACAGAATTTACTGTGTGTCCTTAAGGAATTTAATCCCTTCACTGTACTCAAGGTTTTTGGATAACTTCCTCCCAGGATAAAACGGATTAACCTGTTAATGGTATAGAAGTACTTCAAACACCAATAACTTCGTCGAACTCAAAGAACGATAACAAATCACACAATAGACTCAAATTTTAATTTTTCAAAATATGTAGAATGATCTTTAAATTTGCTAGAAAAATTCTCGAAAAAATACTTTAAAAATGAAGGCAAAAGACCTTTATTTATAGCCAAAATACTGAAGTTAACAGGTATGAAAACACCTATTCAAAAGGTGCATGTTCGGAATTATTACCGTTTGGGAAAAAATATTTCGGCCTGAGTTGCGCGGGCGCCGGCGTTTCGCCGATGAGGATTTGCGGCCCACCGGTGCAATGCCAGTTTGTCACAGAATCCCTCAGGAAATTCTGTGTTGGCACCAGTGTTTCACAGGTGAAGACCCGAGGTTCGGCGGTCCAAGGCAGACACTTTCAGTTGCGCAAAACAGTTATTTTAGATTTTAAATAAATTTAGTCAAAAAATATTATCAATCAATTAGATCATTTGACCAAATCGAAATTCAAATGCAAATTCGAAATCGAAGCCGAGAGGGGAGACCTTTTTCTCAACTCTTTAATAGCTAGAAGATATGCTTCTCAATATAAGCATTCACATTTCCCTTTTCCCTACTAATGTGGGATAAAGTTCCTTCTTAAAGGAAATTTCAAATTTCTCTTCCCTCCATTTTATTTTCCTCCATTTCCCAATTCACACCCATTATTTAACTCCAAAAATCCCCCACATGAATGGGGAATGACTATATAAAAACTTTATATGCATGAAAAACTATGTGATTCGTAAGCAAGAATTAATTGCATTTGGATAAGTGGGTTTTCCTTTTGAACTTTCCGTAGTGAACATATATCGGATATCCTCGGTTAAGCGGTAGATTTAATATCTTTGAACCGTCGAGCTTGATGTATACCTAGAAAACATAAGTCACACAATAAATCCTTTAACCGTCTTAGGTTCTCATTGTTTTATTCGTTTCAGCCATGAACATAGTCTGGTTTCGTAAGTGCTTAGAGAATTGGCCTTACAGAATTCTCCTTGAAGTGGCGTACACTTCACACTTATATAGGTGATTCCTAAATATGTTATCCCGTGCATACACTATTTGACATACCCCGTGTAAAACTTAGAAATCATAAAAAAGCCTTTAATGCTTTATCCTTGTTACTGAACATTATCTCATCCCGAGAATGGACAAAAAAATTATTTTGATAATGTTGAACCGTCATCAATGACTTTGTTTGATCTCCTTGAACCTAGATCTTGGGATTTCCAGTCTTCTAGGTAGAGTTACTGCCAAGATGACTTGTCATCGGCTATAGTCCCATTCCCTTCAATGATCTTTCAACCGCCTCTCTAGTTAGGCCTTTTGTAAGTGGATCCGACACATTATCTCTTGACTTTACATAGTCAATTGTGATAATTCCACTAGAGAGTAGTTTTCTAACGGTGTTATGTCTCCGTCATATGTGACGAGACTTTTCGTTATACATTAAACTTCCAGCCCTTCCGATTGCAACTTGGATATCGCAATGTATACATATTGGTGCCAAAGGTTTGGGCCATAATGGAATGTCCTCTAGGAAATTCCTGAGCCATTCAGCTTCTTCACCGACCTTGTCTAAAGCTATGAATTCAGACTCCATTGTAGAGCGAGCAATACATGTTTGTTTGGATGACTTTCAAGACACTGCTCCTCCACCAATGGTAAACACATATCCACTTGTGAATTTTGTTTCAGTTGATCTGGTGATCCAATTTACATCACAATATCCTTCAACAACCGCTAGGTACTTGTTGTAATGCAAAGCTAAGTTTTGAGTATGTTTTAAATACCCCAAAACTCGTTTCATAGCCATCCAATGACTCAGATTGGGATTACTTGTATATCGATTAAGTTTACTTATTGCACAAGCTATATCTGGTCGTGTACAGTTCATGATATAGATCAGACTTTCCAATACTCTTGCATAGTCCAATTGGGACTTAGTTTCACTTTTTGTTCTTAGAAAGAGCAAGATTCACATCAATTAGTGGCTTTGCAATTTTGAAATCCAAATAGTTAAATGTTTCAAGTATTGTTTGGATATAATGAGACTGAGACAATGCTAGACCTTCAGGAGTTTTGTGGATCTTAATTCCCAATATCAAATCAGCAACTCCTAAATTTTTCATCTCAAACTTACTAGCAAGCATACGCTTGGTAGCATTTATGTTAGAAATGTCGTTATCATTATCAACATGTCATCCACATATAGGTAAACAATGACGACTTGATTTCTAGTGTTCTTAATGTAAACACATTTATCACACTCATTAATCTTGAAACCATTTGACAACATAGTCTGGTCAAATTTTGCATGCCATTGTTTGGGCGCTTGTTTTAGTCCGTACAAGGACTTTTCAAGTCGACACACCTTCTTTTCATTTCCAGGAACTACGAACCCTTCAGGTTGTTCCATTTAAATTTCTTCCTCCAAATCTCCATTTAAGAAGGCTATTTTCACATCCATTTGATGGATTTCAAGACCGTATACAGCGGGTAATGCTATTAACACCTGAATGGATGTAATTCTGATTATCGGCGAGTTTGTATCAACGTAATCAAGACCTTCTTTTTTTCTAATACAAGTCTTGCTTTGTATTTGTCAATAGTGCCATCTTCTTTAACTTTCTTTTTGAAAATCCATTTACAACCTAATGGTTTGTTCCCTAGAGGAAGGCCAAGCAATTCTCATGTATGGTTATTCATTATGGATTTAATTTCACTATTGACTGCCTCTTTCCAATATTGAGCTTCCGAAGAAGTAATAGCTTCTTGAAAAGTTTGAGGCTCATTTTTCAACAAAAATGTTAGAAATTTGGTCCAAAGGAAGTAGAAGTCCTTTGACATTTGCTGCGTCTTGGATTCTCCTCATTAGGAAAACTTTCCTTTGTCTCTTCCCGAGGTCATTTAGATCCTTCGCTACGGATATATGTTTTCAAGGAATTCAGCATTGTTGATATGCTTTACTATTTGTGGCATATCGTATGAAAACACAATCAACGGTTTTAGATCCTATCTTAACCTTTTTGGATTTAGGAACTTGTACCTTAGCCAAACACCCTCACACTTTCATGTATTCAAGGTTAGGCGTTCTTCCTTTCCATTTTTCATATGGAACGGATTGCGTTTTGCTATTGGGCACTCGATTAAATATTTTGCTAGCCGTAAGGATAGCTTCCCCCCACAAGTCCTGGGGTAAACCAGAACTTATCAACAGAGCACTCATCATCTCTTTTAATGTTCTGTTTTTCCTTGCGATCCCATTAGATTATAGTGAGTAAGGGGCAGTTGTTTGATGAATAATGCCATATTCCAAACATATTTCTTTAAAAGGAGATTCATATTTGCTTCCCCTATCACTCCTTAACATTTTGATCTTTTTGTTAAGTTGTGTTTCAACTTCACTTCTATATTGCCTGAATTCTTCAATTGCTTCGTCTTTACTTTCGAATAAGTAAACATAGCAGTACCGCGTACTATTGTCAATAAAAGTTATGAAATACTCTTTCCACCACGAGATGGTATTGACTTCATGTCATAAATGTATGTGTGAATTAAGTCTAAGGGACTTGAATTCCTTTCAACTGACTTATAAGGATGTTTAACATACTTAGATTCAACATAGATTTGACATTTTGATTAATTGTATTCAAACTTTAGAAATAATTCTAAATTAATCATTTTACGTAAGGTTTTATAATTGACATGTCCCAAATGGGAATGCCATAAATCATTCGACTCAACCAAGTAACAAGAAGTAGTAATTTTATTGCTTTCAACAACAATTACATTCAATTTGAAAAGATCGTCAGTTAGGTAACCTTTTCCTACATACACATCATTCTTATTTATTACAGTATGATTTGAAACAAGAACGCACCTAAATCCGTTCTTGATGAGAAGACCCATAGAAAATAAGTTCTTCCTCATTTCTGGAACATGACAGACATTATTGAGAGTCACCACCTTGCCGGATGTCATTTTCAAAAATATTTTTCCATAGACTTCAATCTTGGTTGTTGAAGAGTTTTTCATATACATGGTCTCATTGGATCCAACAGGGGCATAGGAAGCAAATACTTCTTTGACAGCACAAACATGTCGAGTGGCTCCAGAGTCAAGCCACTAATATGTGGGGATTCCCACTAGGTTGCATTCATACACCATAGGGCACAAGTCATCAATCTCCATGGTTCTTTTGACCATGTTATCTTGTCCCTTTGCTTTCCTTTCTTTGGAGCACGATATTCAGCAGCCTTGTGTCCAATCTTTCCACAGTTGTGGCAGTTTTCTTTGAATTTCTTCTTGCTAGAAAATTCTTTGGTCCAAAAGGCTTGTTACTCTTTTTGGGATTATATGGAGTGGTCTCAACAATATTTTTCCCCACAATTGTTGAGTTTTCTCTTACCTTCCTTTCAGCAGCTTTGTTATCTTCTTCGATTCTCAATCGAATGATAAGACCTTCAAGCTTCATCTCCTTGTGCTTGTTCTTTAAATAATTCTTAAAGTCCCTCCATGAGAGAGGTAGCTTTTCAATCATGGCTGCAACTTGAAAAGCTTCATTGATGATCAAACCTTCAATGAACAACTCATTATTAGCACCATAATTAATACTTTTGATAAAAGCATTAGTATGAATTATACCTTCAGCAAGGAGATCATGAATTATCACTTGCAGCTCTTGGAATTATTTGATAACAGGCTTGTTGTCTATCATTTTGTAGTCTAGACACTTGGCTGCAACAAATTTCTTGAAACCGGCATCTACCGTTTTGTACTTCTTATCTAGCGCATCCCAAAGTTCTTTATAAGTCTTCATATTGATGTATACGTTATACAGATCATCTTCCAATCCGCTCAAGATATAGTTCTTGCACAAAAAATCTGAGTGCTTCCAGGCCTCAATCACCAAGAACTGTTCATTTTTGAAAATTGATTCCAGAAGAACCGATTTATCCTCCTTAATAAACTTTTGCAGACAAAATGTGATCAGATAGAAGAACATCTTCTGCAGCCAGCGTTTGAAGTCAATGCCAGAAATTTTTTCAGGCTTTTCTGCCGGAGCCGGTGCTTGCACAGCACGGGTAGAGGAGATTCCATTGCTTGTAGAGGCAAGCATGGGGTTAGTTGTTTCTGTCATATCTGTTGAACAATAACAACAAAAGTTAGCAATCGATGAAGATTCTATTTCTTCAAATCAAAAAACTTTTGACAGAACTAAATTGAGTAATCAGTGAAGTTTTTATATCTTCAAACCGAATTATCAACAATCAGATTTACTTGGAGAAGTTTTTAAATCTTCAAACCAGTAATCACAGTGAGTAGAAAATCACAAGGATTTTAATCTCAACGGGAGTAGAAAATTCAAAGATTTTAATCTCCAACAATGGAGTAGAAAACCAAAAAAGTTTTAGTCTCCAAAATCAGAAAATAGAGGAACACAGAAAAGAAATAGATTAAATTCCTAAAGCTTGTTGGAGGCCTGTGTTCAAATATGTAAAACAAGAAAAGAATAATATTCGAGTTCATAGAATTTACTATGTGTCCTTAAGAAATTTAATCCCCTCATTGTACTCGAGGTTTTTGGATTACTTCCTCACAGGATAAAATGGATCAACCTGTTAATGGTGTAGCAGTACCTCAAACATCAATAACTACATCGAACTTGAAGAGATATAACGAATCACACAATAGACTCGAATTTTAGTTTTTCAAAAAATGCAGAATGCTCTTTAAATTTTCTCGCAAAAGTCTCGAAAAAGTACTTCAAAAATGAAGGCAAAAGACCTTTATTTATAGTCAAAGAACTAAAGTTAACAGGTGTGAAAACACCTATTCAAAAGGTGCATGTTCGAATTTATTACCATTTGAGAAAGAAATAGTTCGGCCTGACTTGCGCTGGTGCCGACATTTCGCCGGTGAGAATTCGCGGTCCGCCGGTGCAACACTGGTTTTTCACAGAATCCCTCAGAAAATTCTACGCTGGCACTGGTGTTTTGCAGGTGAAGACTCGCGGTTCATCGGTCCAAGGCAGACACTTTCAGTTGCGCAAAATAGTTATTTTAGATATTAAATAAATTTGGTCCAAAAATATTATCAATCAATCAGATCATTTGACCAAATCTAAATCCAAATCCAAATCCAAATCAAAATCCGAAGCCGAGCCAAGTGAAGACGACGACGCGAGAGGAGACCTTTTTCTCAACTCTTTAATAGCTAGAAGATATGCTTCTCAATATAAGCATTCACATTTTCCTTTTCCCTACCAATGTGGGATAGAGTTCCTTCTTAAAGGAAATTTCAAATTTCTCTTCCCTCCGTTTTATTTCCCTCCATTTCTCAATTCACACCCATCATCTAACTCCAACAATCCCCCACATGAATGGGGAATGACTATATAAAAACTTTATATGCATGAAAAACTGTGTGATTCATAAGCAAGAATTAATTGCATCTGTATAAGTGGGTTTCCCTTTAAACTTTCCGTAGTGAACATATATCAGATATACTCGGTCAATCAGTAGATTTGATATCTTTGAACCGTCGAGATTTGATGTATACCTAGAAAACATAAGTCACACAATTAATCCTTCAACCGTCTTAGGTTCTCATTGTTTTGTTCGTTTCAGCCATGAACACAGTATGGTTTTGTAAGTGCGTAGAGAATTAGCCTTACAGAATTCTCCTTGAAGCGGCTTACACTTCACACTTATATAGGTGATTCCTAAATGTTTTATCCCGTAGATACGCCATTTGACATACCCCGTGTCTAGGGGTGGGCAAAAAAACCGAAAATCGAAAAACCGAACCGAACTGAATTAATTCGGTTTTTTTTTAACGTAATTCGATTTTCGGTTTTTTTTATTACGGTTCACCGGTTTTTCGGTTAAACCGAATAACCGAATTTATAATAAAATTATTTTATTTTATTTTTATAATTAATAATTAAATTAAATAAAAAAATAAAAACCCTAAATTCCTAATTTCCTAAAGGCTAAAGGACCTAAACAGAACAGAGAACGAAGAGAGAACAGAACTGAGTGAGAAGTGAGAACAGTCGAACACCACGTCGCCCGTCGGCACGTCCTCTCTGCCTCACCAGCCGTCGGCCATCGGCCCATCCCTCTCGCCGGCCGCCGCTAAGCAACGAGTCTACTCGTGTCTTTCTCTCATCTCTGCGACTGCGAGACTGGCTGCGCCGCTGCGGGCCTGCGTCTCTGCCGAGTGCCAACTCCCTATCGGCCTGCCCTCTCGGCCTCTCCAGCCTCCGCGGCTCCGCCCTCCAGCCTCCAGGTGAGAGGTGACTGACTCCACTCCTCCGGTCCTCCGCGGCTCCACCTCCAGCCTCCAGGCGGCAGGCTCCACTCGAACCTCAAGTCCTCATTCCTCAACACTCAACATTCAAATAACAAATTAACAAATAACAATCCCATATTCCCATTAACATTATCCCAAATTCCCAATTCCCAAAATATTGAGAATTTGAGATTGGCAGCCTATGAATTGTGAATTTGTGAATTTGTGAATTGTGATGCACTGATGCTGTGAAGTTCACTGAAAATTGAGATGTTGTGACTTGTGAGTTTTGAATTTTTTATGAGTTTCTGCCTTTCTGGACTGTGGTGAAGATGGAAGTGTTGAAGTTCCCATTAGTTGAAGTTCACTGTGATGCATTGCCCACCCCTAATTCTAGTTTTGATGCACTGTGTATTATTATCAACATTATTGCCAAAAATTGCACTAATTTTTGATGAGTTTCTGGACTGTGGTTTGTAAAGTGTAAATGTGAATATGTGATGTTGTGGGCTGTCCGGCTGACATATTCTTTTATTGTTGCTTTCCACAGTGAGAGTTAATATTTGTTTATAACATGTTGTAACCCCAACAATGATGCTTTAGTATAATGAGAAAGAAGAATTAGTAATGCATTGCAAGGAGCTTAAATTACAATATCTGAAAAGTGAGTTTCGCAGAAGTGGTCATCATATATGAAACATTCTCCCATCCTCTCTTCAAAGTGTTTTTTGTTAATAAGAAAAATAGAAAGAGAAGATGACTACACTGCAAACTAAAATATTTGTATTGTTAGGATTTTTTTTGTTTAGTTTCTGTTCTTCATATCATATTTTTTGTCTCTTAATACTTTTATTTTTATTTTTGGGGATTACTCTCCTTTTCAAAATAAGTAGTGTTTTTGGCGGCTGTGGCCTGTGATTGCCAGAAATAAATAAAAGAAAAAAATAAACGTAGTGAAAGTAATATTGAGAATGTGAGATTGGCAGATTGTTGTGAATTGTGATGTTGTGAAGTGTGAAGTACTGAAGACTAAAGTAGTGAAGTGTGAAGTACTGAAGACTAAAGTAGTGAAGTACATAAAAACTAAAAAGGATGTAAAATAAGAAGGGATTATATAGCACTTAAACTTTATTTGACATCTTACCAACAAACTAGTATAGTAGTATTACACTATAATCAAGACTTCTCCACCTAATAGTGTAACATTCTATTCAAAGTTCAAAATAAATGGAATAGAGATCAAAGACTAAGTGGAACATAAGAGAAACAAGCCACCTAGTTTGTTGCTAAGATGTAATACTAACTAATAGAGCACTTAAACCTTAATATTATTTATTTTGAATAGTCTTTGGAATCACTTTCACTATAGTCTATACATACTTAATAGTTAATACTTTGATTCTTTGAATAGTCTTTGTCTTTTTGATATATCATTTGTTGTTGTTGGTTGTTGATTTATTGGTTAATTATTTATTATTGTTCTTATTAATTTTGTATAGATGGATGATGAAAGTAGAGTAAGTGAAGTTGGTTCAACTGACAACTCACTTGATACTCAAACTGAAACTGGGGATACAATTACAAAGAAAAGGAAAGAAATGCAACCAAGATCTGGGGTTTGGGCTCATTTTGATAAGGTAGTTGAAAATGGTATTGGTAGAGCGAAGTGCAAGTATTGTAACAATACTTATGCTTCCCATACAAGTAAAAATGGAACAACGGGTTTGAAACAACATTTGGATAGGTGCAAGGCATATAAAACTATCGTTGAAACTTCTTCTCAAATGAAAATATCTTTTCAAACTCAAGATGCCCCACTTTGGAAATTTGAACAAGATGTAGTTAGAAGGGCTTTGGTTGAAATGATAATTATCGATGAACTACCATTTAGCTTTGTAGAGAATGAAGGTTTCAAGAAGTTTATGAGCAAAGCCCAACCTCTATTTAGAATTCCTTCCCGTAGAACAATAACCAGGGATTGTTATGAAGTTTATAGTGAATTGAGACAAGATTTGAAGAAGTCTTTTAAAGAAGTACAACCAAAGATTTGTCTTACCACAGACACATGGACATCATTACAAAGAATTAATTATATGTGTTTGACTGCTCATTTTATTGATAGAAGTTGGGTGTTGCATAAAAGAATATTAAATTTTTGCCCAATCTCTAGTCATAAGGGTGAGCAAATGGCAGAGGCGATAGTAATTGTTTACTTGATTGGCATTTGGACAAGGTATTCTCTATCACTGTTGACAATGCGTCTTCTAATGATGTTACAATTAAAGAATTGTCTAAACAGTTGAATATGTGGGGAACTAATATAATGGAAGGTAAACATCTTCATGTGAGATGTATGGCTCACATACTTAATCTGATTGTGCAAGAAGGTTTGAAAGAAATTGATCCTTCTGTCAAAAGGGTTCGACAAATGGTGAAGTATGTTAAATCATCCCCTGCAAGAACAAGAAACTTTAAGAAATGTTGTGAAGTCCAAAAGGTAGAATGTGATAAAACATTGACGCTAGATGTTCCTACTAGGTGGAATTCCACCTATTTGATGTTGGATACGGCACAAAAGTTTGAGAAGGCCTTTGATAGGTTTGATCTTTTTGATGACCAATTTAATACTTGTCTTTAAACAAATGTGTGTGAAGATGGAAGTGTTGCAGGTCCGCTCGAATGTGATGATTGGGCGAATGTGAGGAATGTGGTTAAGTTTCTTGAAAGATTCTACGAGCTCACTGTAAAGGTTTCAGGTTCACATTATGTTACTTCTAATGTTCATTTTGAGGATATATGTGAGCTTGATGCATATTTGAATGTGTGTTTAGCAAGTGAAGATCTTAATTTGAGTAACATGGCTCAACGGATGAAACAAAAGTTTAAGAAATATTGGGGTTGTCCTGAAAAGATGAACAAAATGATTTTTATTGCTTCTGTGTTGGATCCTCGAAATAAGTTTGTGTATGTTAGCTTTGCACTTGAAGAACTATTTGGGGAGGAAATAGGAAAGAAAGTAAATGAAGGAGTGCGTGATTATATGACTTCTTTGTTTGAAATGTATATAAGACAATATTCAAAAGGATCTAATCAATCATCTCCATCTAGAACTACTTCATCTCAGGACACATCTGATACATCTAGTTCTGGCGCTTCTCTAAGTATGAAAACAAAAGCCTTGAGAACTAAGCTTTACTTGAAAAAACAAAAAGAAGATTGTGGAAGTGGAGGTGCTAAATCGGAGTTGGATAGATACATTAGTGAAGAACAAGAGCCTGATTCTGATGATTTTGATATATTAGATTGGTGGAGGGTTAATTCTCCCAGGTTTCCTGTTCTTTTAGAGTTAGCTCGTGATGTATTGGCTATTCCAATTTCAAGTGTGGCTTCAGAATGTGCATTTAGTACTAGTGGTCGTATTCTTGATCCATTTAGAAGTTCATTGACTCCTAAATGTGTGCAATCTCTTGTTTGTATCCAAGATTGGCTTAGACAAGAGACTAAGCCTATTTGTGTTGAGGAAAGTTTGGAGTATCTTGAGAAACTTGAGCTTGGTAAGATTTTATATTTTTTAGTTATTTATTTAGACTTTTAAGTTTTAATGCAATAATAAATTAATAGTATACTAATTTGTGTTTTATGACATATTTGATTAAATTATCTTTAGAGATGGCAATAAATGGAAGAGAATCCTACATTGTTGATGTGTGATTGCAATCTGCAATTTGCTACTAGTGCGGTGCCCACTAGTGACCGGTGAGTTGAATTATTGATTACTTTATTTATTTGGTCATTGTCATTTACTCATTTGTCTCATACTCTCTCATCTCATAGTCTCATTGTCCTTGATGATATTTTTTTGTAATATTAATTTTTTATCTTGAAAGTTATATTCTAATTTTTTATTTTATCTTACCATTTATTAGGTTCAATGTTCAACGGTTCAAGTTCAATCATGAAGAAGCATGTTGAGAAGTGTCTTGACTCTTGAGCGTAATCTCAATGTTATTCGTATTTAATATTATGGAGTGGTTGAATGAATTTGGTATTTTTTTTTGTGATTTTAATTTTTAACTTTGAAGTCCCAAGCAGTTTGTGACTTTGTATGTATCATACGGTCCACACCAGTGTGTGTGCTGGGCTGTTAGGCGCTACCGCGCTGGCACTACTGAAGTACTGAATGTTGATTATGATTTTTGTCATTTCGTGTGTGTATTGTAATTTTAAATTTGTATGCTTTGTGCCTGTGTGGTGTGGCCGTGTGGGTTTGGGAATGCCCAAGTGTCCATCGGCCATCAAGTGATGCTTTATGTCTGTGTTTGTTTGGGTTGTCAACTTGTCAATTGTCATTGAGAATTTGAGAATTGAGATGGTAAGTTATGCCATTTTGAAGTGTAGGCGGTAGGCACTCGATTTATATAATTTTAATTTTTATTTATAAATTTATAATTGATATTAATAAAAGAAAGTTTCACAATCACAATAGTTAAAACTTAAAAGTTGATCATTTTGAATTAAAAAGATTGAAATAATTTATATTTTATTTAAAATGTAGCCCATTTTACAATCAGAAAAAAGTCCATCAACCAAGCCCAAAAAAACCGAATAACCGAAATAAATAAACCGAACCGAATTAAAACGGTTCGGTGTTTGGTGTTCGTTATTCATAATCGAAAACTGAAAAAACCAAACCGAAATTTGAAAAAAACAAATCGAAACACCGAACGCCCACCCCTACCCGTGTCAAACATAGAAATCATTAAAAAGCCTTTAATGTTTTATCTTTGTTACTGAACATTGTCTCATCCCGAGAATGGACCAAAAGTTATTTTAACAATGTTGAACCGTCATCAATTACTTTGTTTGATCTCCTTGAACTTAAATCTTAGGATCTCCAGTCTTCTAGGTAGAGTTACCGCCACAATGACTTGTCCTCGACCAAAGTCCCATTCGCTTCAATGATCTTTCAACTGCCTCTCTAGTTAGGCTTTTTGTAAGTGGATACGACACATTATCTCTTGACTTTACATAGTCAACTGTGATAATTCCCCTAGAGAGTAGTTGTCTAATGGTGTTATGTCTCTGTCGTATGTGACGAGACTTTCCGTTGTACATTACACTTCTAGCCCTTCCGATTGTTGCTTGGATATCGCAATGTATACATAGTGCCAACGGGTTGGGCCAGAATGGAATGTCCTCTAGGAAATTCCTGAGCCATTCAGCTTCTTCATCAACCTTGTCTAAAGCTATGACTTCAGACTTCATTTTAGAGCGAGCAATACATGTTTGTTTGGATGACTTTCAAGACACTGCTTCTCCACCAATGGTAAACACATATCTACTTGTGAATTTTGTTTCAGTTGATCTGGTGATCCAATTTGTATCACAATATCCTTCAACAATTGCTAGATATTTGTTGTAATGCAAAGCAAAGTTTTGAGTATGTTTTAAATACCCAAAAACTTGTTTCATAGCCATCCAATAACTCAAATTGGGATTACTTGTGTATCGTCTAAGTTTACTTATCGCAGAAGCTATATCTGAATGTGTATAGTTCATTATATACATCAGACTTCCCAATACTCTTGCATAGTCCAATTGGGACTTACTTTCACCTTTGTTCTTAGAAAGAGTAAGATTTACATCAATTGATTTCTTTGCAATTTTGAAATCCAAATACTTAAAATTTTCAAATATTCTTTGGATATGAGACTGAGACAATGCTAGACCTTCAGGAGTTTTGTAGATCTTAATTCCCAATATCAAGTCAGCAACTCCTAGATTTTTCATCTCAAACTTACTAGCAAGCATACGCTTGGTAGCATTTATGTTAGCAATGTCGTTACTCATTATCAACATTTCATCCACATATAGGCAAACAATGACGACTTGATTTTTAGTGTTCTTAATGTAATCACATTTATCACACTCATTAATCTTGAAATCATTTAACAACATAGTCTGGTAAAATTTTGCATGCCATTATTTGGGTGCTTGTTTTAGTCTGTACAAGGACTTTACAAGTCAACATACCTTCTTTTTTTTTTCAGAAACTACAAACCCTTCAGGTTGTTCTATGTAAATTTCTTCCTCTAAATCTTCATTTAAGAAGGTTGTTTTCACATCCATTTGATGGATTTCAAGACCGTATATGGTGGCTAACTCTATTAACACCCGAATGGATGTAATTTTGGTTACCGGTGAGTATGTATCAAAGTAATCAAAACCTTCTTTTTTCTAAACCCTTTGACTACAAGTCTTGCTTTGTATTTATCAATAATGTAATCATCTTTAACTTTCTTTTTGAAAATCCATTTACAACCTAATGGTTTGTTCCCTGGAGGAAGGTCAACCAATTCCCATGTATGGTTATTCATTATGGATTCAATTTCACTATTGACTGCCTCTTTCCAATATTGAGCTTCCAAAGAGGTTATAGCTTCTTGAAAAGTTCGAGGCTCATTTTCCAACAAAAATGTTAGAAAATCTGGTCCAAAGGAAGTAGAAGTCCTTTCATGTTTGCTACATCTTGGATTCTCCTCATTAGGAACACTTCCCTTTGTCTCTTCCCGAGGTCGTTTAGATCTTTCGCTAGACGACTCATAATTCTGTTTATATGGATATATATTTTTAAAGAATTCAGCATTGTCTGATTCCATTACCATATTAACATGAATGTCAGAATTTTCTGATTTATGAACCAGAAATCGATATACTTTACTATTTGTGACATATCCTATGAAAACTCAATCAACGGTTTTAGATCCTATCTTAACCCTTTTGGGTTTAGGAACTTATACCTTAGACAAACACCCCCACATTTCATGTATTCAAGGTTAGGCTTTCTACCTTTTCATTTTTCGTATGGAATGGATTGTGTTTTGCTATGGGAAACTCGATTGAGTATTCTTCTAGCCGTAAGGATAGCTTCCCCCCACAAGTTCTGGGGTAAACCAGAACTTATTAACAGAGCATTCATCATCTCTTTTAATGTTCTATTTTTCCTTTCCGCAGTCTCATTAGATTGTGGTGAGTAAGGGGCCATTGTTTGATGAATAATGCCATATTCCAAGCATATTTCTTCAAAAGGAGATTCATATTTGCTGCCCCTATCACTCCTTAACATTTTGATCTTTTTGTTACGTTGTGTTTCAACTTCACTTTTATATTGCCTGAATGCTTCAATTTCTTCGTCTTTACTTTTGAGTAATTAAACGTAGCAGTATCGCGTACTATTGTCAATAAAAGTTATGAAATACTTCTTTCCACCACGAGATGGTATTGACTTTATGTCACAAATGTCTATGTGAATTAAGTCTAAGGGGCTTGAATTCCTTTCAACTGACTTATAAGGATGTTTAACATACTTAGATTCAACACAGATTTGACATTTTGATTGATTGCATTCAAACTTTGGCAATAATTCCAAATCGATCATTTTACGCAAGGTTTATAATTGACATGTCCCAAACGGGAATGCCATAAATCATTTGACTCAATTAAGTAAGAAGAAGTAGTAATTTTATTGCTTTCAACAATAATTACATTCAATTTGAAAAGGCCCTCAGTTAAATAACCTTTTCCTACGTACACATCATTCTTACTTATTACAGTATGATTTGAAACAAGAACGCACTTAAATCCGTTCTTGATGAGAAGACCTGCATAAACTAAGTTCTTTCTCATTTCTGGAACATGACAAACATTATTGAGAGTCACTACCTTGCCGTATGTCATTTTCAGAAATATTGTTTCATAGCCTTTAATCTTGGCTATTGAAGAGCTTTGCATATACATGGTCTCGTTGGGTCCAGCAAGGGCATAGGAAGCAAATGCTTCTCTGACAGTACAAACATGTCGAGTGGCTCCAGAGTCAAGCCACCAATCTGTGGGGCTTCCCACTAGGTTGCATTCAGACACCATAGCACACAAGTCATCAATCTCCATGGTTCTTTCAACTGTGTTAGCTTGTCCCTTTTTCTTTTCTTTCTTTGGAGCACGACATTTAGCAGCCTTGTATCTAATCTTTACACAGTTGTGGCAGTTTTCTTTGAATTTCTTCTTGCTAGAAAAATTCTTTGGTCCAAAAGGCTTATTCCTCTTTTTGGGATTATATGGAGTGGTCTCAACAATATTTTCCCCCATAATTGTTGAGTTTCCTCTTATCTTCCTTTCAGCAGCTTTGTTATCTTCTTCAATTCTCAATCGAACCAAATCCAAATCCAAATCCAAATAAAAATTCAAATCCGAAGCCGAGCCGAGCGATGACGATGCAAGGGGAGACCTTCTTCTCAACTATTTAATAACTAGAAGATATGTTTCTCAATATAAGCATTCACATTTCTCTTTTCCCTACCAATGTGGGACAAAGTTCCTTCTTAAAGGAAATTTCAAATTTCTCTTCCCTCCATTTTTCAATTCACACCCATCATTTAACTCCAACGCTACCTAGAGCCCTAAAACTCAAATTTCTTTTGCAAGTTCACTAGGAATGTAAAGGTTACAATTTAATTAAGTACAAATAATCAAACTAGATAACAACAACTATTAAAATAAATCTGGATAGAAATATGTTCTTTTGTCATTTTCAGTTGACTCATTCTCTAGGTGACAAAACTCAGTGATAAGACCTCCATTTTATTTTCTATTTGTAGTTGAGTTACATCTCTTAGCTATAAGAATTTTTATCATTTATTTTATTTATGGCCCAATTAATGTAACGCCCATAACTAATATTTAATGAGGAATAGATCTCGTTCGTACACCGGTTATTTGATAGACATACCGGATTAAGTCTTAATTAATTTAACCTCTATAAATTGGTCCTGCCTCCACCCATTAGGGTTACCACATATTCTCAACTCTTTCTTTTCCATCACTGACGACTGTGGTAACATAAGGCTAGGGCAAGGAGGTAGAAACCAATTCTCCACTAACGTCTAACGCTTCTGCTTCTCTCTGTGATAATGTCAACCGCCTCAGGTATGTGTTCTGCAATGTCTCTCTGTAAGATTATCGTGTTCAAGATCCTGACATGCATTAATATTAAACTTACATGTGGTATCATAGCCTGGATTGCTTGATCCAATAATCTTCGTCGAAAGAATTTTGTAAACTTTAATTGTGTTGTCGTTTTGATGCCTCATAAAATCATAACGTCACAATTTTTCAAAACTTAAGTGAGGGCATTAAAGGTAATGGTCCAAACTATGAGGAAGACTTTGAAATATTTTTGGGTTAGGACTTTTAAAGCAAAGTGGTCTTTCATAGCAACACATTATGCCGCCGAGTAGAGGAAGAGCGCTGCTCTGTTAAGCCAGCAAACAGGTTGTGCGTGCTTTATTAAAGGCACCAAACTAACCAAACTCTCCAAAGTCACCCACCTTCTTCAGGAAGGGGACACACACACACATGCCTATAAGACATGAACAATTTTGCTGGGACACACATGCCTATAAGGCATGAATCTGGTCCATACATAAATCCCACAAAGACTTCAACAATTTTGTATTGGTTGTGATGTGGTTCTTATTTTGTGCAATAACTAATGTAATATTTATGTTGAATAATAATTAATGTATGTGTTTTTAAAGTTATATAGTTTGTTAGTCACAAAAGTGGTCAAACTAGTACGTTTAAAACAAGCACATACATAATATTTATATTTATTTTATGCATGTAGCATGTTTATAGTTTGTTAGTCACCAAAGTGGCCAAACTAGAATGTTAAACATGTTTACCTGCATAAATTTTATGATATCTATTTTATGTGTGCATTTATGTTCATATAGTTTGTTAGTCACCAAAGTGGCCAAACTAGTATGTTTAAGAAAAATATGCATGCATAAATTTGTCATTTATCCATGAAAAATAACAGAATGCCTATTATTGAAAAATAAATGAATAAATTGATTTTTCACTATTGCTAGAACTTAAGAATTTACCTAAAGGTAAATTCATTATTCTATGAATAGTGACCATTATGAGGTAAATTAATATTCTTTAGTTGAATATATATTGTATATCCAAAGATGTCGTATATGTTTGATTAAAAAAATATTTAATTGCCTACTAAAGTTGAAATATGGCATTTAAATTATGATAGTATATCGTAATATCTACCCAAAGGTGAATTACAATATATTTTTATTGTTTTGTTGAATCCACATTATTTTCTTATTTGTGAGCATGTATATTTATTTTGCAGCCATTCCTCTTCATTCACTTGCTTCATTTGTTACTGTGTTCAATGGATTAAACTTCTCTGAATGGCATGAACAAGTCCAGTTCCACTTAGGTGTGATGGATCTTGACTTGGCTCTGCTAAAAGATAAACCTGCTGCCATTACTGATACGAGCAGTGAAGGTGAGAAGTCTTTCCATAAAGTATGGGAATGCTCTAACAGATTGAGTCTTATGTTTATGTGAATGACTATTGCCAACAACATTAAGAGTACTACTCCACAAACAGAAATTGCCAGGGAATACCTGAAGTTTGTGGAAGAACGTTTTCGTTATGCTGATAAGTCTCTCGCTGGTACATTAATGGTTGAACTCACGACCATGAAGTTAGATTCGCGTAGGATGCAAAATCATATCATCGAGATGACTAACATTGCAGCAAGACTCCAGGCCTTGGGGATGAAAGTGGATGACACCTTCTTAGTTCAGTTTATCTTGAACTCATTGCCTCCTGAGTATGGACCATTCCAAATTAAGTATAACACTATTAAGGATAAGTGGGATGTTAGTCAATTGTCCAGTATGCTAACTCAGGAGGAATCAAGACTTAAGAAACAAGGAATTCATTCTATTAACCTCATGGGTCAAGGAGCTGGAAAAGGACTTAAGATGAAGGTCAACAAGTTCAAGAAGAAGAAAGCACCAGCTAAAGTTTCACAGGATGCTCATAGGAACTCAAGGCAGATGTGTGTCATTTCTGTAAAAAGGAAGGACACTATCAGAAAGATTGCCTAAAATGTACAACTTGGTTTGAAAAGAAAGGTACACTTAGTGCTTTTGTATGTTTCCAATAAAATTTAGTAGAAGTTCCTAATAATACTTGGTGGCTTGATTCTGGTGCAACTGCTCATGTATCCACTATGTTGCAGGGATTCATTACGATCCAAACTACAAATCTAAATAAGGATTTCTTGTTCATGAAAAATCATACGAAGGCTAAAATTAAAGGAATAAGGACTTATCGTTTGATCTTGGAGACTGGACATCACCTTGATTTATTACAGACTCTTTATGTTCCTTCAGTTTCTAGAAATTTGATTTCTCTTTCAAGACTTGATGTTTCTGGATTTGATTTTAAGTTTGGACATGGATGTTTCAATATTTATAAGAATGCTATTTTTAATAGTTCTGGTGTTCTTATTGATGCTTTATATAAATTGAAACTCAATAATATCTTTTTTGACTCCCTTCTTGTTATTCATCAAAATGTTGGAACTAAATGTAGTTCACTGGATAAAAGTTCTGCTTTCTTATGGCACAGACGTTTGGGTCATATATCTGAAGAAAGATTAAAAAGATTAGTAAATAATGGGATTCTTCGAATCTAAATTTTACTGATTCTAATATATGTTTGGATTGCATTAAGGGAATGCAAATCAAGCATAACAAGAAAGGTGCCACAAGAAGCACCCAGCTTCTTAAGATTATACACACTGATACTTGCAGACCTTTTGATGTTCCATCCTTTGGTGGAGAAAAATATTTTATCACTTTTACTGATGATTTTTCACATTATGGATATATATATTTGTTGAAAGAAAAATCTCAAGCAACGGACGCTCTCAAAGTGTACGTCAATAAGGTTGAAAGACAATTAGATAGAAAAGTGAAAATTATTAGATCAGATAGAGATGGTGAATATTATGGAAAATATAACGAACTAGGACAATGTCCAAGTCTATTTGCAAAGTTCCTCGAGGAACATGGCATATGTGCACAGTATACTATGCCAAGAAACCTCAACAAAATGGTGTTGCAGAAAGGCGCAGACACTTATGGATATGGTAAGGAGTATGATGAGTAATTTCTCACTACCCAAATCTTTGTGGATGTATGCTCTTAAAACCGATGTATATTTATTAAACAAAATTCCTAGTAAGGCAGTTCCAAAGACCCCTTTTGAATTGTGGACCGGAAGAAAACCTAGTTTAAGGCACCTGCATGTTTGGGGTTGCCCAGCGGAAGCTAGAATTTATAATCCACATGAAAAGAAATTAGATTCTCGAACAGTAAGTGGTTACCTTATTGGCTACCTAGAGAAATCTAAAGGGTATAGGTTTTACTGTCCCAACCATAGTTCGAGAATTATTAAAACCGGTAATGCAAGATTCATTGAGAATGGTGAAGTTAGTGGGAGTGTTGAACGACAAAGTGTGGAAATAAATGAAGTGAGGGTAAATATTTCATTTCCTATGAATGCACTTACTTCCACAGCAATAACAAATATTATTCCTATTGTTGGAGAACCCTTTGACAAAACTAAACAACATTTGGAGGAAACACTTCAGGAAGGAACTAACTCACAAGTATCTGACACAAGTGAACCACGAAAAGCCATTAAGAAAATCTCAAAGAGAAAAAAAATTGGCTATTTCAGATGATTATGTGGTTTATTTGGAAGAGTCAGATTTTGACATTGGACTTAATAAAGATCTGGTTTCATTTTCACAAGCCATAGAAAGTACTAAGTCTGATAAATGGATGGATGCCATGAAAGAAGAGTTAAAATCCATGAAATACAATAAAGTCTGGGATCTCGTTGAATTTCCAAAGGATTCTAAAAGAATAGGGTGTAGATGGGTCTTTAAGACTAAACGCGATTCGAATGGAAATATTGAACGATATAAAGCCAGACTTGTTGCCAAGGGTTATAATCAGAAAGGAGACATTGATTATAAAGAGACCTTTTCACCTGTCTCAAAGAAAGACTCATTAAGAATTATTATGGCTTTGGTGGCTCATTATGATTTAGAGTTATACCAAATGGATGTAAAAACTGCCTTTCTTAATGGAGATCTCAAGGAGGAAGTTTATATAGACCAACCAGAGGGTTTCGAAATTGAAGAAAAAGGTCAAATGTTGTGTAAGCTAAAGAAGTTAATATATAGACGTAAACAAACCTCACGACAATGGTATATAAAATTTAATGATACCATAACATCTTTCGTATTTAAAGAGATAGTCGTTGATCAGTGTATATATCAAAAGATCAGTGGGAGAAAGTTTATATTTTTAGTCCTATATGTTGATGATATTTTACTTGCTGCTAATGATTTAGACATATTGCGTGAGACGAAAACTTTCTGTTTATGAATTTTGAAATGAAAGATATGAATGAGGCATCCTATGTGATAGGGATAGAAGTATTCCGTGATAAATCACAAGGATTATTGGGATTGTCTCAGAAAGGATATATCGAAAGAATTCTAGAGAGATTTAATATGAACAATTGTTCAGCAGGAATTGTTCCCATTCAAAAAGGGGACAAATTTAGTCTCATGCAATGCCCAAAGAATGATGTAGAACAAAAGGAAATGGAGTCAATTCCTTATTCTTCTATTGTTAGAAGCTTGATGTATGTTCAAACGTGCACAAGACCGGATATTAATTTTGCGGTCGGAATGCTAGGAAGATATCAAAATAACCCTGGAATTGATCACTGGAAAGCTGCAAAGAAAGTCTTGAGGTACCTGAAAGAAACGAAAGATCATATGCTCATGTATAGGAGGTCCAATCATTTGGAAGTTTTTGGATACTCGGATTCAAATTTTGCTAGATGCATTGACACTAGAAAGTCCACATATGGTTACTTGTTCCTGTTAGCTGAAGGAGCAATATCGTGGAAGAGTTCTAAACAATCTGTCATTGCTACATCCATAATGGAAGAATAATTTGTGGCATGTTTTGAAGCCACAATTCATGCATTATGGCTGCGGAATTTTATTTCAGGACTTGGGGTTGTCGACACAGTTACCAAGCCGCTGAAACTTTATTGTGATAACACTGCAGCAGTATTGTTCTCTAAGAACGATAAGTACTCCAAAGGTGCCAAACATATGGAATTTAAGTACTTTACCATCAAGGAAGAAGTTCAGAAACAAAGAGAGTCTCTTGAGAATATTAGAACTGATCTCATGATTGCAGATCTATTAACAAAAGGCTTACAACCAAAGACATTTAAAGAACATGTTCAAAGAATGGATCTTGGTTGTACTTATGATTGATGAATTTATGATGTTTTGATATTCTGAGCTCAAATACATGTTTGTAATATACATTAATGAATTTCCTGTTTCTCATAATGGTGTACACATTATTATTTTGAGATATTACAGGATAAGTCTCAACGAGACGTAATTGCCGATCATAATGTTATATGTTTTATAGCTTATGAACCTAGTATGATAGATCGCTAATATAGTAGTATATGAAAGGGAGTATGTAGCATAAAATTATGTATAACCGTCATAACTCGCATCAGCGGTTTGTCTTATTGTGTTATGTATGATGGACATTAAGAACAGATTTATTTTATGCGCAAATAATGTTTATGTCATTAAATATTAATGTTATGTGGTTATTGGGCCAAGCGGGAAAATGTGAGAATTTTTATTATTTATTTTATTTATGGCTCAATTAATATAAAGCCCATAACTAATATTTTATGAGGATAGATCTCGTTCGTACACCGGTTATTTGATGGACGTACCGGATTAAGTCTTAATTAATTTAACCTCTATAAATTGGTCCTGCCTCCACCCATTAGGGTTACCACATATTCTCAACTCTTTCTTTTCCATCGCTAACGGCTGTCATAATGTAAGGCTAAGGCAAGGAGGTAGAAACCAATTCTCCACTAACGTCTAATGCTTCTGCTTCTCTCTGCGATAATGTCAACCACTTCAGGTATGTTTTTTGTAATGTCTCTCTATAAGATTATCGTGTTCAAGATCCTAACATGTATTAAGATTAAACTTACATTAGCTTCGTCTTCAACAATATCAGTTAGATACTTTATATAGGTTCAAGAATTCAAGAACCTAGTTCAAGTTTAACTTGATTCTTCTTTATTCACGCGAGGTGGTCGTTTTGGTCCAATTTACAAAACTTTTTTCATGTATGAAAATATAGTACTGGTTTCATATTCTTTCTTGTTTTCATGTGAAGGTATTTCAAGTCAATTAGTTAACAAAATGGAGTAGATTTAAGATATATAGTTCATGCAATTACAAAGAGGGTCAACTCTTGGAATTTAAAATATTTGACCATAGGTGAAAGAGCTATATTTATAAGACATGTCCTCTTAGAACCACCTATCAATATATTGGCAGCAATGAAGCCACCTAAACACAGCTTGAAGCAGAGAGAGAAATTTTTAGAAAGAGTTTATTGAAGTGGTGGCGACTCTGATAGATATCACTAGTCTTCGTGGGAGAAACTTTGTTTTTCCTACAAAGAATTAAGGAGGATCCAAGTGTTGGGATATATACTATTGATCATGGGTTATGTATTAATCACGTGTTTAGATATAATATTTATTATAGAATAATTGTTTATTCAATTTTAATAAAGGTTTAAATAGATCATATATTAGTTGATGTGTCCTTTACTTATATAGTAGATGATTTAGTGTATAGAGTTTAGCTTATACACGAAAGATTAAAGCATCGGTTCTTATAAGAATAAAGTTCATATATGTTCACAATCTAAGATGAAAATTGGACAAATTCATCGGTACGATTGTAGCACAAGATTAAATATAATTTATCTTGATTATGGGAATGATATAATTCCAACTTCTTGTGCTAATATATTTTGTATGTATTGAATGGACTAAATAGAGATAAGTATTTTATTTGACTTAATAAAATAAATTCTCTAGATCATTAAATATACTTATACTCTCAATCTTGATATAATTATTATGATCAATGTAATTTGTTTGTTGTTTTGATCTATCAAAGGGTGAAACTCGATATTTCGTGAGTTAAAATATTCCCGATAGGTTGGATGATGACAAATGACATTTGTGAAATAATAATTAGTTGATAGAATCCATGTCTCGGCCTTGAGATTGATGATACCCCTTTATGATTGCTTATATGTTTTCATGTGAAAACCCTGCAGGTGGATTTAGTATCCGTCACATGAAATAAGTTAAGCGTTTGAATAAAGGATTAGATTAATTAATTAATTAATTAAATAATCAGAAATTTAATTCGATTGATTGGTATCTGTAATCTTAACATGGGGAGTTAAATAAGATTGAATGAATGATTTTGAAATTATATCGAGGAGTGCAATTACGGATTTTTAGTGGAATAATCTGTAATTTATTATGGTAGGTTAATTCATTCATTTTGCGAATTAATATATACTATAATTAGAAGCCTCACTAATTAAATTTGTGGTCCCTGCTATACCTGATTAATTAATGAACTTGAAAAGGAAGAAATCAATTTTCTATAAGAAGTAAAATCCTACAAGATTTTGGTTAAAAATAAACCGGTCTTCTAAAGGAAAGTTTTACTATTACTTGGAGAGAAAGATTTCTGTACGTTTTGGGGCTAGGGTTTTATACCCTAAAATGTGGTTATAAATAGAATTCTCTTCCTCCATGAAATATGAGAGAGAACTTTTGACCTTTCTGAGAAGCAGTACTTGCCCACACAAGTATTCCCTACTCGGAAATTTTTGAAGTTATAGCAGAAGATCGCAGACCTGGAAAACCCATTGGACGATCTGTGCAATAGATTCAAGAGGATTGATTCGCGGTCATGCTTCAAGAGATAAGTATCGATTTTATGTTTGATTAAAATATGTGTTTATGTGTTGTCTATATTAAATGCAAGTTTAATCTTGAATCGTTTGCTTCCACTGCGTATGCCTGTATTCCAACACTAAGGATATATGCAATGCATTTATAGAGAGATAATGGTGGAATACAAAAATTATTGAATCAATATAGAAAGAGTATATTCTTTTAAATGTATTAATCAAAGTCATATTTGGTGATGAATAAAGTACTAAAGCTGGAGGGAAATGTTCAAAATAAGAACTGTGTTGGAGAACAACATCAAATTCAACATTGACATAGGAATAAGAAATTACTTTTTGGTATGATAATTGGGTACTGGTGAAGGCCCAGTAACGAAGTTATTAGAGGAAGGATCCAAACCTAACAAGATTCTAGTGTGTGATAAGTATTACAAAGGAACTTGACAATGGAGAAAAGCTGGAACAAGTGTACCAGATGATGTAAAGTAGGCTAGCTGTTTCACACTTACATATTAACTTTTCAGAAGACAAACTTGACAGAAGAAGAAGAAGCAGAAGAAAACTGATTAAATGATTGTAACCTACTCCTTCATATATTAAACTCAACAGTGTTGGTAGCTGTAGCAGTGAGGTTGTTAGAACAGAAATTGGACAATTTCTCATAGCCTACAACCACAACTTTGGCTATAGTGTCTAGGATGAAGCCCAAGCAGTACTATAGTGTAAATTGACATGTATGTATGTATTGAAATTTGCTTTCAATTATTGCAGTAATTATTAGCATAATTATGCAGATTTTGTGGTTTTAAGTTGGCTATTTAAAGCCCTCATATGCTTAATAAAATTATTGGGAGACAATTTCAATCCCTTTTAACCATTTTTGCTGCACCATCTTTTTAAAAAAAGAAAAAAAACTAACAGTATGAATAACGGAATAAAGAAATTAGTAGCTGATTGAAACAGTTCAATGCTTTTGGTCAATCCAATCTATGGGAAGAATGATATGACATGGAGAATGGATCAAAAAATGACATTGAGCAACATCATTTTGTAGTTCAGCATTGCATGAGAGAAGTTGATCAGGCTACTAATAAAAGTTAGCTCATGATCACTTCGGGAAAAGGCTATATATGTTCTGTCAAAATTACCAAGCAGTGCCAAGATTAGTTATAAAAAGGCTAGTGAACCTTGACAGATGGGGCTTCCCTGAACTTAGTGAGGCCACAGAACAATGCCAACTTTTACTTTGATCTTCCGTGAAAATCTCTTATCTGAGTGATACAAGTTTCTTCTTTTACTTCTGAAGATATAAACATGGGACTACCTCTTCTTTAATAAAAGATAAATGTTGTTAATTAATATCATCTATCTCTTTAGGAATGCATGCCATGCAACACTCTAACTAGTTACACTACAAATTGGCAATTGCAATGGAAGGATGGATGTGTTTTCCCCACGTAGGTCATTCATCATATAGATTCTGTATGCATTATGTAGTTAAGTTTTTATTATTTTTCCCAGTTTAGTTGGGTATGTTGCATTTTATTTCTATAGCACAAAAGAGGAGTATATGCTTACCTCTTCAAATACAAAACACGTATAGAAACTATCCTACAAAAGATGGGCTATAAGTAAAAAGGATTATTGCCCAGTACTCTTATAAAAATATGTAAATACTAAACGCTTTGTCATATTTGGTGCTAAGACTAGATACATTGGTTTTATGTATGTGAAACTCTTTCTCATAGTATAAGTTGTACGTTAATTAACATATTCATTACCAATTTTTCTACCCACTCTACAAGTTGATTAACATCCCATTTAGTTTGGCTGCAAAGCACTCAAAATATAAGGTTTTTTGAGCAATTATGGATGAAGATAAATTATGGAATAATAAATCATACAAGTATTTAGCATGAAAACCTCCCGCTCAAGAAAGAAAAAATTCATGACCCAATGGGATTTACTCAAACTCTTCTACTAAAATCAAGCCCAAAAATCAGGTTTACAACCACCTTGTAATACCTAAGTAGTTAAGAATACCGTAACTTGTCGAAGAATAAATTAAATTCAGGACTCTCTTTAATTAGTTCTTCTTTTTCTTCTATTCTTTTAACCTTTCATAACTTTTAAATATAAATTAAATTCAATACAATTATACCAAGCTGGAAAATCATCAGAAGTACTGCACAAGACAATGGGATAAAAGAGCGTGTTGTGATGAGAAAAGCACGCGCAGTATGTGTAAAGAAGCAAGTTTGCACGAGTTCTCCTCATGCTCATGTATATATGCACAAGGCCTTCTGGAGAATGTATGACTGATTAGCTCTACTGTCTCCCATTTTCTTTTCCTATTTTAACTTTAATCCTGTCCTACACATCAAAATATATCATCTCTAAATGTAGTATTGTAATTAGTGGCGTATGCCGGATTTTTTACGTAAACAGTGTTGATTTATTATCGCAATTTGTTCCTGCATTTTGAGTGAGTTTGGACTTGAAATCTCCAATGGTTTCATCGGATGTTAGCTAATTATTGTATATATACATATCAATTTAACTTTTGAAGAAATATTAGTCACGCACTTATCTAAGAAAAAATTCTTTTAAGAGGATTCAGATGACACCCCTAATTACAAAAGTGTCTTGTCCACTTGATAGCCAAATTCCCCCAAAAATAAATAAACGAATCTCTTACGATTCGAAAATTAAGTCAGATACTATTGCACGTCTCGATAAAAGAAAATATACAAGAAATACCCCAACAAGTGGTGGAAATGAAGAGATACCTTACAAATGCCATTCGGTTTCCAAGATATAAATAGGAGAATTCGACCATATCTTTGCAACAACTCGAGGCATATATAGGCTCATCTCTAAAAGCTAGGGTAAGTTCAAGAAAGTCCTTCACTACCATAATATGGTTGTTATCATGAGTACAGCCAGCAATAAGAAGGTATCACTCGGTTGCCTCAAGTTTTTGGCTATGGAATCTATGTTGGGATCCACTATATGTATCCACAAACAATGTGAAGGCGACGATGATGACGACGATGATGCGTCAAAAATAGCACCAGCAGCATGATATCGTAATGTTAGTTTCCAGAACAACATACATAGATACATATACTCTTTGCTGATGTTGCCTTGAGAGAGAGACATACAGTGAAGTGAATTACGTCTATAGATTATAGAAATTGGTGTCAACTTAATTACTTGCTGGGATAAGATTATAAGAGTACTATATATGGTATAAATTTTAAAAATGAATTGGGGTAGAGAAGGGAAGAGATAAGTGCATGAGAGATATCTTAATAATTTCTACTTAATATACATGCGATCTGGAGTACTATCTAATCGGCAAACCCCAATGTTGTACTGGTTTTCTTCTTTTTTTTTTCTTTGTAGTAGGAGTGACAAATTACTTCTCATATTGAATAAGAGTACTTCTTTTCTAATTGTCCTATTCTGATCAGCATTACCAAATTATTGTATTTATTTAAAAATGTCTCAACTATATGTATAATTTGAGCTGAGGGCAGTGGTGTGTGATTTCTACTTTCTATTAGGTTTGCAGATTAATCCTTGGAAGTTTAGAATCCTACTCGAGTTGAAGCTGTATCTACTCGAACTGGATGCATGAACGCATACCTTTTAACAACGACGAATCTTTCATTATCAATTCGAGCCTTAGCCACCACTTCTAGTCCAAGCCGCATATTTACCAGGAAAAAAAAAAAATTGTTGTAATTAATATCGACTTGATTTTTCATGACATCAACACCTGTTCGAATTTGTTGTAACTAACAAAATTGCACTTTAAAATTGTTAAAGTTCCTTCCTTTAACGACCCAAGAACGAGATTTTTTTCTCAAGAACTGTGGCTCGATTGTCAAAAAAGGTAAGGATGCCAAACCAATCTCGAGTTAAAACATGAACAAGAACTGGGAATTTAGGAATCAAGGAGAATTGCATCTAGCTAGGGTTCTTGATTTGGTATGAAGTGAAAGAAATTGATTGTATTAATGTTATTCTTGTATATTGTGATCAACTGACATAGTAGGACTAATCTGGAGCAAATGTTGCTTGAAAGATAGGATTTTGGCGTGAGTTAAGATATATATCATTATTAAGGTTATTTTCTCACAAAACTCATGTTGTTAAGTTGTTTGATGAAATATATCTTAATGAGTTAACGTGTGATTGATCGAAGCAGGCAAAAATATATTGCTTATTGACTTCTTAATCTAAGGGTTTACATGTTAGAATTCCAAAAGGGAAATGCTTATTCAATTTCCTTAGACTTAGTTACACTTATTCAATTATTTATGCATTCATACAAGATTCAAAGCTTTCTTATGCTTCCTATAAAATGTTTTACACTTACTTTTACGCTTTAAAGCTAACAACTGTAAATAAAGAATTGAGGCCTTGAAACCAAAGAAAAATTCGTAGGAAATATTTTAGTGTCACCTTATATGAGAAAGATATTCATTGCCATATTTGGGACTTACCCCAAAACTATTATGCCTGAGTAGGAGATAGTAATCATAGTTGGATTTCTGGCAACCATAGTTGAAATGTTTCATTTGGTTTATTATTAATAGTTCACCAAGCAGGTAGTGTCTTGTTTGGTGTCATGCCATAGCTTTGTTTTTGAGTCATGACAAACTTAGTATCAAATCCCTAGGTTTAGTATCCTTTTTAAGTCAAGAAACAATATTCTACTAGATTCTTGTTTATGGATATTATTATCAATCATATTGTTGTTAACTCCTTTACTGTTGTCAAGGTTTGGATTACTTCCTTTCAGGATAGAACGGAAAAATGTTTCTGTAATAGAGGCAATGCAAATTACAGAACTCCTGCGAAATCAAATAACAGAGTAGAATCACACTTGACACTTAACATGTTTGATGTTGAAAACTTATCTAGAGAATGTAGAGGAGAGAATTTTTTTTTTTTTTTGAGTGTTCAAAATCTGAGGCCAAGCCTGGAATTTATAGAGAATGAAAGAGTGAGATGGAGAGGTGCAATTCAAAGGTGTATCTTTGTTCCGGATAGTAATGTAGAAGAAGTAGAAAATTATTCCGAACCCACAAGTTGTTTGTGTGTCCTTAAGGAATTATAACACCCTCACTGTTGTCAAGGTTTTGGGTTACTTCCTCCTAGGATAGAATGGAAAAATATTTTTGTAATAGAGGCAATGCAAATTATAGAACTCCAGTGAACTCAACAAATGGAGCAGATCACACAACACTTACTTTGATTTTTAAAAACAATGCAAAAATGAGGGAAAGAAGAAGAGAATTTTATATTTCTCTCTATCTCTAGAATCTGAGGCAAGACCTCAGAATTTATAGAGAATGAAAGGGTAAGATGGAGATATGCAATTCAAAAGGTGCCTTTTTGATGTAATTCAAAAGTTGTCTTTTCTTATTTTTTATTCACATCTTAAAACCCCAACAATCCCCCACATGAATAGGGAATGGCTATATGATGTAAAAATGCATGAAAAAGTTGTGTGATTCGCAAGTAAGAATTAATCGCATTTGGATAAGTAGGTTTCCCTTTGAACTTTTCGTAGTGAATATATGTCAGATATACTCGATTAATAGATAGATTTGATATCTTTGAACCGTCGAGTTTTGATGTATACCTAGACAACCATAAGTCACACAGTCCTTAAAGCGTCTTTGTTTCTCATTGTTTGGTTCGTTTCACCCATGAACACCGCCTGGTTCATAAGTGCGTAGGGAATTGGTCTTACATAATTCTCCTTGAAGCAGCTTACACTTCACACTTACATAGGTAATTCCTAAATATGTTATTCTTTAGATACACTATTTGATATACCCCGCATCAAATTTAGAAACTATTAAAAAGCCTTAATACTTTATCCTTGTTATTAAACATTGTCTCATCACGAGAATGGACTAACATTTTATTTTGACAATGTTGAACCATCAAGCATAACTTTATTTTTCTCCTTGAACCTATATCCTGGAATCTCTAGTCTTCTAGGTAGAGTTACCGCCATGTTGACTTGTCTTCCACCATAGTCCCATTCCCTTCGATGATGTCTCAACAGCTTCTCTAGATAGGCTTTTTATAAGGGGATCCGACACATTATCCTTTGACTTTACATAGTCAATTGTGATAATTCCACTAGATAGTTGTTGTCTAACGGTATCATGTCTTCATCATATATGACGAGATCTTCTGTTATACATAATGCTCTTAGCCCTTTCTATTGTCGCTTGACTATCGCAATATATACATATTAGTGTATGTTTTGGGCCATTCTGGAGTCACTCAACTTTTTCACCGATATTATCTAAATCTATCAATTGATTCGGTGATTCAATTTGCATCTTTATTTTCCTCAATTAACTGCGAAATATTTATTGTAATGCAAAACACAATTTAAAAATTAGTCGTAGACTGATGACTACACTTAAAGTGATGTCATTATAACAATACTTGTGGATCGATGGCATCAGTTGTGGCCACAACCTTTTAATAATATATTTCTCAACTATTCCACCTCTTATAAGTCTACTTCTTTAATATCCAACTAATAGCACATTCACCGATGTGAAAATTTTAACCTACTAGAATTTTTATTAGTTGATCCTTCGCTTTGTAAATCAACGAACTTATATGCTTAGTGAACCATCTTGTCTTTATAAAGGGTTGTCTTTCAATAAACACATCTTATCATGAAAAGTCACAACTTTTCAAGTTACATTCGATCATGAAAGAACATAACATTTTATTTAAGTGATATCCCTTCACATAATTAAAGAACACAATCTTTAATCAAAAGACATATGATCAACTATCAAATAAGTAGTTAGATCAACTAGTCCTCACCAAGACGGAATGAGTTATGTAAAAATTTCACTAACTACCATATTAATATCCACCAAGGAACATCTATCATGGGGTTGACATAAGACAATAATGTCAACAAATCATCATTTTATCAGAAATTGATAATCCTTTATTACTGATGACATATTCATGAAAACACAATTAATGGTGTTTGGCCTTAGTTTCACCTTCTTGGGTTTAGGAACTTGTACTTTCACCAACCACCCCCACATTTTAAAGTATTTCAAATTGACATTTTTTTCTTTCAAATTTTCATATGGAATAGATTGTGCTTTTTTGATGGAGTACTCGATTGAGTATTTATTAGACGTAAGAATTGGCTTTCCCTTCCCCCCCCCCCCCCACCCCCCCCACCAAGTTCTGGGGTAAACCAGAACTTATCAATAAGGCATTCATCATCTCCTTTAACGTTCTGTTTTTTCTTTCTGCAATTTCAATAAATTGTGGCGAGTAAAGGACAGTTGTTTGATGAATAATTCCATATTTCAAATACATTTCTTCAATAGGAGATTCATATTCGTCTCCCCTATCACTTCTTATTATTTTAATCTTTTTGTTTAGTTGCATTTCAACTTCTAACTCTAATGCCTTTGCATCTGTCGGCAATAGGCGCGTCTCCAACTTTGATCATCAACATGGTTATTTTTCTCATCAAAATTAAAATTATTTCCTGCATGAAAAACATTTGATGGTTTTCTCATATGACATTCTTCACATTCCACTCTTCCACAATAATTATACATATAATAAAGATGTACAGAATTTCTTTTTTTCCTCTGTGTTCACACTGCAACTAATGCAATACATATAAAATCCACTATGGTCCCATCTTGGAGATGCCAAATCATATTCAATAACTTCGCTTGAAATAGAGCGTTCATTAATGGGAAAATTCAATTTTGAATATTTTGACTACAACAATATATAGTTGAAAGCCAGGCAAAGAAAGTAAAACCCGATATTGATATCCAATTAGAATATCCCTTGATCTAACTTGGATCAATTGCACATCTGCAAACTCAAGATTTAGCCTTCAATGTGTAGATGGAGTCAAACATTTGGTGTCAAATTTACTGACATATGTGCAATATATCTGCCTCCGAAATTTTAAATCAGAAATTTATTTGACATATGAGGGATTCGTAAAAGCCCAGGAAAAAACTCATATTAAATGACTATATTTTCCCAAGATATAGTCCCTTTCCATACCTCTCTTAATCAATTCAAATTTAGATTAAAAGGAATCACAAAATTCTTCTTTGTATATTGCCTCACGGGGCAATAAATTTCCTTTGCAGAAAATTTATTTTTGCTTTATAAAACCATGACAGGAGGCCTAAAACAGAGAGTACACAAAAATATAATTTATTTTCATTTTGTTGTCATCTATCTTTCTGTTTTCTTAACAAGATTTGAATAAAAGATGAAGTTTTTAGATCTTCAAATTGGATAACAAATTGGAGGAATCAGTGAAGATTTTATATCTTCAAACCTTATTGTAAATGAGTACAAAGTCACCAAAACTTTAATCTCAATAGCAGAGTAAAAAATCTAAAGATTTTAGTCTCCGAACAACCAGAACACAGAAAAACTAAAACAATATTATAATTCCTTAAGATTGTTGTTATCTGTGTTCTGGACAGTATTTATATAAATTAGTTTTTGTTTATACTCAAAAAAAAAGATTATTACGCAAAAATATAGAAGAAGTAGAAAATTATTCTGAGCCAACAATTTGCTTGTGTGTACTTAAGGAATTATAACCTCACCGTTGTCAAGGTTTTGGGTTTTTCCTCCTAGGATAGAATGGAAATTTTTTTTTGTAATAGTGTCAATGCAAATTACAAAATTCCAGCAAACTCAACAAACGGAGAAGATCACATGATACTTACTTTGATTTTTAAAAACAATGCAAAAATGAGGGAAAGAAGAAGACTATTATTTGTTTCTCTCTATCTCTTGAATCTGAGGCATGACCTCTGAATTTATAGAGAATGAAAGGATGAGATGGAGAAATGCAATTCAAAAGGTGCCTTTTCTCATTTTTCATTTACATCTTAAAACCCCTACACATATTTACAAGCAGGACTGTACAAAGGCATTTAAAGAAAGTTTCTTTTATTTATTTCACTTCGATCTCGGGTGATAGAGTTTGAATTAATGTTTAATCCTTGAATATTTTAACAAATGGTGAGAACGAGATCATTCCCCAGAGCACCACATGAGGCATAACAAGTGTAGGCTAGGTCACATGCCAGTCTTAGAGCTCAGTTGGTGCATAGAGTATTCAGCCTTGAACTCCGACTCTAGGGCCCCCAACTGTTAGATGAGTTAGAGTAGTGCAACATGTGGTACTTGAGGTATATAATTTCACTATTCAGACTACGATTCTAGGTCTCTCTATTTCCTTACATGCTCCGTAGTGGTGAGATTACTTTGTATCTTGGAGTCCTTTTCTCCTTGACCTATAAAGAAGCTAGTGCCTTTAGTTGTTTGTCAGGCATAAGCTACTATTCGCTCTCAATTTCCTATATGGTTAATGAAGTGCAACAACCTATTCCAACTACTGAGACTATAATTTTGGTTCCTATTATAGCCCCGCAACCTACGATATCATTGGGTGGAGAAGGGCCTTCTTTTAGTGTTGGTGATGATAAAGTCTTTTGGGGAGTTTCTCTCTCTCGAATATGATAGTACTCCAACTACTACTATTACTCACAAGTATATAGAGTGGTGTGAGAATATCCTTCTTACTAGGGGTGTAAGAGACATACACAATTTGAGTTGTGACTCCTATTTTTTTTATCTACCTCTTTAATCTTGTCATGATTTGAGTTGGCCTCTGACTGTACCACCTACTACTCACTACTGTTGTTGTTATCATGCACTTCTACACTTGATACATCAGTACCCATAATAGTTATTGGGAGCTCTTTTTCTATGTTATGTATGAGAACTATATATAGTTTTATTGTTGTTTCCTTTCTCCTCCCTTGAAGTTTATTTTCTTTGTGGATAAGTGGCAATTTTCTCTATTTCTTCATTATTTATTTTCCCTTGTTTATTCTTTACCTTATCAGCACAAGATTGAGAGGTATCACCCTCTGCAATAATTTGGTTCAACATTTCTTCTTCCTTATGTGTTCCTCTTTATTTATTATTGTCTTGCTACCAATGATTTCCTCTTCCTTTTTGTCCCAAGACTATTATTCCTCTACCTTTTCTCTTCAAGGTTATCTCTCATGCTTTATTGATGTGGAGGCCACCTGATTGACTTCAAAAGCTTTTGCAACCTAAATTTTAGTATTTTGTTGTTGCTGGACCTTAACTTTTATACTTTCCATTCTTGTTTTTCTCTACTACTAGCATGTCATTATTATTGCTTGTTCTATTCATATTCTCCTTATTAGCATCTGACCTATTGTCTCTCTATTGCTGCTCCTCATTTGACAAGAATTCAAATTTGTTAGTAGTTTCTACCATCTTCTCTGCATTATTCTTCTCTTTGTTTATCACCTTATTGTTTATCCCATTAGTAGTTATGCTCCTGTTCCACTGGTTTGGATTACCAATCACCTTATCACTTGACAGCAATCGCGGAGAAAAAGGTCTTCTTTGTTGGTTACTATGCTCTATTAATTTCTATTCATCCACTTTGATTACTAGTTTTATCTGTTTATTACTTTTCTCCTTCCATATATTTTTGCTTTTGCCTTGTTGCCAACTTCGGATATATAATTCTGCATGTGTTATTCTCATGTCCTTGTAGTTTACATTTTATGCAGTACCTTGATAATAAATCATATTGAATTTTCACCTTTTCTGCACTCATTGCACCAGTGATCTCATCTATAATCTCCATATTAACATATTTAGAAAAACTGAAAACCAGGTCCACCTATACCTTCACTCTTGCATAACTAGATCTAATTTTATTTATGGTGGTCATATTCAATTGTAAAGATTTTCCCCACAACTAAGGCTAGAGAGAATAGGGGCTTGTTTCACAAAAAAACGTAGGTCGTAGATTTGGAAAAGATATCCAGGTTAGGGCCTAGATTGATTCAGTATCCACTTCAAACTTGGAAGCATATATAAGAGGCATCATCAGATATGAACAATCATCTTTAGCTTTTAAATAGTATGAACTCCATGTCACGATATTAATGAAATCCTCCTTAATTGCACATCTTATTAACACATGTATATTTCGAAAGAAATTAATATTACATTCACCATTGATACCAGACTGGGATGGAATAATTTATCATAATTCTTCAATAGAAAGCCACCCACGAGAGAATTTTTCCTTAATCATATTTATTTGGGTCACCTATGCTTTTGTCCACCTAATTACTGTTTTTTCATTGATTATAGCAACTTCCTTAACTGGAATTGGTGACATATCGACTGGAATATTGTTAATCTCTACTTGTATTGTTTGTGCAAAAATTTATTGGGTAATGTTGGCTTGCGAATTCTAATTCTCGACTCCATTCTCAGTGGCTTGCGTGCAGGAAGACGAAGGATTATTTGAGTTAGGCAAATTGTTAGGCTGTGATTTGGAGGATGGATTACTTAAGAGATATAAAGTTAAAAATTGTGTTGTCGATGTCTGAGCAAAACTCTAGCCAACCATTGGAGGAGGCTGGCCGGTGGCCGAAATGGCCATGGTGAAATTTAGATGTGTATACGTTTAGGATTTTGCATGAAAGGGAAGAGAACATTTTTTTCTAGAGAACTTTGATTGCTAAGTACCACCTCCATTTTAATTAATGTGACACCATTTAACTTGGCATAAAATTTAAGAAAGAAGAGAGATTTTTTAAATTTACACTCTAAAAGAACTTTAGATATTTATGTGGCTATGAATAATTTATTAAGGTAAAAGGGGAATTTTATAGTTACAGTATTTTTTATAAATTTGGGTTCCCCTTATTATATAATTGACCTCATCTTGTACTTTCTATTCTGGTATTTATTTTGGAGCAGTTACATAATGTATTCACTTTGTGGTGTGTATTTTTTTTTTCAAATTGGGAAATCAAATTGTATAATTACATATTTTATTTGCTAAATTTGTTTTTCCAATTTCCCAAGTCTTTTTCTTCTCTTCTTCTTTCACCTCTAATACCTTTAACACTCAAATTAAACAATATTTTAACCATATTTTTACTATCTCCTTATAGCCTGAGTGGTCAAACTTTTGAGAGGCCAAAAGTATTTATTTTTTCTAGAAAGTGCTTATTTAGAAAAAAAATAAGGTGTTTGGTTAAATTTTTGGGAGAAAATAAATTTTTTTAGGGAGTAGCTGAAACTGTTTTTTAGAAACTAAAAAAAAATAGTTTCTCCCCAAAAGTACTTTCGGAATAAATACAATTAGATGTACTTTTCAAAAAGCTTGGTCATATACTAGTTGCTGCTCAAAAGTAGTTTTTAAATTTATTGGTCAAACACAAACTACTTCTCACAAAAAGTACTTTTTTGATAAGCACTTTTGAAAAATGCATTTTTCAAAATAAGCTAATTTTAGAAACTTGGCCAAACATGTTATTAGCCTAATAATATTAAATTTACATATTTAAATCACTTAGTTACCTTAAATTAATTATTTGAAATCTTCCTTATTTTTATCACGTAAGTATATATAGCCTTAATTCAAAAGGGATCTATAGTTAAAAGACCTCAAAAAATGTCCAACACATTATTTGAAAGATAATTTAAGCTCTTACCCAATCTCATATTATACAACTAATAAAATAGCATTATTCGCGATTACTGTAGTAAATATGGTGTCTTAGCGCACCTTAATCTATTAGATGGTGACTCTTCTCTTTTAAACCATCTAAAAGAGTTGTCATATGTCAAGATCCACTTTCTTAAGAAATGGGGTGTAACAATTCGAATTCTATTGCATCTCTTGTATTTGATTAAGTACGACAATTAGGTATAAGTCTATAAATAGCATGTCACATAACTAGGTATAAGTCTATTGTACCCGCTAATCCATGCCAAACGAACTAATGGGCTAGGGACAAGACCTATCTTATCCTATAGTGCAAAATAGACTTCCTCTCTCAGTGTACATTCTAAATTCATATATAGTATTCAACTGATGATCAAACAATCAAATAACCAAGCACAAGATAATATAAATAAACTAATTAAATCAATTGAAATTAGTATTAATCAAAGATAATCTAACATAAACTTTCAACAAAAAATATTCATGTATAATCGCACAACCCTAAAATAATTAATCACTCATGCTTGTAGCAATTACACAATTCATAATTGTTCAACTCCTTAATAGAAGAAAGAAAAAGTGAATTGTATGACCTCCTGCAATACTCTTCTCTCCAAAATCTAAATTCCTCTTCAAAAACGCGCTTTTATGGTGTAAGAATTTGATATTGGGTTGAATTATTTCTTCTAGTTCAAAATCGTCTCGGACTGCAAGAAAAATATGCAGGTATATCGCACCATCTTCTAGTGTGCACATAGCACCAAGCCACATGTTCAGATAATTGAATTTTGTAGGTTTAGCCGAAAAATACACAGTGCGGTGCACCCTTGCTAGGGTGGCTGGCGCACCAAGACATTTTCCATGAAACATCATTTTTGTCAACTTCTTTTCATGTGTACTTGGCTCACGGGTCTTTACCTCGATTTGAACACTTGCGAATGACGTTTAATCAGACTTCAAAATCATATTTTCATCTCTTTTTTATAATAAATCATCAACTTTTTATCAAATCATATTCTACACACAAAAAATACAAATATTAAGCATAAAGCGAATGAACTAAAATTAATCACAAGAAAAGAGAATCAAATGTAAGGCGGAATGTATCTACAATATGTATTTCTAGACATACATATCCGATCAATTATCAGACATTGGAGCAAGCAAGTTGAAACAGTAAACTATTATCTTAATATTAAGTTATCAATCTTTTAGAACTAGCTTTTATTGCTCTAACTCGCTTTTTTCTTTTTATTTTTTTAATTTTAAATTTGCTAGTTATCTTTTATTTTTTTACTTTGTAGCTCTATTGCTTGTTTATATAATTTTACCAGAATTTAAATGTCAACTATAGAATCAAATTAATTATTCAAAACTAAAAAAAAAATAGAAAAGAAAGAAAAACAGGAGAAGAGTAGAAACTTTAATACAATCTCAAAATGAAGCTCTCGCTAATTATTTAGCAAACAATAACAAAATATTCTCAAAAATATTAGAGAATGCTCTTTAGAATATAATAAGTCGCTAATCTAAATTGAGTGTTAATGCATATAAGAAGGAATAGTAACAACTTTACATCTAAAAAGAAGTTTAAATAAATAAACTTCAAATAACGTATTATTTTTTCAAAAAAAAAAAGAACTCTTAAAAATCTTATTAAATTTAACTTTAGAGCACCGTTAAATTAAGCTGTCTTCGATTTTAGAATCCCATTAATACAAGAAGTTTTGTGCATCTCTACTCTTTTGAATACGAGTCCGAAGGAAAAAAAAATTGATCCACAGTAAACATGATATATAATACAATCAATATAGTTATTATTTGACTCTAGCGGAAGCCAGTTCATTTGACTACTTCCTTTTTACGAATCATTAATTTTCAAATTTAAAAAGAAAAGAAAAAACTACACATGATGCAAGTAATCCGTTTCAAAGTTCTGCACAGTAACGAAGAAAGAGAATAAATCTTTTCCTAATATTAGGCTACTCTCTTGAGATTTATACCAACCATTGAAATTAACGTTTGGAAAAAAAATTGTCGAACCAAACTTATGAATATTCAAAACTCAAGAGCTAAATATATTAAATGATTACTTAACTATAGAAATATATCTTGTAAAATCACTAAGTTTTAGTTTGTATCAATAAAATCACTCAATTTATAACTTTTCTCTCACTAAATCATTCAACTAAATTTATCACAAAAGAAGCAAAATAATTTAATTTTGTATGCCATATAAATATAGGCCCCACAAATAAATAAAATTAAAAAAAATTACTTTTGTTATCTTTTAGTAATATCCTTTGAAAAAAGTCATATAACTAATATTTATAACGAATTATAAAATCAAATTTCTATTTACAAGACATTATTTATCTATTGGATGAATGGGAATCCCCTTTCTCTTTTTTTTGGATGTTGAAGTTTCATAACTTTATAGTTTATTTATTATTTTATTATTCAAAATTTTTTGAAGTAGAATAACTTGTGAATTTTCAAACAAAGAAAAAAAGAGAGAATACTTTGAAATTCTTATCAAGTATTTAGAAGTCTTCTAATTTTTTTGTAACAATATTTTAGATGTCTTCTAATTTTTGTAACATACATATTGAATGAAAGAGCAGAAATGTTAAAAATCTAACTATGTGCATCTATAGAGCAAAAACTCTAATAGTCAATCAGCTCAAAAATTCAGAAGAAATTATATGAGTATTTTAAAATAAATTTGGCTAAAATGCTAAAACTAGAATTGGACATGTGACAAAGCAATTTTGAACTTTTTATTATTATATTAGAATCTTTCTCCAGTGTTAAAGGAATTTAACAGCTCATTTTATAAATGAAAATAACTAAATTTATTATTTATATAATACTATAATCAGGAATAAAAATAAATCCGTCTCTACCACCAACTTACTGTATGATCCCTAAGAAATTATTTGATAAGACATATTAGATAGGATATATAAAAATAATATTAATATTAAATTTTTAGTATAATATTTAATTGCAATTTAAATTTGATATATATTTTATCTAATATTATTTCCAATCATAGTAAATCATGATATACTAACAAAATGGAGTACTATTTCTATTCTAATACATTTTATAAATGTAAGAGTGACGGGTCAATATACTTAAAATATTCAGATTTTTTGAGTATTTTATCAGAACTATTAGGTATTTAATTTTTCTAACTGAACTATCACAAAATGTTTATTAAAATACACCAAACTATCAATTGTTCATTTTTTTCACCTAATATCAGGTAGGAAAAGTGAGCAACAAATAGTTTAAGTGTGTTTCAATAAACATTTGGTTATAGTTCAGATAAAAAGTCACACCTGATAGCTCAAATATAAAATTTTAAAAATTGAGAATTAATCTCAATACATTTAATTTGAACATTATCAACAGATGCTATTTTTATTAGCTCGTTATATAAAAGTGTATAATAGTGTAAGAAAGGTGTTTATACATAATTATGGGCTAAAACAGATTACAAACTCAAATACGAACTACGTGGTGTAAATATTTTTTCTAATATATATAAAGCGTATCATTTTAAGGGGTAATTATTTTTTGAATGATCTTATAGCATAAAAAAATGACCCCGTTAGTGTGTATGTGTATAAGTTGAACTCTTAATATAAAATAAAATAAAAGCTAAACTCATTTTCCTATGAAAAAAAATAAAAGTTTCAATAAAAGATTTAACTTGACCTTTCTATTTCCAACTTCCTTAATGGCTTGAATAAGTTTGAGCCGGAGAAGTATTTGATGGCTACGATCACAGATGTCGGAGATGGCACAAATAACAACGTCACGAGTTTCACGGTGTCTACGAGGCTCCGATTGTGTGGGTGGGTGGGCGGGTGGGTGGATGGGTTGGGTATAAGAAATATATTTTTTAAAATTTTATTTATTTGTAGGGCCTATATTTACATGAAATAAAAAATTAAATTATTTAGTCATGTCAAATTTTCTTTTATGATAAATTTAGTTGAATGATTTTGTGAGAAAAAACTACAAATTAAGTGATTTTATTAATAAAAACTAAAATTTAATAACCTTATAAAATATATTCCCATTATTAATAATTATTTAAGATATTACCTCCAAAATGCAATAAAGAAATTGATCATAGTTTGTGGATAACAGAAGTTTAAAGTTAAAAACGTTTTTATCAAATCACATCATGTCATCATAACAGATTGTAGTTTTAAGTACCACTTATAAAAGTAAAAATTGGATGGCGTTTTATTTTGACTGCACCATTTTACCCGTTGTGTATTTTATTTTTCATGAATATTTGTTTAGTGTTTAAAAGTGTATAAAAGATAATTTTGTTATTTAATTTATTTATCTATATTATATTAAAAGTGTGAATGTCCTTAGAAATGTTAATTAAATTATTTGTCCTTCATTAAAAGATAGCCTAGTAGATAAACTACTCATTTACTATTTTTACATAATTATTATTTAAAATTATTATTTTTAATTATTTCATCATCCTATTTTATCATATTAGATATTTTTATCTCTATTTATAGAGTAAAATTTAAAAAAAAAAGTAAAAAATTTTCATCTGAGTTTTTTTTTTCTTTTTTGATAGTCATGAACTCTTTATCTTATTTTATCATATTAAATTTTCTTATAGAACAACTATATTCATAATGTAAATCTAAAAATAAAAAATAAAAAAAAATAAAAAAAACAACCAACCACCGAAATTATTTTTTCTTTTTGGTTTGGTTTTTTTATTTTTTCCTTTTTATAAGAGTTCTTTCTTTTTTCTTTTTGATTCTTTTTCCTTTTTCATATTCACAAAAAAAAAATTCTCCTTTTTAATAGTAGTGTTCTAATATTCATATACTTTCAAATTCTTTTTAATTTATAAATCCTTTTACTTCTATAAAGGATTATAATTGCATAATTTAACATCAATTCTTCTGTATCAATACATTTGATTCAATCTCCAACCTTATATGTTTTCATGTTAATCTATCTTTTTTCTTTTCATATTATAATTTTTTTTATCTTGTAGATTTGAAAAAGATAATAGTAATTGTTATGCCAACTCAAGTTGTTTATATTCAAAATAATTTAATTTAGATTGTCTTCTTTAGTTGAGTCTAATATTGATATTATGTTATCTCTTTTAATTGAGTCTTATATTGATACTATGCGATTTAAAATTTGTATTATTTGTATATGATATTCTTCATCTTCTCATACGTATACAAGTTTCATCTATTAAACTAAAGTAATCTCTTCATCTCATAAAATAAATTTTTTTATAAAATTATAAATTATTATAATTTTAACTCTTATGCACAATTTATTTTAGATAATCTTGCAATGGAATTTGAAAAAGATTTTGTGAACGAATTATGTCAATTAACAATTGACAAAGAGGTAATAATTCTTTTTCGTATTATATTTTGTATTTATATTTTATATTTTTACATATATGTTTGAGTTCATATATATATGTATATTTATATATAGATAACATTAAAGTTTAATTTTTAGCAGGACACAAAAGTTCATGCTAGAAAAAATATTTAAACAGACATATTAATGGTGTTAATCCGAATTTTGTATCATTAAACAAGGAGATTGAAGTTAAATTCAATGACAAAATTATAGTTCAGGAATGCAACAACCACTTTAAACTGTTAATTATAATTTCATAATTTAACATCAATTCTTTTATATCAATTTCTTTGATTCAATCTACAACTTATATGTTTTTCATATTAATCTATCTTTTTTCTTTTCATGTTATAATTTTTTTATTTTGTGGATTTGAATGTTACACCCCCTAAGTTTCTAACGTTTAATCGGCCTACTCGTATGTTGGTTAAGTGTTTTAAAGTGCCATACATACGAGGAAAGGGCCCGGGGAAAGGCCGAACGAGTGCCAAGTTGGGATTTCGCGAGAGGAGGCCGAACCAAGCTGCCCAGAGGGGTAAAGTGGCACGGAGCAGAATCAGCGCGTTAGCCAACATGGCACGGAGCAAAAACGGCGTGTTGGCCAGCGTGCCACGTTGCCTTGTATCCTGCTTCAAGTATATATGGGCCTCACCCTTAGAATTCATGTTAATTTTCATATATATCACGACTAGCAGAGTGAGAGACGAAGGAGAATTATAATTTTCATCCGATTACGCCGCTAAACTCCATCCAAATTCAAATTAACTTCAGGTATCGAAGTATAAGGCTGCAGGGAGCATTTCTACGGAGTTAGTTTCGTGAAATTCGCCCGGCGAATCATCGTCCCGCCAAGCCAAAGTTGCTGGAATTGCTCCAAACTAGTGTCAATACGATCACAGACTTAAAGTAAGCATTTCTCCTTTCTAGATTTCCGAGAAATTATGAGTTTTCAATCGTCTTTCGATAAGTTGAAGTATAGTCAGTATATATACATATAAGTTATTGTTTTCTTCGAATTCAGTAACAAAGATGGCCCTATTCTTCTATGAATATGATTACAGTTGAGAAGGACAGATGAATACGAGCTGCTATTCATCAGTTAGTCAGAAAATGGCGAACGAGGTATGTAAGGCTTAACTCTCGGCAAGTATCCTAGTCGTACAGTGTTATGACCTATGTTCTCGAATAGAAATAACGATAGCATTGAACTGTAGAAGCAGAGCCCTAGTAACATGCCAGAAAAGGTGAAATAGCAGGAACCGAGTTATCCAATATGAGAGATGGTCGTGTCTGCAAGGGAGTGGAGAGTAATTAATATGAATACAGTCACAGGGTTACCTCATACCAGGTGTAGCCTGACCTTATTTGAGTCAGTATAATAAGACCAATGAGGTCAATTTGTGCCTCGCCAAATGAAATTATGTTGCCATTAAGACTTATGTCAAGTTAAATACCCCAGAAGTAGATGGAGTGCATGGAGCCCCAGTGTTTGATAAACTCTGACAGAGGGGTGCAATCTACGACTAAATTTTAGGAAAGGATGTTAGAACAAACGGTGACATATGTTAACTTAAGCATAGTTCCTCATACCCTAATTGGTGGCTAAGTAGAATATACAACTCAAACTCTCGAGGCCTACTATAAATGAAAGTGGAAGCCTTCTGGATGATAACTTCAGACAGATAGAGCAAACCTGGACATGTTAAAATGGGCAGAAGGAAAAAGTAAAGCTTATCAGAGAACGTCTGTTGACTGCTCAGAGCCGCCAGAAATCTTATGTTGATGTGCGGCGGAGAAACCTAGAGTTTAATGTAGGTGACTGGATATTCCTGAAGGTTTCACCGATAAAACGCGTGACGAGATTTGATAAGAAAGGCAAGATCAACCCGAGGTTTGTTAGGGCCTTATCAGATTCGCCGAAGGATAGACCAAGTGGCTTATGACTTGGATTTACCTCCAGAATCAAAATCTATTCATCTAGTTTTTCACGTATCACCATTGAGGAAGCGTATAGGAGATCCCTCCCGGATTGTCCCAGTAAAAAATGTCTAAATCACTGAGGAGTTAGCTTAGAAAAAAGCTCCAGTAGCCATACTAGATCGGCATTTCCGCAGACTAAGAACTAAAGATGTTGCTTCCGTTAAAGTATTATGGCGGAATGAGAACCGAGAGGAAATGACCTGGGAAGCAGAAGACGATATGAAAACAAATATCCTTAGTTATTTCAGACTTAGTCAGATTGTGCAGCTAGAGGTATGTTGTTGTTGTCGTTTCATAAGTTGCAGTATATACAAAGTATATGTGGAGTAGTTGACTTTAGTCTTTTGTGAAATGAATGTCATAGTATTGTGTGGAGTACCTGTATTGGACTTTTCCTCATTTCAGGGTTTTTGGGTAGTCTGTATTACAGGGGAGACTCTGCCGAAATTTTTTCCAGAATGAGTAATTACAAGGTTAAGGTTCTTGCAAGTAGAAATTAACATTCGAGGACGAATGTTCTTAAAGGGGGGGAGGATGTTACACCCCGTAAGTTTCTAATGTTTAATCGGCCTATTCATATGTTGGTAAGTGTTTTAGAGTACCATATGTACAAGGAAAAGTCCCGGGGAAAGGCCGAACGAGTGTCAAGTTGGGATTTCGCGAGAGGAGGCCGAACCAAGCTGCCCAGAGGGGCAAAGTGGCACGGAGAAGAATTAGCACGTTAGCCAACGTGGCACGGAGCAAAAACGGCGTGTTGGCCAGCGTGCCACGTTGCCTTGTATCCTGCTTCAATTATATATAGGCCTCACCCTTAGAATCCATGTTAATTTTCATATATATCACGACCAGCAGAGTGAGAGACGAAGGAGAATTATAATTTCCATCCGATTACGCCGCTAAACGCCGTCCAAATTCAAATTAACTTCAGGTACCGAAGTATCAGGCTGCAGGGAGCATTTCTTAGTTTCATGAAATTCGCCCGGAGAATCATCGTCCCGCCGAGCCAAAGTTGCTGGAATTGCTCCAAACTAGTGTCAATACGATCACAGACTTAAAGTAAGTATTTCTCCCTTCTAGATTCCCGAGAAATTACGAGTTTTCAATTGTCTTTCGATAAGTTGAAGTATAGTCAGTATATATACATATAAGTTATTGTTTTCTTCGAATTCAGTAACAAAGTTGGCCCTACTCTTCTATGAATATGATTACAGTTGAGAAGGACAGTTGAATACGAGCTGTTACTCATCAGTTAGTTAGAAAACGATGAACGAGGTATGTAAGGCTTAACTCTCGACAAGTATCCTAGTCGTAAAGTGTTACGACTTATGTTCTCGAATAGAAATAACGATCTTAGATGCTACAGACGGTTGCTACCATTAGATTGAAATTCGATAAGTTGTAATTAGCTGTTTTGATATACATATATAAACATCAAATATGTTACGAGTAGCTTCTAATAGGGATTACAGTTACATAAATTCTGGTTAGCTGCTAGAAGACCTATATAGATCGTACTGCAGGACCCCTCGATAAAAGGGAGCAGGTTAAATGTGATTCGCGTTATGAATGTTATAGGAACTCTTTTAGTTCTTAGTTTATTGTGACAGTAGACTTATATGTTTGTTGTTAGCCCTAGACTTTAGAAGCTCGTAAGAATTATTGGACTAAATCAATTGGTTAAACAGTATGGGCGGAGTTAGGCGGTCTAACGACCAGTTGGCGCTTGTATTGGCAGGAAAGCATCCCTAGAGGTCGTGGACGTTATCACACGTTCCAGAACCAGAAATAGAGACAGAATAGGTATATTCTAGAGTTAGCGACATCAAGGTTCTCTAGTGTATTGAGTGATCGCCCGCCATCCCTTTAGCCTTACCAGTGATTGTCAATCTTAGCCGAGTTAACAGTTATCATGTAGAACGCCAAGTCAGCCAACCCAGTCGTCTAAGTCAGATGAACCCGTGGGTACCCAAGGAGGGGTCCACATTAGTAGTCAATGACTGGGCCAGCACCCTAGCCGGTTCTTGTAAGGTATTTAGGTACAGAGTTCCAGGAGAGGGCCAGCCCTATGGTTTATTAATTAGAAGGATAAAATAGTTAGCTATCCGTAGCCCTACAGTTACTCATGAGTTATAGATGTCCGAGTAGGACATTCAGAGTATTGTTAGGCCACTTCAGACCTCACTCTATTCATCCTAGATTATAGAGATCATGATCAATATCAGGATCCTCTGATCAAATACGGGCACATGGCGTGCCTGCAGACAGCCATATAGATTATCCCAGAAGCGAGTAGCACTAGCATGAGGCCCAGAAGGCCAGATATGCTCTCTTTATACAGATAGATTGATGTGTCAGTATAGCACCTAAGTTGGGGTTGCCCTCAGTTAGGAGCCTTCCATGACCGCCCCAGGGTTAATAGTTGTGTCGACTCGTCCGCCAGGGGCGAGGATACGTTGCTCTACGGAGCGGCATGCCGTCCGCAAGGGATGAAGATGGGGATCCAGATCCTCATATTTGTCGTGGTTGGCCTTATACACACCCCCGCCGAGCGCTTACGCCCGGGGTATAGATATCAAGAGTCCTCCGGACTCGGACTCGGACTCCGACTCAAACACAACTACACTTCATGGGCCAAGCGGGCCCAGTGGTCGACCCAAGGGACCGGTAGGTTGGCTACAGTACCAATAGAGTTGTAGACACTTGAGTTGGGTATATAGATTGAGATGTGCTCGCTAAGACTTATGGGGGCCTGAGCGAGTTATTTTGTTCTGAGTGTACCTCCCGACTTATGGGAGCTAGATGGGGTTCTTGTATGAATTTTTGTCTGCTAGTTGTAGTGTATAAGTATGTAAGTGTGCAGTCTTAACTTATGTACATGTAGTGTCAGTTAGATGCAGATTACGAGTAAGCTGGCGTATAGGTTAATCTTTCAGCTCTTCTTTTTATTTACTTCTAAACTTATTCAGCTTATCTATTGCCTTACATATTCGGTACATATTGTACTGATGCCCTTTCTGGGGCGCTGCATTACTTGCCTGCAGGTACAGATAGATGAGGAGCAGGTCCCTCGTAGTTCCAGTCAGCCGTACAGAACCGTCAGCTCCCTTCTTCCGGGGCTGGTGTGATAGAGGTTCATTCCTTTTGTTTGTACAGTATTGGTAGGTCGGGGCCCTGTCCCGAGGGCCCCGACCATCTTATTACTCCTAGAGGCTTACATATTGTGTTACTTCCCTGTGGTTAGATACTATTGGCCGTGTGGGGCCCATATGTGCTTTAGATGATGTGTGTTGGCCGTGTGGGGCCCTGTTTAGCTGTTGATTGGTGGCCCTGTCGGCCCGCATAGAACTCCCTATGTTTTTTTTATCTCTGGTTAGCTGTTTATTTTCACATGTGGCTATAGGCCTTGCCGGCCGGGGGTTGTATTTACAGCCGCTATATAGACCGTTGTTTTCTTCATTCCAGTGTTAGAGTCAGCCTGCACTAGAGGTGCTTAGGCTCAGTCAGCTCAGCAGTTCAGGTCCTAGTAAGGCACCAGGTGCCAGTCATGCCTTCCAAGGTAAGGTGTGACATTGAAAAAGACAATAATAATTATTGTGCCAACTCAAGTTATTTATATTCAAAATAATTTAATTTGGATTGTCTTATTTAGTTGATTATAGTATTGATATTATGTTATCTCATTTAATTGAGTCTTATATTGATATTATGTGATTGAAAATTTATATTATTTGTAGCTGATATTCTTCATCTTCTCATACATATACAAGTTTTATTTATTCAGGTAAAGTAATCTCTTCATCTCATAAAATAATTTTTTTATAAAATTATAAATTATTATAATTATAACTCTTGTGCACAATTTGTTTTAGATAATCTTGCGATAGAATCTGAAAAGAATTTCGTGAACGATTTATGTCAATCAACAATTGAAAAAGAGGTAATAATTCTTTTTCAAATTATATTTTGTATTTATATTTTATATTTTTACATATATGTTTGCATTTTTATATATTTTTATTATATATATATATATATATATATATATATATATATATATATATATATATATATATATATATATATATTTACTATTAAAGTTTAATTTTTAGCAGGGCACAAAAGTTCATGCTATAGTTATTGAAAAGTCGAAAAAAATATTTAAACAACACAATTGTGTTAATCCTAATTTTCTATCATTAAGCAAGGAGATTGAGGTTGAATTCAATGACAACACTATAGTTCAGGAATGCAATAACCACTTTTCTATTGTTAATTTTTCAAACAATTTATTTTTTTTGAAGATGTAAAATATAATCTGAAAGCAAACAAATTTTTTATCTTTCAATCAAACGCCATTTCTATGACCTTTTTGTTCATTGAAACAAGTATTAGAATAAATTGAAGAAAGAACTACTAGATTGCATCAAACTCTTAAACATAATAATTTATCAATTTGAAATTCATAATTTTCTTTCTAAGTTCTTATATTATTACACAAACACATTTTTAAAATATTATTTATGTTATTTTTATAAATTTGTCCTTATTAATATGAGGGACACGCGCGAGGGCTATACGCTTAAACTAGTATTATATTAAAAGTGTTAAGGTCATTAGAAATGTTGATTGAACTTTTTTCCCTTCATTAAAGACATCGTAATAGACAAAATCAAAATTTTCATTTACTATTTTTACATAATTATTATTTAAAATTGTTATTTTTTAATTATTTTCATCTTATTTTATCATATTATGTTTTCTATTTGTGGCATAATATTATTTGTGGTATAAACCTAAAAGAAATAAATTAAAAACTTTGCATCTTTTTTTTCTTTTTGATAGTCATAAACTTTTTTCTACCTTATTTTAGTATAATAAATTTTCTACTAGTAACGTAACTCTATTTGTAATGTAAACCTTAAAAAAAAAAAAGGCCTCCCACAAAAGTTTTTCCCTTTTTATATGAAAACCCTTTTTTTTAAATACCTTTTTTATGGTAAGAAATTTTTACAAAACTCACCTCCCCCTCCCCCTCTTCTTTTTTTTCCTTTTCCTTTTTAACCTTTTTATTGATAGGAATACAATTACTTTTATTTTTTTTCTCGTTTTTGTACTGACGAATTTTTTTCCTTTTCGATAATTTTTTTTTCTTTTTTAATAATAATGTATTAATATTTTAATACTTTTAATTTTTTTTGATTTATAAATTCTTCAACTTCTACAAAAAAATTTATAAGTATATAATTTAATTTACAACTCTTTCACATCAACACATTTGATTCAATCTATAACCTTGTATGTTTTTATGTTAATCTGTCTTTTTTTTCATGTTATGAATTTTTATTAATGTTATAGATTTGAAAAATACAATAGTAATTGTTATGCCTGCTTAATTGTTTATATTCGAAATAATTTAATTTAGATTAGTTGAGTCTAATCCGATACTATGTTATCTTCTTTAATTGAGTCTTATATTGATATTATGTGAGTTAAATTTTGTGTTATTTATAAATAACATTTTTCATCTACTCATACATTCACAAGTTTCATCTATTCAGGTAAAGTATCTCTTCATCTCACAGAATAATTTTTAAATAAAATTATAACTGTTATACACAATTTATTTTAGATAATCTTGCAATGAAATCTAAAAAGGATTTTGTGAATGAAATGTGCCAACTAACAACTTAAGACAATATAATTTACATTGGATATTAAAAGTCTCAAGTAATTGAAGGTGGATTAGTAAAAGAGTATAAAAAAGGAATAAAGAAAAGCACATGAACAACTATAATATTAGTTGATGAAAAGGTAATAATTCTTTTTCGTATTATATTCTGTACTTATATTTTATATTTTTACATATATGTTTGAGTTCTTATATATATATATGACCTTAAAGTTTAATTTTTGCAGAGTAAAAATTTTATGCTATACTTTTCAGTAATTATATTAAAAAGTAAAAAAAATATTTACAACAAGACAAAATTTGTTACATTATAGATGAACGCATTAATAGTGTTAATCTTAATATTTTATCATTAAACAAGAAAATTGAAGCTAGATTCAGTGGCAAACACTATAGTTCAGGAATACAACAGTCACATTTCTATTGTTACTTTTTCAAACAATTTTGTTTCGTTTGAAGATGCAATACAATCTTTCGATGGAACAATCTTTTATAATTTCTTTAGATTTCATCAACTAATCTAACATTCAATATATGCATAATATTTTACTCCTATTTACTTAACAAAATATTCTATGTAAACATAAACACAAATGTCCTTAGAAATGTTAATTGAACTTTTTGCGCTTCATTAAAAGATTCTACAACAGGCAAAATTGTCATTTACTATTTTTCTTAATTAGTTATTATATAATTATTATAGATCTTTACTAATTTGTAAAAGGTAAAAACTCCTAATATTTAGTATTTTAAATTGACTAAAATTTTGCTTCCTAAATCTTTTCTTATTTGAACTATATTAAAAGTCCTAGCATTTAAGACTTTAAAATCAATTACGATTTTGTTAACTTATATATCAATCTGTTATTTATTAAACTAACTTATTAACCATCACAATATTTCAATACGAAAAAAAACTGAAGATTTTAATTTTATTATGTATTAATACATGGATTCCTCCTCCTCCTCTTCTTTTCAAAAAATTGTATAATTGAAAAAAAAAGAGAAACACAACATACTTTAAGGTGTTTCAATTAATCGAGTACTCTTGTTATTCACTCTGTTTAGTTAAATCTATACTATTTTTTCCGTTTCAATTTATGTGAAGTGTTTGACTAAACACATAGATTAAGAGAAAGAAAAAAAGTGAGTTGAAATCATCTCATAAATTAAGGGCAAAATGAAAAGTTTAAAATTAAGTTATTATTAAATATTTAAAGTACGAAGACTCGTAGCAAAATCATTTACTTTTTTACCCTTTTAAAAAGTGTTCACACTTGATAAAATAGTTAATTAATATTTCTCGAATATTTAAGATTTTAAAATTAACTAAATTTTATACATTAAATTCTTTCTCATTTGAAATATATATAAAATATTAATATTTATATATATACATATAATGCATGCATTTACGCTCATGTAAAAGCGAACGATTTTTTTACCTTTCAATCAAACGCTTTTTCTATGACGTTTTAGTTCATTGAAACAAATATTAGAACAAATTGAAGAAAGAACTACTAGATTGGATCAAACTCTTAAAGATAATCATTAATCAATTTGAAATTCATAATTTTCTTTCAAAATTCTTATATTGTTACATAAATACATTATTTAAATATTATTTATGTCATTTTTATAACTTTGTTCTATTAATACGAGGGACACTCGCGAGACGTGTACATATAAACTAGTATTCAAAATAAGTATTTTTTTGACCCTTATAATTTTACTATTTACGAGTTTTAATATTTAACTTTTTTAAGTGTATCTGTATAAAGCTAATCTATATAATTGTATAAATATCAGTTTCACAGGTCCAGCATAATAATTATTTCTCATTTTTCAAATCAATCCCAAAAAATATATTTCTCAAATGTTCACATCTGAAATTAAACTCATAATTTCATAATATGTCGGTCTCATATAGGTTCGAACTTGCATTTTCACATTTAATTACCTAATTTTTTCAAGCGTATCAGTATGGACCCAGTTTATATTTTTGTACAAACGATAGTTTCATAGGTTCGACATTACAATTTTTTTCTTATTCTTCAAATTAATTTAAAAAAATATATTTCTTCACGTGCTCACATATGAAATTATCCCATACTTTTATGATACCTTCGATCTCATATGTCTGACCTTACATTTTTCACATTTTAATACTATATATTTTTTCACCCAAATTTCAAAAAATATATAATATTTATAATTCAGACTTATTTGTATGAACCTAGTCTATATATTTGTATAAATGTCAGGTTCACAGGCTCGACATAACATTTTTTTCCCTCATTTCAAATTAATTAAACAAATCTTTCTCGGATACTCACTGCTGGAATTAACTCATATTTCATAATACGTCCTGTTTCATATATCAGTTTGAACTTGCATTTTTCACAAAATACCTAATTTTCCAGGCGTATCTATATGAACACTATATATACACACACATTTCTACAAACATCAGTACTATAGATCTGACATAGCAATTTTTTTTTTTTTTGAATTAATCCAAAAAATATATATTTCACAAGTGCTCTAGTCTGAAGTTATCCCATACTTTTATAATACATTCAGTACCATAGGTCTGACCTTGCATATTCACATTTTTAATACTTATATATTTTTTTCAGCCAAATTTAAAAATATATAATATATTTAATTTGGTTGCATTAGTTTGAACTTATTCTATATATTTGTATAAATATCAGTGTCATAGATTTGACATGCCATTTTTTTTCACACGCTATACGCATGCAACTTTTATAATATTGTCCAAATATTAGGTTGTTATTATGATTTGTGTCTTAGTTAAATATTTTAAAATAAACAGATACATGTTCAATGGTAGCATAAAAAAAATGATATTTATGCACTTTGCTTCATATAAGATGGTGAAATGGATAGACAATCCCTCAAAATAGTAATAGTTATCCGACAAAGCAAACTTCATCTTCTAATTATTCTTTATAGTGATAATTTTAAAAGAATATTAAACATATTCCTAAATATTAGTCCGCTAACATATCAAACTTCACGTTCTAATTATTCTTTATAGTGATAATTTTAGAAGACTATTAAACATTCCTCTTTCTGATTTGGTATGACACATTCAATCTATCCTTAAGAGCAAATGAATCCGATTTCATTACCTCTCATTCTTCTTCAACTCCATCTAAACACATGCTACAGTGACCGAATGGTGGAAAACCACAGAAAAATAATTACTACCATCTTGCAAATTCTAAGAAATCTCTTTCCCTTTCTTTAGGCAAGCAAGTTCTCGTAAAAAATTATTCCCTAAGAAAATCACTTACCCAAAAACAAATCATCAAATTGACATCAAGGATATTTGTAATTATATCATGAAATGTGTTGTATCTATATAAATGGTACATACATGTATCAAACAGATTCAGAAAGCTGTATCACTAATATAGAGAGAATTTCAGAACAAAAAGAACTTAAGAATGTAATTATCCTGAATATTAAGGAGCCAATTTAGAACCTTTATAGTAGATTAAAAGAAAGAACTAACTCGATGGGACGTCAACAGCGGGAATGCCAAAAATTCAAACAGCCCACTTTGCTCCGTTGCTCTGCTCGCTCCGACGATTCTATAAAAGCTGTCACAATCATTAATAGGAAGATTACAACTCCGAGACACCGAACAAATTCCCTAGGACTGCTATAACTGGCATGATATAGACCACGAAAAATATGAAGGTGAACCACAATGAAAAACATACTTACAGCTACTTTCGAAGTAACATAAAGAAAAGCAACGACTGGAGTGGGAGAGTCAGAGTCGAAAAGAGGATTCCTCACCCAAAAACAAATCATCAAATTGACATCAAGGATATTTGTAATTATATCATGAAATGTGTTGTATCTATATAAATGGTACATACATGTATCAAACAGATTCAGAAAGCTGTATCACTAATATAGAGAGAATTTCAGAACAAAAAGAACTTTTTAGTTATACATTGCTTCTATTTTTCGGTTGGCTTCTAAAAGTCTTTCTTTTTCTCGCCGTCTCTCAACGTCATTGTTACAGTCATCTTTGTTGTTTTTTGGCTCAAAGTCCCACATTGGAAGATGAGTAGAAATAGGGAGGCAACCTTAGACTATAAAAGGAAGCCTCCCCCTTTTGGTTTTAACACACCAAACTTGAAGCCTTCTAACTCTTTTAGAGGCTTAGTTTATTTTCTCTCTTGTAATCTTCTCAGAGAAATATATTTGTAGTGGTGTCCGGGGATTTAGGCATAATTGGCCGAACCTCGTCAGATCTTGGTATTCTCTTTATTCTCTTTTCTGTTTCTTATTTATCATTGTTAGCCATTATTAGTTTTGCTATTGGTGGAAAATAGCTCGAATTTCCACAACAATTGGTATCAGAGCTTTTGGTTGCGATTTCTCTTGAAATTTTAGTATGCTCTGTGGTTGCGGTTTTAACTGATCCTCCACATCAGAAAAGATTTCTTGAGATTATTTTTTTGTAAATTTGTGTTAAAATTGCTAAGTAATATATTGTCTAATTAAGTGCATGTCTAGGGAAGTTCTGTCTAAGGAAACTGGTTTTTAAGTGGGACCGTGTGACCCCTCCAGTTTTTCCTGGGAATTTTCCTGGTGCATTTTTTTTTGGCTAAATTATTACTGGTAATTTTTCACTTTAGAGCAGAAATGGCTGATAATAATGAGCAGACTTCGAGAGCAACAGTTTCCACTACATCAACTTCGGCAGCATCTTCGTCGTCAATTTTGACGAGATTTGCGGTGCCAAATGCAAGATTCGCGGTGGAGATTTTTGACGGTACGGGTCATTTCGGGATGTGGCAAGGTGAAGTTCTAGACGCGCTTTTCCAGCAAGGTCTAGACATTGCTATTGAGGAAGAGAAACCAGAAGAAATTGAAGAAAAAGAATGGAAGACCATCAATCGGTTGGCGTGTGGTACTATTCGCTCATGCCTTTCCAGAGAGCAGAAATATTCATTCTCAAAGGAAACTTCTGCAAGTAAGCTATGGAAGGCATTGGAGGAGAAATTCTTGAAGAAGAGCGGTCACAATAAGCACTTCATGAAGAAGAAGTTATTCTGGTTTAGTTATCAACCGGGTACCACCATGAACGATCATATTACTGCTTTTAACAAGGCAGTAGCTGATTTGAGGAACCTTGATGAAACTTTCAAAGATGGAGATCTGGCATTGATGTTGCTGTTTTCACTTCCTGAAGAGTATGAATTTATAGAAGCTATGTTACTTCATGGGAAAGACTAAGTTTCCCTCAGTGAAGTATGTAGTACTCTATATAGTTATGAATTGAGGAAAAAAGACAGGGAGGAAAGCAAGCATGCAGAGGTGGTTGCAGAAGCACTGGTAGCAAGAGGCAGACCACAAAACCAGAAGAAAGGAAGAAGAGGGAAATCTCAGTCAAGAGGCAGACCGAGTAAAGATGAATGTGCCTTTTGTAGAGAGAAGGGGCACTGGAAGAAAGATTGCCCGAAATTGAAAAATAAGGACAAAGTTGAAAAACGCAAAGCTGTTGCAGAGTCACGTGCTGCTGAATACAGTGATGAAGATTCAGATCTTTCACTGGTTGTTACAACCACCACAAGGTGATCTGACAAGTGGTTGTTTGACTCAGCATGCAACCAATATATTTGTCATATCCGGGAGTGGTTCTTTGAGTTTAAAGAGATAGACGGTGGAGTTGTCTACATGGGCAATGACACATTTTGTGAAATAATAGGAATTGGTTCAGTCAACTTAAAGAATCATGATGGATCAACTAGAGTTTTGACAGAGGTCAGGTATGTACCTGACATGAAGAAGAATCTCATCTCTTTGGGAGTCCTAGAATCCAAAGGATTGACGGTGACAATGCGAGATGGAGTCTTGAAAATAGTCTCTGGAGCTCTAGTGATGTTTAAAGGCACCCTGAAGAATAATTTGTATTACTATGATGGTAATACAATTGTTGGGACAGCTGCAGTTGCAACTCTTGATGATGAAGGGTCAGATGCAACTAAGTTGTGGCATATGCGATTGGGGCATGCAAGTGAAAAATCTTTGCAACTTCTAGCAAAGCAAGGATTATTGAAAGATGCAAAAACTTGTAAGCTGAATTTCTGCGAGCATTGCGTGATGGGAAAGCAGAAGAGAGTGAAATTTGGCACTGCAATCCATGATACTAAAGGTATTCTGGATTATGTTCACTCTGATGTGTGGGGTCCTTCCAAGACAACTTCTTTGGGAGGAAAACACTATTATGTTACTTTTGTTGATGACTTCTCTCGAAGAGTGTGGGTGTACACTATGAAGTCAAAGGATGAAGTGTTAAATTATTTCCTTAAGTGGAAAAAGATGATTGAAACTCAGACTGGCAAAAGGATCAAACGCCTCAGAACAGATAACGGAGGTGAATATAGAAGTGATCCGTTTGACAAAGTTTGTCAAAATGAAGGAATTGTGAGACACTTCACAGTTAGACATACACCACAACAGAACGGGGTGGCTGAACGGATGAACCGAACATTGCTGGAGAAAGTTCGGTGTATGATGTCTAATGCTGGGTTGGACAGACAATTTTGGGCTGAGGCTGTGAGATATGCAAGCCATCTTGTTAATCGTTTACCATCAACAGCTATTGGTGGTAAAACTCCTTTAGAGGTTTGGTCTGGAAAACCTGTTAATGATTATGATTCCTTACGTGTGTTTGGTTCCACTGCATACTATCATGTGAAGGGATCGAAGTTGGATCCGAGAGCCAAGAAAGCGCTCTTTATGGGGATCACTACTGGTGTTAAAGGATACCGTCTCTGGTGTCTTGAAACAAAGAAGATAATCCTTAGCAGAGATGTTACCTTTGATGAATCTTCCATGTTGAAGAAGGATGACATTCAACAGATCAATAGTGCTCCGCAACAGGTGGAGTTTGAAAGGAGAATCAATCCAGTTCTGTACAAAGATGGAGAAACTCCTATGGCAGAAGAGGAGTCAAATGAAGAAGAGGTTCCAACCCAAGGACCTCACCAGCAAGAAGAACCTATTGCATTAAGGAAGCCACAACGGGTAAAACACAAACCTGCTCGATTTAGTGATATGGTGGCTCATGCATCTATAATAGTGAATGATGGAATTCCTACCACTTATCAAGAAGCAATTCAAAATTCCGAAGATGAAGAGTGGAAGAATGCTATGAATGAAGAGATGCAGTCTCTTCATAAGAATCAGACTTGGAAGCTAGCAAGTCTACCGAAGGGAAAGAAGGCTATTAGATGCAAATGGATATATACAAAGAAAGAAGGATTTCCTGACAAGAAAAGCATTCGCTACAAGGCGAGATTGGTAGCTAAAGGCTATGCTCAGATGGAAGGAATTGACTATAATGAAGTTTTTTCTCCAGTAGTGAAACATTCCTCTATCAGAATCTTATTGGCCTTGGTAGCTCAGCTGGATTTGGAACTAGTTCAACTTGATGTAAAAACTGCATTTTTACATGGAGACTTGGAGGAGGAAATCTATATGACTCAGCCAGAAGGGTTCAAGGTTGCTGGAAAAGAAAATATGGTATGCAAACTTGAAAAATCATTATACGGATTGAAGCAATCTCCAAGACAGTGGTACAAGCGATTTGACAAGTTTATGTTGGGGCAGATGTACACAAGAAGTAAATACGATCATTGTGTGTATTTGCGCAAGCTACAAGATGGATCTTTCATCTATCTTCTTCTTTATGTTGATGATATGCTGATAGCTTCAAGGAATTCTGGAGAAATTGACAAGCTGAAAGATAAACTAAAGCAAGAATTTGAGATGAAAGATTTAGGGGAAGCTAAGAAGATTCTCGGCATGGAGATAAATAGAGACAGACAATTGGGGCAACTTCGTCTAACTCAGAAGCAATATCTGAGAAAGGTGCTGCAACGTTTTGGCATCAATGACAAGTCAAAATCTATGAGTGCCCCACTTGCTCCTCATATGAAACTTAGTGCTGATTTATCTCCGAAGAATGATGCTGAACGAGAATATATGGCAAAAATTCCTTATGCAAATGCTGTTGGTAGCTTGATGTATGCTATGGTGTGTACAAGACCTGACATTTCACAAGCAGTTGGGGTTGTGAGCAGGTATATGCATGATCCTGGTAAAGGACATTGGCAAGCTGTCAAATGGATTCTACGGTATATTCGGAACACCGTGGATGTTGGGTTATTATTTGAGCAGGATAAAAAGATTGGTCAATATGTAGTTGGATATTGTGATTCCGACTATGCCGGTGATTTGGACAAACGAAGATCAACTATCGGTTATGTGTTTACACTTACAAAGGCACCGGTTAGTTGGAAGTCTACTTTACAGTCAACAGTCGCTTTGTCTACTACAGAGGCAGAGTATATGGCTGTTACTGAAGCTGTTAAGGAGGCTATTTGGCTTCAAGGGTTGCTGAAGGATTTGGGAGTTGGTCAAAAGCACGTCAAGGTGCATTGTGACAGTTAGAGTGCTATTTGTTTAGCAAAGAACCAAGTCTATCACGCACGAACGAAGCATATAGATGTTCGATATCACTTTGTAAGGGAGATTCTGGAAGAAGGTGAAATACTACTTCAGAAGATCCAGACAGCTGAAAATCCTGCAGATATGATGACCAAGATAGTGACATCGATCAAATTTCAACATTGTATGAATTTGATCAATATTGTGAAGATTGCACATGGGTAGCACCATAGGTGCATTTGAAGACACTACTAGAGATAGTTGTGAGAGAAGATTTTGTAACTTTTGGGACTTTTTGCCAAGGTGGAGATTTGTTGTTTTTTGGCTCAAAGTCCCACATTGGAAGATGAGTAGAAATAGGGAGGCAACCTTAGACTATAAAAGGAAGCCTCCCCCTTTTGGTTTTAACACACCAAACTTGAAGCCTTCTAACTCTTTTAGAGGCTTAGTTTATTTTCTCTCTTGTAATCTTCTCAGAGAAATATATTTATAGTGGTGTCCGGGGATTTAGGCATAATTGGCCGAACCTCGTCAAATCTTGGTATTCTCTTTATTCTCTTTTCTGTTTCTTATTTATCATTGTTAGCCATTATTAGTTTTGCTATTGGTGGAAAATAGCTCGAATTTCCACAACAATCTTCACCGTTGGAATACCTCCACCTGATCTCGAAGGTTCGACGATTAACCTTAGCTTCATCTCCCAAAAGCTCACTTGATTTTTCAGTTTCTTCGAGATTGTCGTTTAGACTGTTCCCCAACGTGTCGGATGCTTTATTTTGGGGCCCTTGATTATTTCTTTGGATATCCTTTTGATCACACAGACTCTTCTCCACAGTTTGATCTGCCTTCCTCTCTTTCGAGGAACTCTTCTTTATCGTGTTCCTCGTTGTCCATAACTCCTTCCCCAGGATTAGAGTTCTCGACCGATCAAATCTTTGACCTGATTGTTCAATTCTGCAAAAAATCAGATTTCACCAGATTTTTTCCAGGTTCTATCTTCCAATTTACCCCCCTACTTTTAGTTTCTTCTCCATTTTCTGCCTATGCTTTTAGTTTCTTCATCACTGCAGACCTTATTTTCTAGTGTATTGTCCATTTCTGCCATATATTTTTTTTAGTTTCTTGTTGAAATCTTCTAGTTCTATTCTTTATTGCTGCAGTGTTTTGTAGTTACTTGCTCATTTTTGCCTATGTTCTTTTATTTCTTGTTAAATTCTTCTAGCTTTCATTGTTATTGATTGTTCACTCTCTATTTTTCATTCATATTGTTCATAAGTTGCAGAATAGGTCCGACCTTCCTGCTTTAAGTATTAGCTTATATGTGGATTTCTTTTGTGATTTTAATATATAATTCTTTCGTGTTGTTGTTTTTGTTAAAATTCATTTTGTTTTCTCAAGCATTTTTATTTTGTTTCCGCATACCATTTTTGAGTTCTTTGTTTGATTTTACAATGGTTTCCTTGAGTTCATGTTAGTCTCTTCTTGGGGGTTTTAGTTCATTCTTGCCTTCAGATTCTTACCTTTAGTTATACTTGTCTTTAGTTCTACCAGTTTTGTCTTATTAGTATATTCGTTTTTAGATTCTTGCTTACTTGTGCTTTGAGTCATCTTGTATTAGTTCCAGCCCTTGGATTCTAATTTGTTCTTTTATATTAAATCCTGTCCATTCTAGTGTAAGATCTCATTTAGTTTCTATTTACTTTAGTGGCTCTTGTGTGTCCAACGGCATACTAGGGTCATGTTTTTTATCGGGGATGGGGGTGAAGGTCAAAAGGGGTGAGTACATTGTGTAAGCTTCTAAACTGAGAGTAGGGTCTTGGAACAAAGGGACTTTGATAAGAAAGTCCATAAAGCTAAGGAAGAATCTCAAAAAGAGGAGGATTAATATAGCCTATGTCTAGGAGACCAAATAGGTACGAACTAAGGAGTAGGATATGAATGGGTATAAGTTCTGGTACTCATAGGATGCGAGGAATATGAATGGAGTAAGAACCTTAGTAGATAGTAAGCTAAGGGAGCAAGTACTAGAGGTTGGGAGGGTCAACAATGGATTACGATGATTAAGTTAGTTATTGGAGGGTCTACTTGGAATATTATTAGTGCGTACGCACCATAAGGAAGATTGGACGAGGAGGACAAGAATCACTTTGGGATGATTTGATGAGGTGGTAAGAGGTATATCGCTGTCACGCCCCAAACGTGGGGAAGCGCGATTGGCACCCATTGCCTACCTGCTCGAGCAAATCAACTATATCTCAGTTGTAATCTAACATTCGCGCCATTAAGATCACAGTCATAACCTGCTGAACAATAGAATATATGGACCGACAAGGTCACAACAATAGAATAACAATAATAATAGGGCCGAAAGGCCACAACTCAACAGTATAAATGAAAGGCAAGGCGGCAAGGCAGTAAGGCAGCAATACAACTATATACAATGTAGAAGGCCAGCAAGACCATAAACTAAACTATACAACCAATCCATAAAACCTCTAGGAGAATATAATAGTAATGGTCGGGACAGGGCCCCGACCTACCCGTCATCTCTACAACAAAACTCATGCAAATACAAAGTGAACAAGCTAGACATCTGCTCCAGAAAAAAAGGAGCACACCCACATGCTGGCTGAAACTCGATAAGCTCCTACTAAAGAGGATAGTTAGAGCCCCTACCTATACTTTCAGTACAAATATAGGGTCCTCAAGCAAAGGGATGTTAGTATAAATAATATGTACTGGTATATAAGGTTGAAGTACAATAAATGTAAGATAATAACAATAAGATAGCTGAAATAAAGTCAATAAGATAGGGTAAGAAAGAGACAATCAGTAACTCTGCAACCTGTAACTATATATGCATGAATCCATGAAAAGTTCGTCAATCCAGTATATAGGGGACTTTTGATACTAGAATCGAGAATAATACGTATATATATACGTCATCATCATTGCTCGTAGGCCTTTCAATCGGGAATGTCATCGTTATAGTATGTGTGTATTATATATATGTATGTATATATTGTTAAACTCAAAACTTTTTTGGGTGATTATTTGATGTATCTATGCTATGTTGAGGGAAGTATGGGATGTATATTGATCATAGGTGAGGAGGGAAACATGTACAAAGGAAAAAGCGAAGAGTATGTGAAGTTCATAAGTAAGGGTCAAATTTAAATGATCATATCTCCCAATTTATAATGAGTTAGGAGTCCTACATCCTATCAAATTAAAGGTATTTGAGTCTAATTTTTAGAACATCAAACTACTCATCAATCAACATTTGAAGTAAAAATTTATAGGTATTTTAAAATGGTACTGTCGAGCAATGACATGGACACCGCCTTAAAACATCACCACCGCCCTAAATATATAAAAATCTAATGTTTGTCTTACATTTAATTTCTAAAAGTTTTCAGAATTGAGCTGCTTGTTTCCACCCTTATATTATCTCAAATTTCTAGCAAACAAATAAGGTAAAGTGAAGAGGAAACATCAATCTAAGTGCAATCAAATTACAAGACAAGTTAAGAGTTGATTTGCAAGGTGAAGGTGGTCTGTTTGTTTGTGGGTTGTTTTGCTGCATTTTGAACAGCTAAGGTGCTGCGTTTTCTGACAACAAATTGAAGGAGAACACTCCTCTCTTAGCGAAGAACTACTTCAAGTAAAAGGGTAAGTAATTCTAGCTACTAAACTTGTATGAAATCCTAGCCAAAGCTAGGCGGAGGAAGCATTGTGGGATGCCGTTTTGGTGACTGTTTTTGAAGCTCATTTTGGCGAAAGTTTGAAGGAGGTCTGCTGCGTTTTAAAGATGGTTTGTTCTGCATATATGTCCCCCTTTGAATAAGTATTAAATCCAAGAGTAAAGATAAGAATTTTACCCCTTTTAAACCCCTCAACTTGCAAGCAAAAAGCTAAAAAATTGGCAGCTAGATGAGCTGCCGTTAAAAACTGTTTTGAACTGAGTTCTTCTTTCGTTTTTCCCAGGATTTTGGGCAGTATCTTTGGATAGAAATATACTTCACATGGTGGGAAATAATTTCAGGTGATGATTGGTAATTTTCCCTCTTCTTTTCCCCCCTTAAAAGTTAGTGAAATAAAGTAGCGAAAATGGCTAATGTTGTTGATATTGCTGTGAGTTGTTGTTGTTGTTGTGGCTGCCATTTGGAAATTTATTTTGACTGCACATCGTGACCCAGATTAATCTTGTTGCCTGTCTATTAATTTCATAAACTAAGGAGATTAAATTCTGGTTGTTGAAGAAGAAAGTCGGCTAAAGAAAGCTCGTCGGAACAAGGTATGTAAGGTGCCCCGTCCGTCATTCTTTCAAGCATAATTCATGAATTGTAAGTTGAACGAACCAGAAAATTTCTTATAGGTGTTGAGACAGTATGTTAAGCTACATTTAAGCTTTAAGTTCCATATTTGATTGAGGCTAAATATTGAAATTGTGCGTAGCCCAAAGAAGCGTTTAAAGTATAAAATTGTGTCGATTATTGTCATAGTTTTACATTGAGTTGAAGACCTCTCAGCATGGGTATTATTAGATGGTACTTTACATTATGTTATATATTTTATTTTGATCATGTATGGGGTTCTTGTTACTTTATGAAATTGGAAATTGAGGCTAAGACAGCAACATAAGAATAACATACGCTAGGAACAAATGTTAAGTTAATAAGGGTAAATGGGGGTACCAATGTAGTAATTCCTTAATATGGTCACCTACCTTTATGTATATATGTTTAAGTTTCTTAAGCCTCAAAAGAGATTCCATAACTCCTAATCCTTAAGCTATTCGCAAGTTATCGGATTATTGAGTTTTAAGTTAAGCAAATGTCTGCACTAAGTATCTCTAATTAAGCCTAAGTACTCCAAGTCGAGTTCAAGTTGAGTCTAAGATTTCTAAGTTGAGTCCAAGTATTCAAGTTGAATCCAAGTATTCCAAATTTTGGTCTAAGTATCCATAGTTGGTTTTAAAAATCCGTCAGCGAGGTCCAGTGTCATGTTCCTCGAGTCTCATATTCATATTAAGCTTCCAAGTCAAGTTATGTTTTATGTCCCCTTCAGTCAGTCTCTAGTGGTGTTATCTTCAGTTGGTCTTCTTAGTTGGACCCATTATCTAAGTCAGTTATATTGCATTATTCAGTTACTGGTCTCAGTATCTGTTTGCTTATTTGGATGGTTTGCATTTATTTACCATATGCCCTCTCTGGTCCGTGTATTAGATGGATGAATGTGTGATGCCGCACACCCTCTCCGTTTTGAGTATCAGATGGCTGATTTGTGCGAAGGATTATGTATGAAAATCCTGGTCTAAGTATCAGGCCAGCCGTATAAAGTCTCGATCCCAGTATCAGGCAACTCTTAAAGTCCTGGTCCAAGTATCAGGAAGCCATACTTAAACCCTGATCTAAGTATTAGGTATCCATGGAGTCAATTCTCATAAACTATGGTCCAAGTATTGGAAGTATTGGCATTTGAGTCAGTTATGTTATACTCATGCATAGAGTCTGCATATAGGGTAACAAGTTGCAGAGTTATTGATTATCTCTCTCCCTATCTTCTGAGTTATGTTCAACTGTTATTTGCCATTATTTATGTTAACAAGTTCCAGAGTATCAGGTTGTTGCTATTCTCTTCTCTAGTTAAGTTTATCTTTGGCATTGCTTTATTTACAACTTTTAGTATTATATACCAGTGCATTCTTTGTAACTGATGTCCCTTTGTCTGGGGACTTCCGCAATCGTGCTTTAGGTATAGATAAGGGCTTGGATCGATCATTGTAGTAGGAGCCCAAATTCAGCGGAGAGTTGGTATGATCCTTTCCTTTGGAGCCCAGTGCTTGGTTTGATCATTTTGAGTTTTGATGTATACATGGGTAGGCTAGGGTCCTGTCTTGTCCATCCAGTATTATTTACTCTTTTAGAGGTTTTTGTGGACTAGTTGTACTGTTGTTTAGTTTCAGTTTAGTTTATGGCCTAGCTGACTTTCCGCAGTTTATTTCAATTTCTATCGTGGCCTTGTTGGCACACTATCTTTGTTATGTTTGTTGAGATCTGGTCATTCCATTTCTATGTTATGGTTGACTATGACAGGTGACCCTGTTGGCCTAAGGGTTACTGTTCAGATGCTATATAGACAGTTTCTATATCACTTTGAAGTCGAGAGCTAGTCGCGCCCTATCCCAATTTTAGAGCATGTATATATATATATATATATATATATATATATTACACACATAAAGAGAGAGAGATAGCCAATAGGGCCCTTCCCTTCGATTATAGCTTAGAGGCAATGCATATGCCATGATATGAAAATTTCATCAGCTCTGAAGACATCGTGAATATATGACTTTGTCGTAACTCATGAAATAACCACAATTGTGAAATATGACATGACCATGAAACTCTAAATAGATTAAAGACCATGTAAACATGAAAGGATAACTTAATAGAGTCATTTCATAGTTATGTTATACATTAAGAAGAAATAGAGTTTAGATATGAATAGAAAGAGATCATAGATATGAAGATTCTTTTAGATTAGGATTATCAAGTTTACGCCAGTCTAGCTTAGTCATCTAGTAGTTAATATTCAATGCCCTCTTCATAAGGTCTTCCTAACAATCATTAACTACATATCTTCCAACAATATACACCTCAATTTGATGATATATGATTTTCAACAACTTTAGAATCAAGTCAAGAAATATGATAAATATGAAACGATAAGTAACAAAGAGAGTTCAACAATAGTCATGAGTAAATCGAGAGTAAAACAAATAGGATATAGTAAGATGGAAAGGAAATTTAATAAGAAAATGATCTCACAACATTATAATGATATTAAACAGCTAACCATCAATTGCCTTTTCATCATGAGACTTCTGATTTTCACAATCAACCCACCAAACTTTCAAGCTTATAGTTCATTATTCATATCCCGATTCAACATTCATATCTTTAGAAGTATTGGCACATTAACTTCATGACCATAGCTAATATACAATACAATATTTCAAGATTAAGGAATACTAATACTAGTTCATATATGGCGTGGAATAAGAATTCTTCATCAGTCGATATTTGATATGGAGTTCGTGCAAAATTAGGAAAAAGTTGTCTTACGTACCTTATTCACAAATTCAATTCTGCCAACTAAAATTTTAAGCTTTAGCTTACTATTTTCCTCAGCTTCCAGCCATATACACATATATCCTTCACATCAGTCATCCAAGTCTAGTCCAAACAAAAACAACAACATAGCAAGTTTAATATAGCTTTTGATTTAGCATAGAGCTCCGAATTATTATGAATATGAAGGTAGCAATTCCTTACCTTGATATTAGAAAAGCTTGGATAAAGATGAAGCCAATTTTCATATTATGCACTTCATCACCACACCTAAGTTCGAGCTGAATTCAACGAAACAACTCTACTAGGATGTTCCATACAGCCTTAACAAATTATTCCAAAGATTAATTGATGTTTGGATGGAGTTTAGGCCTTTATTTTCATTGATTTAACTTGAAAACCTATGGGGAAGAAGGGGGAGGGATGATTTGACTAACTTCTGGAAATTATGGTGGAAAAAAGATGAAGTGTGGGCTGGGTTTAGCCTTATAAAGGTACCCAAACCTAAACTAAATCCATGACCTATTTCTCCCTAGATAGTCTGTGGTAAAATGATCATAACTTTTTATTCCGATATCAGATTGATGAGCAGTTTGATATTTTAGAAGCTAGACTCAAAGAACTATGATTTGATAAGTATTAGGACTTATAACTCATTATAGATTAAGAGATATACTTATTCCAAATTAGACTATATGCGAAACTTATTTAAAATACTTTCTCGTAAAAAAACTGTAAACTAGAAATTTTGTTACCCTCTTTGGCCTAAAACTTTAATTTAACTCTTTAATCACCTTAATATATCCATTTTATGATGTGACCACTAATTTGAAATTTCATTCTCCTGACATCTCATCACCGGACGAGGTAAAATGAAAAAAAGATTCGACTCATCTGTCTTCAGTGTAGAGGGTTAATTGTTTTAAAATATATACGGAATGTTACATCCTCCCTCCTTTAGGATTATTCATCTTTGAATGAAGGTTATACTCTATTTAACATTTCTTTCATATCTTTATGCATATCTAGGGCTTATAATACAAATATAAGAAAAGTTTACCCAAAATGTACTTTGATGTCATGTTTACGTAGTGAACAAGTGAGGATATTTTTGTTTCATCTCTTCTTCTGCCTCCCATGTCACCTTTTCAGTATTATTACTCCTCCATAACACCTTCTCGGAGGTAACTTCTTTCATCCTTAATTTCCTAATCTGACAGTCCAGAATAGCAACTGGTACTTCTATATAAGACATATCCTCAAAAATCCATATATTATCAATAGGCATAACACATAATGGATCTCCCAAACACTTCTATAGTATCGACATGTGAAAGACAAGATGAGCTGCATCCAGTTCCACGGGTAACTCAAGTTCATAAGCTACCTTTCCTATTCTTCGGATCACCCTATAGGGTCCAACATATCTTGGACTCAACTTTCCTTTCTTACCAAATCACATAGCTTCCTTTAAAGGAGAAACCTTCAGAAAAACTCAATCATCAATATCAAATTCTAATGCTCGACGACATCTATCAACATACAATTCTATCTGCTCTGAGCTATCTGTAATCTATCTCGAATGAGCTTCACTTTATCCATTACTTGCTGCACCAAATCAGGTCCTAAAAGCTATGGTTCTCCAACTTCAACCAACTGATTGGCTATCTACACTTTCCATACAATGCCTCATATGGGAAATATGAATTTTCACGCGATAATTGTTATTATAAGAAAATGCAATAAGAGATAAATGGTCATCCCAGCTTCTTTGGAAATCCAATACACATGCATGAAGCATATTTTCAAGTGTTTGAATGGTGGGTTCATCTTGTCCCTCAATTTGAGGGTGAAAAATTATATTGAGACTTACCTGAGAACCCGAGCCTTTTTGGAAGGACTTCCAAAAATTCACCGTAAATTGAGCTCCTCTATCTGAAATGATAGACATCGAAACATCATAAAGCCGAACTATCTCATGGATATAGAGTTTGGTGTAATCATCTGCTGTATAAGTAGTCCTAACTGGGAAAAAGTGGGCAGACTTTGTCAATCTGTCTACAATTACCCAAATAGAATCATACTTCCTGTTGGTACGAGGCAAACAGTAGAAAAAAGTATAAATAAGAATCCACTACATAAGAAAAAACTGAAATTAGATCTTGGAAATGATTTGGTATGTTTCGGTAATGAAATCCATATTAATTACTTCCCATTTTCACATTGAGATTTCTATGTTTTGTGTCAATCCTCTAGGCCTTTGATGTTCAACTTTCACTTGTTTCCAGTTTGGAAACTAAGTTACAAAGCCTGCAATATCCTTTTTCATACTATTCCACCAGTATAACTATCGTAGATCGCGATACATCTTTATTTCCCCTAGATGAACTAAAAAATTAAAATAGTATTGCCTCATCCAGAATCTGCTCTCATAGCCTACCCATATTAGGTACATACAAAAGACCTTGGTTTCAGAGGACTTCGTCTAACCCAAGCTCAAATAAGGCTTGCTTCTACTGTTAAATGCTTTCTTCAATTTCACTAACTCTGGGTCTTCATACTATTGTTTCTTCTCAACTAATGAGGACTCTATTGTATTTTAAACAACAACCTCCCCATCTTTGGTGTCTAGCAATCGAACTTGCAAGTTAGCTATCTGTTGCAATGTTTTCACTATTTTAACTTGATCAACTCTGATATGGCTCAAACTTCCTGTAGATTTGCGACTTAAAGCATTAGACACCATGTTTGCCTTACCAGGATAATACAGGATATTTACATCAAAGTCATTCAGCAATTCTAGCCACCTTCTTTGCCTCAAATTTAGCTATTTCTGCTGAAACAAGTACTTAAGGCTTTTGTGATATGTACATATGTATATCAACATGAACTTCGTATAGATAGTGATGCCAAATCTTCAAAGAGAATACAATCGTAGCTAATTCAAGATCATGGGTAGGGCAATTTTGCTCACGTTTCCTTAACTGCCTCAAGGTGTAAGAAATAACCTTGCTACATTGCATCAGAACACAGCCTAACCTAATTCTGGAAGAATCACAATACACTTCATAACCCTCTATGCCTTCTGGAAGAGTCAAGATAGGCAGTGATGTCAGCCTATTTTTCAATTCCTAGAAGCTTTGTTCACATTTCTTAGTCTACTGAAACTTGGATGCTTTATGAGTTAGCTTAGTCAATGATGCTGAAATAATAGAGAAACCTTTTAGAAATCTACGATAATAGCTTGTTAAACCCAGAAAGCTACAGAGTTCTGTGTGATTTCAAGGTCTCAGCTAATTCTTCATAGTTTCTATCTTCTAGCTATCAATCCTTATACCTTCATTTGTAATAAAATGTCCAAGAAAAGCAACAGATGTTATCCAAATTTCATGTAATACCTCGTACTACCATACTATGATTTGAATCATTCTATGTATGTGGGTAAAATCAACCCGGAAATTTTTTGATGAATCATAAGTGTTTGAAGGAGTAAAACATGAGTTATAATGTGTTAAGTAAGTTTGGAGTTGGCTAGGGACTGAAAATATCTATTTTTGACCTTTGTCAAGAATTGGTAAGAATATGTACCATAGAATAGACATATTGTAACATCTCGGAATTGCAGACTAAGTTTGAAGCCGTCTAGGTATGTAGATAAACCCGAACCCAACTAAATTCTTTTATAGAAACAAGGTGTTAAGATCAATTCTTAAGTGTGGAAAGTGCATTGGGTGTGAATTAAGTTCATAAGGAACCTCTAGCATAAAGTTGAGTTGAGAACCTTCTTACCACTTGAGTTTTCGTATAAGTTCTTATAAGGGTCAATTTTAAATGACCATAACTCCTAATTTATAAGGTGCTTTTGGTTTAAACACATCAAATAGAATCCATTTGAGTCCTCTTTCTAATGCATCCTACCTTGCACCAATCGGAGTTTGGAGTAAAAAGTTATGAGCAGTTTAGTGGAGCACTTTCAGGTGTACGGGAAGAGTGATGGTCTGTCAACCCACCCGATGGCCCATCAAGTTGCTCCTTCATCCTTAATTGGAAACTGCAAAATTCCACCCCAAAGTGATAGGTAAGTTGACGGTCCATCAGGGGACTGACGGCCCGTTACTTGGGGGTTCCAGGGCTTTTAAAAGTTGCCTTAAATGTTTTTTTAGTATTCTTCCACCTCCAGATCAATTCTATCAGTTACAACAACTCTTTTCAACCCTCCTAGGGATAGGTAAGTATTCTCCAACATATTACAACATAATCCATGAATTTCTTCATGATTCTAACATCAAACTTATCTTTCTATCTCTAGTATGGTCAAGAACAACCTTTGAGTTCTAAAACTCAAAATTTTGAGCACCCCTCCTTACTCCAAGGTAAGTAAATCTCCTAAAACATTACATGAGTATTGTATTATACTCCTTAGGGATGTTCTAAGGTCAGGACTCATGGGACGGTGCTAGAAAACCATGAGTTAATATGATGACCTAGGGTTAGGTTTTATTGACTATTTTGGTGTTGAGGATGGATGTGGTTTTCTTGGTTGGACTTGTAATGGTTATGCTTGTTGTTAAGGGACTGTAGAAAGAGGTGGATGTTAGGACACCCAACTCATAAGAGTCTTGAGTTTCCTATTCCCACTGGGTGTTTGATGAAATTTCCTCTATGACTTGGATTCCACCATTAAGCTATTGATTGTAGTTCCTATCCTTATAATTATTGCAGATTGACGTTATAAAAGGATTGTGGCTTCGTGTTGATGGTTGTAAGGCTAAGGATAAGGTATGTGAGACTTTAACAGGGGTTTTGTTTCACCCTTGTGTCCCAATTTATGTCCAGAATCCAAGTTTGATTCCCTAGAAATTCATGTCTTAGGGTTTCGATTCTACGTATGAATTCTCTTATGTTAGCCATGTCTTACAAGCTTCTTGTGATCAATAGCTATGTATTTTCATGACCCCCTGATCTTGGGCAGATTTATATGCCCAAGTGATACTCAAACGTATCATTTACCTTGTTTGTTATGCAATGTGTATATAATATCATGTATTTGGTAATAAAATGCGAATTTATACTAACCAACATGATTAGCATTTGTTTTGCAGGATAATGTGATTTTTAAGAGCTAAAATGCGTGTTGGAACTATGTCGGAGTTGGACTTGGATGCGAGCGTGGAAAAGACCTCGGATGGCACATTTTACAGTGGCTCCGCGATGGAGCCGTGCCACGCTGCCATCGCGGTAGCACACTGCCTGGGCAGAAATAAAAGTGGCAATTTCCAGTGTGCCTGCGCGTCAGCTCCGTGGCACGGAGATAGGCCTCCGTGATGGCCTCCGTGCCACGTTGAGGCTAATTATCCGGACCATGCAATTTCCAGAGAGGGTCCGCGTCCACGCCGTGTCACGGAGGCAGTGCTCCGCGTTGGCCTCCGTGACACGTTGCTTGTTATTCCGGGAAAAATTTCCCACTAGTATAAATAGCACACTTAGGTTATTTTTAAAGAGGAGTTTTTTAGTTTTTAGTTTTTTTAGCCTGAGTTCAGAAGTGGGAGCAGGAACGTGGTTTTGTGGCAGTTGAAGAATAGAAAAGATAAGAGTTTTCTTCTCTTCCCTTCTTCTTTCCTTCAATTGTATGCATGATTCACACTCATTCTAGGATGATTAATCCAAGAATGAGTGGCTAATTCCTTTCTTGCTGAGGTTTTGAACTTGTGTAATGAATGTTGGTAATAATTGATATGGTTTCTTCTTCTTCTTGCATGTTGTTCTATTAATTCTTGTGCTTATTACATTCTTGATTGGCCACCATTAATGTATATCTAAAAAGTCCAATTTCACTCGAGAGAGCATGAAATTGGAAAGTTGTGAATTAATAGGGTATTGTTCTTAACTTGATTTGGGAAAATTGGGTTTTGATGTGCTTTCTTGATAGAAATATACTTGAAAGCCGTATTAGTCAATTTAGGAACCGGAATTGTAGTGTTAGGTCATAAATTGCATTTGATCACAGAAATGTAGACGAATGGTTTATGAATCTAAAGTGAAATTAAATACGGAAGTTTTAATTTCTAGGCAAACGTTCTTGGCTAGCAATATGAAGAAGACGATGACCAAATTATCATGATTATCAAGTTCATTACTCGTTCTTAACCTTGGCATGTGCATATCCATTGTCTAAACTCAACATAAATAGTAGTTATTAATTTTAGTAGATAATTAGTTTAGAAACAAAACTCACTCAAATCTTGGTTGGATTGTTGTTAACATAGTTAGAAATAGAATAGAGATATAGTAAACTAGGCAGTTTTGCATATCTAGAGCAGCCTCCTTGGATCGATACTTGGCTACTTAGCCACTTTATTACTTGTTTGACCACGTACACTTGCGTGTCGGTGTATAATATATACCGAGCAGCAGAGCGCGAACAAGTCGTTGGCGCCGTTGCCGGGGAGGCTAGGCGATTTGTAAAATTTTGTTTAGTGTAAATTTACTGTATTTGTATTTTTATTTTCTTAAGTGTTAACAACTTGGTCTTAGCCTGTATTTTGCAGATTTTTATTTCTGTGAACACTGGCAAGGGACAAGGAGCTGGTGGAATCTTACTTAGAGCCAGAACGTGAATTGCACAGTCAACGTAGAGAAGCTCTTCGGAAGAAGTTGCAGTTGCTCAAACAGTCTATGATGGAGCAACCCAATCCACCAGTTGTTCGGGCAGTGTTAGTGCCCGAGGAAGTAGCAGCCAGGCCTGTTCGCGAGGTGGCAATCCCACACGCTAATAATGTACATTCCAGCATCCGCAAACCAGAGCCTGGGGGGAGATTTGAGTTAAAGCAAAATATGGTGCAACTTTTGCACACTAGCGGGCAGTTTACCGGTCTCCCTCACGAAGATCCACAACAACATCTCCAGAACTTTTTGGAGATAAGTGACACTTACATCCCCGCTGGAGTGTCACCTGATTATGTTCGGCTCACCTTATTTCCATTTTCCTTACTTGGTGAAGCCAAGAGGTGGTTAAAAGCTGAACCACCCAACTCTATATCAACGTGGGATGATCTTGCAAAGAAGTTCTTGATCAGATTTTTCCCTTCAGGTAAAACAGCTAAACTTAGAAGTCAGGATCTAAGTTTTAAACAGAGGGAAGGAGAAAATCTTTATCAAGCCTGGGAAAGATTCAAGTCCATGTTGCGGGACTGTCCTCATCATCATCAGTCAAATGAGGTGTTGGTCCACACTTTTATTGAGGGTTTGGAACCCCACACTAAAATTTTGTTAGACTCAGCAGCTGGAGGGCAAGCGCTGGAGAAGACTTATGAGGAGCTGTACACTTTGCTCAACCGAATTTCACAAGGCAATCCGGAATGGAATGCAGATTCTTCAAGAGGTGGAGCAAGGAAAGCAGCGGGAGTGCTTGAAGTGGATGGATTCACAGCTATCGCTTCTCAGATAGCTGCTTTGCAAAATCAGTTAAACACTCACTTCAGCAATATGAATTTGAACCAGCCATCAGCCTCAGTCAATTCAGTCCAACAGATGTGGTGTGAAGTGTGTGGTAGTAGTGAGCATTCAGCTGAATGCTGTGGTGCAAATCCTGATTCTGTCAACTTTGTGGGCAATGCACAGAGGAATCAACAGCAGTTTGGTGGTGGCTACAACTCGAATTGGAGGAATCATCCAAATTTTTCGTGGGGTAGCAACAATCAACAAGGCCAGGGTTCAGGGCAGGGTATGCACAGAAACCAAGGAGGGCAACAAGGCTATCAGAATCAGTTTAGAAATCACAATGCCCCTCCTCCACCACCATCACCGACTATTGAGGAAATGTTCAAGACCATGATTTCCAACCAGGCACAATTGCAGGCTGACTATGTCAAACTGGCGGCCGAAGTAAAGAACAATCAATTGGCAACCAAGGCTCTTGAATATCAGTTTGGGAAATTTGCTAGTGCCCAAAATACTAGACCAAGGGGAGGACTACCTAGCGACACGGATCCCAATCCTAAGCAGGTAAATGCAGTGACCACGAGGAGTGGTTTACAATTAAAGGAGGTGGAACCGGAAAGACCGCCTCAGAAGTCAGGAGCAGCAGATGTTGAGGGAGAACAAACCTCAGATACGGGGAAGACCAAAGAAGCTGAACCAACAAGGCCTCCACCCCCGTTCCCTCAACGACTTAAGAAACACAAGGAGGAGGCGTGTTTCCAGAAATTCATGGAGGTACTTAAACAGGTACATATTAACTTACCTCTTGTTGATGTCTTGCAGGGTGTGCCAAAATATGCAAAGTATATCAAGGACATCGTGGCCAACAAAAGTCGCTTGACCGAGTATGCCACGGTGGCTTTAACGGAGGAATGCACATCCCGTATTCAGAACAGGTTGCCCACTAAACTGAAGGATCCTGGAAGTTTTACTATCCAACTGACGATTGGGCAAAGTATCCGAGCTCGTGGGTTATGCGACTTGGGGGCAAGTATAAATCTGATGCCATCTTCGGTATTCAGAAAGTTAGGGCTAGGGAGTCCTAGACCTACAACAGTGATCTTGCAGCTAGCAGACAGGTCTTTAGCTAAGCCGGATGGCATAGTTGAGGATGTGCTAGTGCAGGTAGGCTCCCTCATTTTTCTGGTAGATTTCATTGTTCTGGATTTTGAGCCAGATGCAGAAGTCCCATTTATTTTGGGACGACCATTTTTGGCAACCGGAAAGGCATTGATCGATGTAGCTGCGGGTCAACTCACGATGCGAGCACACGACAAGGTTGAGGTGTTCGACGTGTACAAGGCAACTAAGCTCCCGACTGTCTATAAGGAACTCTCGGTGATCAACGTGATTGATCCTGGGAATGCAAATGGATTGAGTGATTCCCGAGAGTTACTAGGTAGGCCACCAGACAAGGTTGAGAACTACTGGGGAGATGACCATGATCGGGTCAAATCGTCCATCTCCCTAGTAGAAAATTGAGCGTAAAGGCTGTCGAGCCGCGACGTTAAACCAGGCGCTGCACGGGAGGCAACCCGTGAAAAATATTTTTCTTTCTTTTTCCTTAGTGTAAAGTTTTTCTTTTATTTTATTTTCTTTTCTTTTTCTTGACTAGGTTTAGATGTGCATTTTAATTAGTAATTTTTATTTTTTTTTAGTAGGGAATCTAGTCATTTAACCAATTTTTGTCTAGTGAGGTGATTTTCAGGTATACCGGAGGAAAAATACTTGGAATCGAGAAAACGAGGCGAGGTATGAAAAATAAAATTTGATAGTGAATCAGAGCACTGGCGCGTTGGCGCCGTGTCACGGAGGCAATGCTCCGCGTTGGCCTCCGTGACACGTTGAAGGCAAATCTGGAATTTTTTAAAATTCCAGTAAGCCAACGCGTTGGCTCCGTGTCACGGAGGAGGGCCTCCGCGTTACCCTCCGTGACACGTTGCCCTTATCTCAGTGCCGGGTCACACCGGGTTTCCGGGTGACCCGCGTGTTTCTTTTAAATAAACCCCCAATTTTCGCCCATTTTTTCCCCATTCCCTCTTCCCTCCGCGACCAAACACCCATTCCCCTACCCCCAAGCTCCGTGCCACGTTAAGAGGCAAGGAAAACGTCAAGTCTTTATCGATTCTTCAATTCCAAGGTATGTTTTCATCGTCTATCTCAAATTTTTGGCGATTTTTGTCGATTTTGAGCATGTGCGGTGAGATATATCACCCTAGGTAGAAATTAAACATGACGTGAATTATTTTGCGATTGATTGTGTTCGGATTGTTGTAGTTGACGGGTGAACTTATCGATTGATTGAATAATTCATTGTTGATTGTCGAATTGAGTTCTAGGGCTTGGGGTTGTTGAATTTTAACTTGGGTAACTTGATAGTTTGACGAAATTGATGCCGGGGTGTGTTTATTATTTGAGATAAGTCGTGGTAAATATTGTATAATTGGTGAAAGACGACTAATTCTCGAATTTTTGTGGGACATTGCGTAAAATGTGAATTGGTTGAATTGCTTAGATTAGTGTATATAAAATGTTTGTATTGTTGTTTCTATTTTGTTGTTGTTATCGTTGCTAAGTGCTATGGGTGAATAGCTGTCGATAGTAGGATTGGGTTAGCTGTATGAAGTCTGAGTAGTTCGCTAGCCGTTATGCTGTCGAATTTTTGTGAACGCACTAAGCAATATGTTTATAGTGATTGTGCTTGGGGTGTAAATAGATCTATCCTTGCTAACATGTTGTAAATATTGTTAAAGACTAAGTGTGGGGTAAATTTTGTTTAACCCGACCTTAGCCAAAACTAACAAGTTTTTAGCTTAACGTTGTGCTTGTCTGTGTAAATTGACAGGTACAATGGCCAGCCGACAAGATAAAGGCAAGGGTGCTTCAACCTCAGGCACCGGCAGAAAGAGAATGAGACTGGGCACTGCTGTCCCAGCTGCACCTGCTGTTCCACGCGGTCAATACCGCTGATACGGGACACGATGGGTCACCGATGAAGGGAAGAAATGGTATGCAAAGCATAAGGAGAATAAGTACTTCCCGGAGGAATATATTGCAAGGGAACCACTCGCACAGGAGTTCCCTCGCATCGTACAGAGGATTGAAGCAGCTGGGCTCAGCTTTATTTTTCAGGAGCCCAAGGAGTGCAACCTTCACTTGGTCCGGGAATTTTATGCCAACTGGAACCCAGCCATCAGAAGCCACACTATTAAAATTAGAGGGCAGATTGTCACTCTGGAACCCCAGCAGCTGAATGCCATCGTTGGAGCGCGGGACACAGACGCCCACGTTCTCCGCCAGCTCAACATCACCCCACCGTACGCCGACATCAGACGTACGTTGTGTGGGGCTCGATCCACAGCCCGATGGAGTAGACACAAAGAGAGGGGTTACCACCAGACTCTGCCTTATTTGAAGATGAACAGGGAGGCCAGAATCTGGCTCAAAATTATATGTTCGTGTTTGATCACGGGAGTACATATGACAGACGTGACCCGGGACCATGTCTGCCTGGTGTATGCCCTTATGAAAGGGCTTGAGATTAATGTGGGGGCGGTTATAATATCCGCCATGAAGAGAGCCAGACTACACCAGGGCCACAGATACGGGTTTGGCGGATTCATCACCACCTTACTCCGAGGCCTCGACGTTGAGGAAGAAGCCTTGGATTACATTCCGCAGTTGGAGCGGAGGGCCCTTGATGTGACAAAGACCAAGGCCCCCGACACTACACACGGACCTGTGCTGACTCTGGGCGAGCGACATGCTCGTGACGACCAGTATATGGCCCATATGTTCGGTATGCAGATGCTGCAGCTACGGATAGGTGGGAGACCAGCCACCGAGGATGAATTATGGCAGCTGGAGCTGGACTACACTTTTGGCGAGAACGCCAGAGCTTTATGCTAGGTGGGGCCAGCCTTTGTGGAGCCGACTGACGACGACGTCCCTACTGATGAGGAGACACGTCGTGAGGACTCTGATGTGGAGTCCGATGACGGCGAGGGAGCTGATTCAGATATGGGCGACGAGGCCGCAGCACCGGATGAGGAAGTCGAATATTTCGACTGAGCAGGGAGTTTCACCACCCAAAATTTTGTGGTTTGTATTTTTGTGAACACTGGGGACAGTGTTCGATTTAAGTGTGGGGTGGGGAGTAGTTAGGTGCTGGGTCATAGGCTCTAAATCTGCTGTATATTCTTCCTTGACGTTTATGTATGTCTATGCTTTCCCTGTTGTTGTGAACTGATTTGTGAATGATGTGTATATATTTGTTTGTGGCTAATGATGTGTGTTTTTAAAAATTTATGGTTGCCTTTGTAAATATTTTGTAAATTTTGTAAATATTTTTTCTCTATCGATATGATCGATATTTTTCAAAATTTTTGCGAAAAGATGTTGCACTTATCAACATATTTTGTAAATATTTTTTTCATCGAAATGATCGATGTGTTGCAAAAATTTTGAAGTTTTATTTTTGGGTTTCTCGGAGTTTGTTTTCGGTTCTTTTACCGAGAATAGTCCCATTGAACCGATGTCATAGTTAGTGAACATTCCCTATGATGGATGGATGACGACCGTCTTAAGGGAAATGTAGTCGATAGGAGTAGATGTTTTGTTTTTAGTTTCTTTGGTGGATTGCATCAATAAACTGTAGTTGCTTATGGTTGCTAAAATTTTGTTGCGTGTGTAATTGATGTTCGAAATGCGAAAGTGATTCATTTGAAAGCATGTAATTGTGTAAATATGTTGAGTTACCTAGACTATAGAATTTGGTTCATTATGATTGAGGCTTAATCTTGAATTCATGTAATTGACTAATTAAAGAGTCTGTGAATGCATCTTGATTCGAGCATGTGCATGAAGTGTGAGTGAGGTTTTGCTATTCCATGTCATTGTGAATTGTCTAGAACTTGCCTGGCGTGTATACAAAGCGAAATGAAGGAGGTGTAGTGTCGGAAAGGATGTAGGCATTTCTTTGTTTTAACCGTTAGTTTCCATTGTTTTCTTGTCAAGTTCTACCTTTTTATATGTTGTATACCCTAGTCAGCCCGTTGAGCCTTTAGCCGATTTCTTTCTTTTGTCCAGACTTGTATGAACTAAGCTTTATTCCTTCTTTTCATTAGCCTTAAAGTCTATAAGAAGCTCTTAAGCGCTTACAAAGAACAGAAAATTGTTTCCCAAAGTGTTAAAGAGTGAAAAGAGTGAAAAGAAAAGAAAAGCAAAGTGAGGAAAGAAAAGATGATGTTGAAGAGGCACTAGTTGTAATTAAATGAAATTGAGGGTACATGAAAACCTTCCGTTTGGGGTCAAGTGTGCCTGATGAAATGGGCTGTATGAAAGTAAACTAGCATGAATGGGAGAAAAAGAGAAAAGAGAGGAACAATGTCCATGAGTCGATGGGAATGAGTTGAAAAGGCGCTTAAGGATGCTAGCGACTATTATTGGCTAATCCAATATATATATACTAGATCCATAGCCCAGTTACAACCCATTGAAAGTCCTATTTGATCCTACACTGCATTTCTTTATATTAGTGGAGTAATACACTAAGGGCAAGCCTATGGGTCATGACATGATGCATGTGAATTCTTTTGGGAGAGAGAGTGAAATTAATTTTTATATGCCCCTACTTGCATGTTTGTGTGCTGCACGAGCATAAAAGGGGAAGTTTCTCTCGAGTTGTGAGGGTACATGCTTGATGAAAGATTGATTTTCGTGTCGGATTTCTTGATTAGTTGATTTGCATGAGTTTGCCGATATCAAGAATCAATTCTTAAAAGTCTAGGAAGCCTCGATGTATTAAGGTCATTGTCTTGTACAACCAAGCATGTTTTCTTGATGATTTGCAAAAATCGAATAATCGGTATGACCGTAACGTAAATGGTTGCACCATAGTGACAAAGGTTGAGATGTGATGTGCATGATTTGTGTATGTGTTGTTCGAGGACGAACAAGGATTTAAGTGTGGGGTAACTGATCTTGGGCAGATTTATATGCCCAAGTGATACTCAAACGTATCAGTTTTACCTTGTTTGTTATGCAATGTGTATATAATATCATGTATTTGGTAATAAAATGCTAATTTATACTAACCAACATGATTAGCATTTGTTTTGCAGGATAATTTGATTTTTAAGAGCTAAAATGCGTGTTGGAACTATGTCGGAGTTGGACTTGGATGCGAGCGTGGAAAAGGCCTCGGATGGCACATTTTACAGTGGCTCCGCGATGGAGCCGTGCCACGCTGACATCGCGGTAGTACACTACCTGGGCAGAAATAAAAGTGGCAATTTCCAGTGTGCCTGCGCGTCAGCTCCGTGGCACGGAGATAGGCCTCCGTGATGGCCTCCGTGCCACGTTGAGGCTAATTATCCGGACCATGCAATTTCCAGAGAGGGTCCGCGTCCACGCCGTGTCACGGAGGCAGTGCTCCGCGTTGGCCTCCGTGACACGTTGCTTGTTATTCCGGGAAAAATTTCCCACTAGTATAAATAGCACACTTAGGTTATTTTTAAAGAGGAGTTTTTTAGTTTTTAGTTTTTTTAGCCTGAATTCAGAAGTGGGAGCAGGAACGTGGTTTTGTGGCAGTTGAAGAATAGAAAAGATAAGAGTTTTCTTCTCTTCCCTTCTTCTTTCCTTCAATTGTATGCATGATTCACACTCATTCTAGGATGATTAATCCAAGAATGAGTGGCTAATTCCTTTCTTGCTGAGGTTTTGAACTTGTGTAATGAATGTTGGTAATAATTGATATGGTTTCTTCTTCTTCTTGCATGTTGTTCTATTAATTCTTGTGCTTATTACATTCTTGATTGGCCACCATTAATGTATATCTAAAAAGTCCAATTTCACTCGAGAGAGCATGAAATTGGAAAGTTGTGAATTAATAGGGTATTGTTCTTAACTTGATTTGGGAAAATTGGGTTTTGATGTGCTTTCTTGATAGAAATATACTTGAAAGCCGTATTAGTCAATTTAGGAACCGGAATTGTAGTGTTAGGTCATAAATTGCATTTGATCACAGAAATGTAGACGAATGGTTTATGAATCTAAAGTGAAATTAAATACGGAAGTTTTAATTTCTAGGCAAACGTTCTTGGCTAGCAATATGAAGAAGTAGATGACCAAATTATCATGATTATCAAGTTCATTACTCGTTCTTAACCTTGGCATGTGCATATCCATTGTCTAAACTCAACGTAAATAGTAGTTATTAATTTTAGTAGATAATTAGTTTAGAAACAAAACTCACTCAAATCTTGGTTGGATTGTTGTTAACATAGTTAGAAATAGAATAGAGATATAGTAAACTAGGCAGTTTTGCATATCTAGAGCAGCCTCCTTGGATCGATACTTGGCTACTTAGCCACTTTATTACTTGTTTGACCACGTACACTTGCGTGTCGGTGTATAATATATACCGAGCAGCAGAGCGCGAACAAGTCGTTGACTCTAAAATTCATGATTTTTGTCCATGATATGATATCAACATGATCTCTAAGACTCAACCAAGATTTAACACTGTTTTAAAAAATATGGTCCATTGGAAATATATGATTTTAGTACATATGACTTACACAATGATTTGAGTCTATGATTTTCATGAATTTAGTATGATCAACTTGTTTATGGTTCTTTAGACTCTCAGACCTCTTACTAGTTATAAACTAGCACTGACTAGTCTTAAAACATCAGATTTGAGCCCTTAGTATTAGCATGTTCATGGTCCTTTAGGCTCTCGGGATCCTTGTTAGTTAAAGTGGTTCCAACTAATCTTAGGAAATTAGCTTCAGATGATCAGTTTATATGTATTCTTATGTTTAGTTGAGAGTAGTATTTAGCACCGAGTAGGCTGGGTTCGCACTCGAATCTCAAAACTACGTGCTACCGTAGGATAAGAGATTCTTGATAGTAGAGAATGTTTCCCTTAGCCCGAAGAATAGGGGGTCCTCGCTATTAAGTGTGTCTCCCTCGCCTTAATGGGTGTATACAGGGATCATCAGTAGTTGAGATTGATTTCCTGAGTTTACGAGTGATATCATGTCAGTCACGGTTCTTACACTTGGTAAGGTATGAAAAGCCTTCCAACCCGGGTTATAGGTCGGGCTTCTTGAGGCTCACATTAGAGTTTTCCGGTTAATAGGATTTCCCACAGTATAGTTTCATATTCAATTTAGTATAGTTTGTGCCAGTTACAACTTTTAATTTATGATTACAGATTCATTTTTTAGTACATGTACATGACCCTAAAAACTAGTTTTACTTGTATTTCATTAAATGTTTTCAAACCACCATAACATGTTTCTATTCATGCATCTTAGATAGGGTCATTGTACTTTACCTCAGTTTATGGATTCAACCATGTTTTAAGTACAGTCTTTTCTCAGATTTATAGTATGTTCTCGATTTTAGTTGCATTTCCCATATACTTAGTACATTTCAAGTACTGACCGCATACTCTATGTGGTACATCATTTTATGATATAAATCCAGGTATTCAGACTCAGCCCTGTGGTTAGTCTCCATTAGACTCAGTTCAGCAGTACTATAGTGGTGAGCCCTCAACTCCCAAGGGCCGGAGCATTTCCTTCTATTTTAGTTGTATTTTTTAGCTTCAAACTATGGAGTTAGCTGGGGACTTATCGCAGTAGCTCATCTTTAGTGGAGGCTTTTAGACAGAGTTGTAGTATTCAACCAAATTCAGTTTATCTAGCTTATTTTAGTATTCGTACTTGTATGTTATATAATTATTTATGCTTCTGCTCAGTTTTCATTCTAAGTGACAATCATGTTAGAATTATGCTATTCCATGAGTTAACTTTACGGCCAGGGTGTAGACTTGGGTTGTGACAAACTTAGTATCAGAGCATTAGGTTTAGAGTGTCCTAGGAAGTCTGAAAGCCACATCAAGTAAAGTATTATTCATGGGTGTGAAACATGCCACACTTATGAGGAAGAGGCTATAAGGAGTTTTAGAAGATTTCTCTTCTTTCATAATTCTTATTGTACTAGAGTGTGAAACTCTAAAAGTTTATCTTCTAATTCATGCTTTATGAGTTCACAGACAATGCCTCCCAGAAGAGCTAATGGAAGGAGGAATGACAATAGGAATTATCCAGCCCTACCAACTCTAGCAGACTAGATGAATGAGTAAGTTACCCATGCAGAGTCTCGGGCTACATTCTAGGTATTGGCACAGGCCATCATGGCACAGGTCAACCACCAGGAAGTTGGCTGTGAACCCTAATGGGAATGCTATGGCAACAATGGTGCGAGATTTCATTAGAATGAACCCGTTGGAGTTCTATGGTTTGAAGGTGGATGAGGATCCACAAGAGTTCATAGACAAGATTTAGAAAATCACCCAGATTATAGGGATCTCCTGGGAGGAGAGTGCAGATTCAGCCTCATATCAGCTGAAGGGGGTAGCCTATATATGGTTTAGAAAGTGGAAATAAGGCCGTATGGCCGATGTAGGTTTGGTGAGTTGAAATAAGTTTGTAGAAGCCTTCCTAGATAGGTTCTTCCATTTTAAGTTGAGGGAAGAAAAAAATGTTGAGTTTATCAATCTGAAATAGAATGACATAACAGTCTAGGAATGCATATTAAAATTCACTCAGCCGTCTCGATACACTCCAAAAATAGTCTCCAAACCTAGGGCTCGGATGAGCAAGTTTGTCTCAGGAATTTCAGACCTAGTGGTCAAAGAGTGTAGGACGACCATGCTCATTAGTGGCATGGACATCTCCCAACTCATAATCTATGCTCAGCAGATCGAGGAAGAGAAGTTAAAGGAAAAGGAAAAGGATAGAAAGAGGGCTAAGATAGGGGACTCAGAGTATTCTCAATAGAGGATGAGTGGTGGACATCGATCACAGTCCCGTCATATGTCATTAGTCCCAGCACCATTGAAAGATAGGGTTCCATCCAGATCCAGGGTAAGGGAGATTACATATCTAGCTTTCAAGAGTTGTGGAAAGAACCACCTAGGAGAGTGCATGGCTAGTTTAGATGCTTGCTTCTGGTGCGGCAAGTCGGGCCATAAGCTCAGAGATTTCCCAGTAGCCAAACGGGGCAAAGGTGGAGCCCCAATTACCTCTTTAGTAACTCCGACAACCCACCCACCTCAGCAGGCGCATTAGGTTGTGCAAGTAGTGGACAACATCAGGACCGCTTCTACACCCTGTCATCACATCAGTATCGGGGAAACTCACCAAAAATAGTCACATGTATGTTATGAGATTTTCATGTTGATCCTTGCATGTTGTTATGCCCAGGAGCCACAGTATAAGGTATAAGATCCTTGTTAGTATTCTGGTATGAGATTTATCCTATAGATGATATGCAATGGTTATAAGTATGAAGCCTTAAGCGATAGCTTTAGAGGCGAATGGGAGTCAAGAGTTAGTGATGTTAGCCTATCCTTAAGAAGTATCCAAGATCCCTAGAATGATGACTTTAAGCTATAGGGGAGATGATAAGTTGAAGGGCCAAGTCAAGTCTTAAGTGTTCTAGTAGGGAAGTTCTAGAAACAGTATCTATGAGATGTCAATCAATTCCAATTCAGGTGTCTTCCCCTATGTTGTAGTCAACATTACACTCTACTCATGCCTATGTTTAGATTTATAGAATGATAGGTAACCGCTTCATACAATGATCCCAGTCTTAGAGTTGAAGCCCCAAAAGGAGAATTGGGAATTTTTCTCATAAGAGATCAGAGCTTATTATTCCATAAATCACAACCTCATATCATGAAACCAATAACGTATGTAAACTCACACCTCCTAGTATGCTAGGTCTATGAACTCAGTCCTTAGAATTTGCCTTAACGGCTCAACAGATCATACTACCTCATGTATATGCTCAGTTTAGATGTTTGTGAATGATTTGTGCTTATGATTTCGTTGCTCTCAGTGTTTTTTATATTCACCCATGATAGAAATGATGGTTACAATGTGTACGTTCATAATAACTCTCTATTCATGCCTTAGGTGACCAGTATGTCGAAGTTCATGAAGTGTAGTTGTTAGCCATTCCATGGAGACAGGGAAATTCTTGGATAGTGTAAGCTACAGGGGAGCCATAATATGGTTATAGTGATAAACTTGAATGAGGTGAGGATGTATAGGTGAACTGCTATGTTGTGTGACTAGTGACTCCTTGATTAGAGCTTGAGGTTAGGTGGTTTTCATGATAAGAAGAAGAAGTTATACTTGAGGGATAAGGAGGTCGTTTAATGAAAGGCCTTTTGGAGGAGTCAACTTGTAGATGGGGATATATGGGAAACCAAAACAAATATGATGACCAATGCCCTTACCTCTTTCCATCCAGCTCAATTCCAGCATGAGGTAATAGTTTCCTCCTTCGTATTCCACTCAGTTTTATGTCCCTCAATTACTCTCAAATCTTAGTATGCATGCATGTTCCATGAAATTAATTTAGCATATATATCTCAGTCTGGAGTTAGTCACTCCATCAGTATTTAGTGTTTAGCATTCTGTATTGGGGTTGCAGTTCTTTCCCTATCTTTTCTACTTTATTAGTCTTCATTCGAGGTCGAATGATCCCAAGGGGGAGATAATGTAATGCCTCAGACTTTTGGGCTAAGTTTGAAGCCATCTAGGTATGTATATAGACTCGAATCAAACTAAAGTTTTATGGAAACTAGGTGTTAATATTAATTCTTAAGTGTGGAAATTGAATTGGATGCGAATTAAAGTCATAAGAAACCTCTAGCACAAAGTTGAGTTGAGAGCCTTCTTATCAATTGAGATTTCTTATAAGTTCCGAAAAGGATCAACTTCAAATAAACACAAGTCCTAATTTACAAAGTGCTTTTGGGTGATTCAACACATCAAATAGAAGTTCGTTGAGTCTTCTTTCCAACACATCTGATCTTACGTCAATCGGAGTTTGGAGTAAAAAGTTATGAGTAGTTTAGTGGAGCATTTTTCAGGTGTGATGGGAAGAGTGATGGTTTGTTAACCCAACCGACGACCCATCAAGTTTCTCCATTACCCTTAACCAGAAACTGCAAAATTCCACTCTAAAGTGAGGGGCAATTTGATTGTCCGTCTGGGGACTTATGGCCTGTAACTTGGGGCATCACTTGGGGGTTCCAAGGCTTTTAAAATTCATCTTAAACTTTTTTTTTGGATATTATTTCGCCTCCAGATAAATTCTATTAGTTCCAAGAGATCTCTTCAACCTCTGTAATACCCCAAAAAGTACCTTAGATCAAATCTAAGACTTGCAGCAGAAAACAACAGAAAAATGGCACCAGGGGTAGCTAACGAATGATAGGACGAACCATCCTAGGAACCAATGAGTCGTTGGTTTGGCTATTGGTTTGAGGCTCAAAAAAATGTTAAATGTGGCCCAGAACCCATGAGGAATTGTACGGGCCATTGTTCTATTGTATCGGTCGTTGTTTTAATCGTGCGTTTTGAAATTGAAACACCTCAGACTTTTAGGTTAAGTTTGAAACCATTCTAAGTATGTGAAAAGACCCGAGCCCAATGAATTTGATGGAAACTGGGTGTTAATAACAACTCTTAAGTTAGTGTATTGGATACAAATTAAGGTCATAAGAAACCTCTAGCACAAAGTTGAGTTGAGAGCCTTCTTACCGATTGAGTTTTCGTATAAGTTCTTACAAAGGTCAACTTCAAATAACCATAAATCATATTTTACAAAGTGTTTTTGGGTAATTCAATACATCAAATTTAATCCCTTTGAGTGTTGTTTCCAATGCATCTAGCCTTGAGTTAATAGGAGTTCGGAGTAAAAAGTTATAAGCAGTTTAGTGAAACAGGAAAAGGCATAGGATGAACCATAGTACGGGTTGTCCTATCAGCCAATGACCCATCCCTATGGTCATTTTTTCTTTCAGTTTCAAGCTTTATTTAGGCAACTTGGGTGTCACGACCTGAACGGAGGCTCGGATCCTAGACACGGGACAAGGGACCCTGAGATACCCAAGTCGACCCATGGTATAAGCATACAACTAACTCATTCAACATACTAAAGAAGTCATGAATAGAATCTCAGCGGAAGTCTAATTCAACATTACATCAGAATAACATCCGAAGCTGCACATATATAAGTCTGAAAGCCTCTAATCTGGATGAGTTGATGGGACAAGACCCCAACTAACTCAACAATACTGAAACTGAAAATTCATAAAGGAAATTGATAGTCTAGTCCTCGAATGATGAGGACTCACTAATCCGAGAACGGGGCTGAAGCTGCGAGCCGGGTCCTGTATCATGAAATGATACAACATAGAAAGTATGCGGTCAGTACGTGAAATGTACCAAGTATGCAAGGTAAGTTAAACCGCTTAAGTAAGTAAATCATTTAAAACATTCATAACATATCAATACCTTTTAAGCATAGGTAGAAGGGCTACATGCATTCGTTCAAACATCAAAATCTTATCATATCATGACCATGCATAGCTTTATAACATCATGACTGACTCGATTGACTCAAGATGAAAAACAACATTTATCTTTAAAAGCTGAACAATGAGTCAAACCTTGCTTTTAGAACATGCATGCGTAAAGTAATCATCATGAGTAATGAATATGCAAATCTGAATGATATAGACAGTGGGAGACTCATCACTTAACCGACATCCCACGATAGAGCTTATGTTGTCCCAACTATCACACTCAAGTGGATAGATCCGTCCATAACCTTGCTAGGATGATGGACGATACCATGAAATTGATATCAAGCTGAAGGGCAAATCAGGCTGGGGATAGCTCACAAGGGAGGTCCCAATATTATAATAGTATCAACCTACATTGGCGCGTAGTTCTGGGGCATAGGGTGATCAACCCTTAACCTGCTCGGTGCTAGAATCTTCTCCCAAAAACATGCAATGCTCTACATTGTATATAACGAAGCTCAACATCGTCTATTGATGAAGCTTAACATCGTCTCTTGACGAAGCTCAACATCATGCATAACTCAACATCGTATGAAACGAAGCTCAACATTGTCTATTGACAAATCTCAACAATGACATATATCTTAATTACGAATTTATGCATATGAGAAGCTTTATTTCAAAACATACCACAAGCTCAAATATCGGTGGGAGCATCTCCTCTAAATCATGTGGTAAGCTACATGAAGGAATATTTAACTCAACATACCACAAGCTAGAAATCATGAAATTTGAGAGACTTCACTCCAAACAACGTGTTAAGCTTATCTCAAGAAAAAACATCATTTTAAATCAACATGTGGGCATTGCCCAAAGTTTTATCATACTCGGATCTACTCAATTCATTTTGAAAACAACATCATAATCATGGGTAGCTTTAGAAATATGCTTTTCATCATCAAATCTCATCATCATCATACATTCACTATCATTCTCTTATTTTATGAATTTGTCACCCATGGGCATTTAATTGCATAACTTAGAAAACATTATTTGTATTGAAAACAATTTAAAATCTGCCCAAGCTTCACAATTCACCAATATAAAGATAATCTAATCACACCCATGTATAGAGATTGAAGAATTATGCAATTGGGCAAAAACCCCATACTTGATCATAGGAGATTTATCACGATTTGAAAGAAATTGGGCATGGGTGTGAAAGGATACACCCACTTATAACCTTACATACCTGGGAATGGTGGATTCTAACACCTTCTAATTGCCCAAGCTGAGATTCCAATGGAAACCTTGAGATTTTGCCTTGAGTCACCCCCTTCAACCTTCAAACTTGCATGCATAGGAGGAATGAATTAGAATAGGTTTTCCCCTGCTAAAAGCCCACTAAAACGACGTAGTATAGGCTCCTAGGATTTAGGAATTACAGAAAAGCCCTTACTAAAATTGCTGAAAATAACTGTCAGGGGTGTCCCAACGAGGGACCTAACGATTCGTCAAGAGAGGCAACGACTCGTCAAGTCGTTCGTCAAGTACACTGGTTAATAGATATTTTAGGGCTCGTAACCGGTGACGTAATGATTTGTTCCTCGAGACCATGACTCATGGTCACCTCCCATAATGTACACAGCCTTAGCATCAAATGAAAAACTCACCTTTCTTGATCACGACTCACCTCACGGGTCATTGGGACTAACCACGACTCGTGGGGTCCTCCCGTTAGGTAAACTGGTCGATCCTTCTTTTTTATTTCTCCACCTCACCCCGCGGCTAACTTGATGACTCGTGGTGGCTGACCACAAGTCGTTCCCTAGCCCGTGGGGACCTCTAACCTTTATTTCCTCCAGGCCTCCCCATGAGGTACCTGACGACTCGTCTTGCAACTGTAGCACCCATTTCAAGTTTTTCCCCATTTCAACTTCCTGGTCCGATCTTTGAATTCATGGGGTATAATAATATCTCCCCCTTGGGAACATTCGCCCTCGAATGTTTGAAACAAGCAGAAAATAGAAATATACGATTATCACACTCCAATACTGATTATTTTAACCGAAGTTTTTCATTGAATGACTACCTCCGAAAGGAACCACATAGCTGAACTGAATTCAGACCTCACATACACATCCATACACATAAAAGAAACTTCAACACATGAACTAAACATGAAAACTAAATAGAGTCATAGAGCAGAACTGTGTCATGACCCAAACATACACCCGGATCGTAGACAAAGGACAAGGAGCCTAGAGAGACCCATAGTTGACCCATGGCATGAGCTTACATGTAATTCAATCGTATGAGTGGAAGACTTAGCATAGAGAACGTAATCATAACATAACATGAGACAAAATAGTAAAATTCTTGTATAATACATCGGAATATAACTTTTTAGTCTGATAAGCCTCTAAACATGAAAGGCGGATTGATGGCACAACTTCCCAACTAATCCAACATCAAGAAACTGAAGGAATAATATAAAGTGTGAACATGTAGCCCTTGGAACATGAGGACTCACCAAATACGCAGAGAGCAAGCCCGAATCTATCTACCGGTGAGGATGCGCCTGAGAACTGGGACCTATATCAAGAGATGATACAACATAGAATGTATGCGGTCAGTACGTGGAATGTACTGAGTATGCAAGGTAAGTAAAATGGACATTTAAAACACATATAAAACTCATAAATGATCATAAGAGTAGGACAACATGCTCATAACATAATTATCATAATATAACGTAAGGCTCAAGATTTTCGAAAAATTCATAATACAATCATAATCAAAATCATAACGGAAAAACTCTTATTGAACATAACTTGAGCCCATATACATAGTCATAAACATGCATAATTCACGAGGAACAACGAGAGATTCTCCTAACCGACATACCCCATATGAGCACACATGAAGCCCGACTTGTAACCTTAGTTGGGAGGGTGTTCGTACCTTAACAAGGTAGAAACCATGAATGGCGTGATCACACATGAAAAAGGGCCATTTGGTCCAGGAACAAACATGAATGGGTCCCAACAACCTATGATGGCACGTAGTTCATGAGACCCGGGGCTTAACCTGAGTCCCGAACCTACTCGGTGTTTGATACTACTCCCAAAACATATATAGTGCTCATAATAATACATACATGAGTTCATGGGCTAGTTAAATCATGATAATCATAAACATGCTTGAACATACATGAACTAGCCATAACTTGAGGCCCGTGAGTCGACCAAAAACATAATTCATGCTTAATAAAATACATACATACTTGTAGATCATGCATGTAGTTTAGGTTTCAATAAGATCATAATAGATAACATAATATATTCATGATTTAATTCAATATACACGTTGGGCTTATCAAAACATCAATGGATTAATGGATCATAAATTGATTTATCATGGAACATGCATATTCAAACTTAATTGATTAGAAATTCGAAATCAGCCATATTAAGATCAATTTAGAACTCAAAAGATGATCAAAATCAGTAGATAACTATAGGGTTTCAAAATCATAAGATCCATAATTAAATCATTAAATTTTTAAACAAACCAAATATAAAACCCCATGAGTCTTTAAACAAAAATTGAGTAATTAATAGAGAAAGAACATGGGTGTGGAAGGATCCACCCATTGAAGACCTTACATACCTGGGATTATCAACTCCTAACCCTCTTTGAAAGCCCAAGAATGAAATTGAAGTGAAAAGCTTGAAATCCCCTTGAATTACCTCTTAAAGTTCTTGCATGCATGAAAGAGAGTTTAGAATAGGTCATTCTCTTAAAAACCCATCTTTCCCAAGCCAAAACGATGTAGTTTAGGAACTTATTTTGTGAAAAGGTCAAAAACACCCTTAATGAACCTACTCTGAAAACTGGCCGGATGGAACCCACGAGTGGTACCAGCGGTTCGTGGGAACCACCAACGACCCGTCATGTCCCTCGTTGAATGGGATGCTGAATGCCTTCTCTCGGAACTAACCAACGGATGGACAGGACGACTCGTCCTCTAAGACCACGATCCATTACACTGTTCGTTGTTTGCTCATCATAAAATCTGAACCCACTTACAACGAGCCTCATCATGACTCTTGGTTCCTTCCAACGAATCATGGTCTCAACCCATTACCTACTGGAAATTCTTAACCTCTAACGACGACCAAAACCAACGACTGGTGGTTTCTCCTAACGGGTCGTTGCGTCGCCCGTTGCATGCCTCCTGAAAAACCTAACCCCTTCCCACGATGGCTAACGATGACTCATTGTTTCCCTCAATGAGTCGCCATGTCTCCCATGGTTCACACAGCCACCCATCCTGATCCTCACCACGATCGCATACAATGACTCATGGTTTGATACCATGAGTCGTCCCATGGCATGTCCTGCAACTTTTTCCCAATTTCTGCAGTTTTCAACTTTTAACCTCCCGGGTCTATTCTTATGCACTTTCGGGGTGTTACAATATCTCCCCCTTGGGAACATTCGTCCTCAAATGTAGGAAACAAGTAAAAAATAGAAACATGCAATTGTCATAGCCATATACTGATCATTTTAACCGAAAATTTTATGAAATGACTACCTTTGAACAAAACTACATAACTGAACTGATCTTATGCTTCACATACACATTCATACACAGAAAATAAACTTGCACGCATGAACTGAACACGAAAACTAAATGTGGTCGTAGAGTAGAACTGATACCTCAAGTTGGAGTTGAGCCGGTAGAGGACAAATGTGGGTATCTGACCATCATATCCTCTTCGGTTTTCCATGTAGCTCCCTCAACATGCTGATTTCTCCATAAAACCTTAACTAAAGCTACTTCTTTGTTCCTCAACTTCCAAACCTGATGATCCAAGATTTCAATGGGAATTTCTTCATAATTGAGGCTGTCTTTTACTCCAATGTTGTCTATCGGGACTACCAAGGCTGGATCACCCAAACATTTTTTCAAAAGCGACACATGGAAGATGGGATGAACTGAAGATAACTCCAATGGAAAGTCCAACTCATACGCCACCCTTCCAACTCTTCTCACAACCCTGCGGGTACCAACATACTGGGGACTGAGTTTCCCTTTCTTTCCGAATCGCATGACTCCCTTCATGGGAGATACGTTTAGAAATACCTAGTTGTCCATATCAAAATCCAAATCTCTTCTCCTCACATCAGCATATGATTTCTGACGACTATGGGCGGTTTTTAATAGGTCCCTTATCAACTAGACCTTCACCATTGCCTCGTGAATCGCATCTGGCCCTATCATAGCTGCCTCACCAACCTCAAACCATCCGATGGGGGATATACACCTCCGCCCATTGAGGGCCTTGAACGGTGCCATCTGGATAGTAGAGTGATAACAGTTATTATAAGAAAACTCGATCAAGGGAAAATGATCATCCCAACTACCTTTAAAATCCATAACACATGCCCTCAACATATCCTCAAGAGTCTGGATTGTCCGTTTTGCCTGGACATCTGTTTGCGGATGAAATGCTGTGTTGTGCTTTATCTGAGTCCCAAGTCCTTTCTGAAAAGACTGCCAGAACTGGGAGGTAAACTGAGTACCTCGGTCTGAAACAATAGACAAGGGCACTCCATGTAGTCGAACCAACTCCCGAATATACAACTTGGCATAATCATCCGCTGAAGCCGTGGTCTTGACCGGTACGAAGTGTGCAACCTTTGTTAACCTGTCTAATACTACCCAAATGGAATCATAGTGCCGGCGAGTATGAGGTAGGCCTGTAACAAAATCCATATTAACCACTTCCCACTTCCAAGCGGGAATGCTAATATCCTGAAGTACACCTCCCAGCCTTTGGTGCTTGACCTTCACTTTCTGACAATTTGGACACTTGGCTACGAACTCTGCGATATCCCTCTTCATACCATCCCACCAATAGATTTCCCGCAAGTCCCTATACATCTTAATGGATCTCGGGTGGAGGGAATACCTGGTACCATGTGCCTCATGCAATATTCGAATCTCATGTCATCAACGTCCGGAACACATAGCTGGTCATGGTATCGAAGGACACCATCTCCCCCTTGGGAGAAAAACTCCACCTTTTGACTCCGCATCGCTTCCTTCAGCTTTCAAAAAATCCGATCCTCATCTTGCTTAGTTTTGACATCAACCACCAAGGATGATTCTGACTTATTCTGCACAACAACCCCGCCATCGGTCGAGTCGATCAATCTAACCCCCAACCTTGTAAGTCGGTGGACATCTCTCACCAACTCCTTCCTTCCCTCATCCACGTGGGACACACTCTCCATAGAGAGCCTACTAAGTGCATCCGCAACCATGTTAGCCTTGCCCGGGTGGTAAAGGACACTCATATCATAGTCCTTTAGCAACTCCAACCACCTCCTTTGCCGAAGATTGAGGTCTTTCTGCGTGAACACATATTGCAAACTCTTGTGATCCGTGAACACGTCTACGTGAACCCCATACAAGTAATGCCGCCATATCTTTAGTGCAAACACCACCGTGGCCAACTCAAGATCATGGGTCGGATAATTCTTTTCGTGAACCTTTAACTGTCGAGAGGCGTATGCTATCACCTTCCCCCGTTGCATCAATCACAATACACAACAAAGCCATCAGTACCCTCGGGTCAAGTCAATACTGGTGTTAAAGTGAGTCGGGTCTTCAGTTCCTGGAAGCTTTTCTCACAATCCTCTGACCATTGGAACTTTATCTTCTTCTGAGTTAACTTGGTCAAAGGTGCTGCAATAGATGAGAAACCCTCAACAGAACTCCGGTAGTAGCCTACTAGGCCCAAGAAACTCCGAATTTCTGAAGGATTCACCGGTCTAGGCCAATTCTTCACCGCTTTGATTTTTGGAGAATCCACCCTTATGCCCTCACTCGACACCACATGACCCAGAAACGCCATCAAGTCCAGCCAAAATTCACACTTGCTAAACTTTGCATACACTTGATGATCCTTGAGGGTCTGAAGTACTATTCTCAAATGAGCAGCATGCTCCTCTTCGCTCTGGGAGTATATAAGGATGTCATCAATGAACACAATCACGAACATGTCTAAATATGCCTTGAATACCCTGTTCATTAGATCCATAAAACTGCAGGAGCATTGGTTAGTCCAAATGACATAACTACAAAGTCATAATGGCCATACCGGGTCCTGAAAGCTGTCTTTGGGATATCACCCTCCCGGACTCTGAGCTGGTGATACCTAGACCTGAGATCTATCTTCGAGAAACACCTGACACCCTGGAGCTGGTCAAATAAGTGATCAATCCAGGGCAAGCGGTACCTATTCTTGACGGTGACCTTATTAAGTTGCTAATAATCAATACACATTCGAAGGGATCCATCCTTCTTCCGAACAAATAGTACCGGTGCACCCCATGGAGACTTGCTCGGTCTAATGAAACCCTTATCCAACAAGTCCTTCAACTGTTCCTTTAACTCTTTTAAATCAGCTGGGGCCATCTTATAAGTATGGATAGATATAGACTGCATATCGGGCAGTAGATCAACTCCAAAATCAATTTTACTTTCCGGAGGGACACTTGGTAAATCATCGGGAAAACCTCCGGATAGTCGCACACTACTTGAACTGACTGAATAGTCGGGGTCTCGGACTCTATATCCTTAACCCTAACTTGGTGGTACATCAACCCTTAGATATCATTTTCCTATCCTTTAGATATGAAATAAACCGACTGGCTGGCACAATTGAATTATCCTTCCCTTCCAAAATCGACTCACCTGGAAATCGGAATTCCACTGCATGGGTCCTACAATTAATTGAAGCATAAGACGCAAACAACAAATCCATGCCTAAAATGATGTCAAAATAAGTCATGGCCAATTCTATTAAGTTCGCAGAGGGAACCTTATGCAACACCGTAATGGGGAAACCTCTATATACCCGCCTAGCTACCACTGATTCACCGACTAGAGTAGATACAGAGAATGGTTCTGACAGAATTTCCAGACTAACTCCAAAACTACTAGCAATGTAAGGGGTCACGAAAGACAAGGTAGCTCCTGGATCTTACAAAACATAAGCATCAATATGGAAGACTTGCAACATACTCATGACCACATTTGGCGAAGCCTCCTGCTCCTAGTGAGGCACTAAAGCATAAAACCTGTTCCGACGCTGACCACCTGCTGAACTTGTGGAGGCACCCTGCTGAGGGGGTCATGCTGCTGGAGTGGTAGAACTGGCCGCAGGGAAATCTTTGATTTTGTGCCCGGGTTTTCCACACCCAAAACAAGCATCCGCACTGACCAGGCACCTCGCGGGATGATTTTTGCCACATCTCGCACAAGCTGGGAAAGTGTGCTCGACCTGCATGCTACCACAATCCCTCGAACTTATGGCCCTACTGCCATGGTCACCTTTGAACCTTGGACGTGCTAGCCGATGATGGAGCTGGAGTAGTGGAGCTGTGCTGGGACTGCTGACGTGATCCACCTCCTGACCTAGCCTGAGAAACCGCATAGCTGGCTGTCTTGGCCCTCTTGGCCTCTCTCTGCCTCCTATAGACCGACTCCATCTGCTAGGCATGCAATACAATACGGGGAAGGTTGATGTCCTGGTGTAGCATGGCAATCCGGCAATCCTTATCCAAGTAATCTGCTACTCCATGCACAAAGCAGCTCACCCGAGCCAGCTGATCAGCCATAAACTCTTGAGCATATTTAGATAGCCGAGTGAACTCTAAAGCATACTCATGGACTGACATGTTGCCCTGCTTCAAATTCACAAACTCAGCCGCCTTGAGCTCCCTCATCTCCCAAGGGAAGAACCAATCCATGAATGCGGTGTGCAGCTCATCCCAACCTATCGGTCCTGCACCTGCTGTCCTAGAACTTTTCCATTACTTGAATCATATATGTGCTACCCCTTTGAGCTAATAGGAGGTCAAATCAACACATTCCCCATTATTCACCCCCATAACCTAGGTGATCTTCAGAATTTCCTCAATAAAGTCATATGTGTCCTCATCTACCTTTGACCCTGTGAACTCTAGAGGGCTCATCCTCAAAAAGTCCCTCACCCTGGCAGCTGCCGCATTCCCATTTTACGAATAATGTGCCACAGTCTGATTTTGGACCTGAGCTGTCATGGCTTGTGCCAATATCTGAATTGCCGCCCTAAACTCAGCGTGGGCGGCTGGCTCTGGTACGTTCTCCTCATGAACGGGTGGAGTTGGCTGATGCTCCCATCATGGGCACCCTCATGATCATCACTATTACTGTTCCTCCTAGCATTTACTCGGCATGGAGGCATGATTATGCAAATGTGAATAACACGAATTAGAGGAGTAAAGGACGTTCATCGCACGACATAGATTATGAAAGAAAGGAACATTTCCTAAACGTCTAGTAGTCTATTCGTCATAAGTGTGGCGTGCTTCACACCCATGAAAAAACTCTACTTAACGCGACTTTCATACTCTCTAGGAAACATAACCTATGGCTCTGATACCATGTTTGTCATGACCCAAACGTACACCCGGATCGTAGACACGGGACAAGGAGCGCCGAGAGACCCCAAGTCGACCCATGGCATGAGCATACATCTAATTCAATCATATGAGTAGAAGACTTAGCATAGAGAACGTAATCATAACATAACATGAGAGAAAACAGTACAATACTTATACAATACATCGGAATACAACTTTTTAGTCTGATAAGCCTCTAAACATGAAAGGCGTATTGATGGGACAACTTCCCAACTAATCCAACATCCAGAAACTGAAGGAATAACATAGAGTGTGAACATGTAGCCCTCGGAACATGAGGACTCACCAAATACGCAGAGAGCAAGCCCCAATCTATCTACGGGTGAGGATGTGCTTGAGAACTGGGACCTATATCATGAGATGATACAACATAGAAAGTATTCGGTCAGTACGTGGAATGTACTGAGTATGCAAGGTAAGTAAAACGGACATTTAAAACACATATAAAACTCATAAATGATCATAAGAGTAGGACAACATGCTCATAACATAATTATCGTAATATAATGTAAGGCTCAAGATTTTTGAAACATTCATAATACAATCATAATCAAAATCATAAGGGAAAAACTCTTATTGAACATAACTTGAGCCCATATACATAGTCATAAACATGCATAATTCATGAGGAACAATGAGAGATTCTCTTAACCGACATACCCCATATGAGCACACATGAAGCCCGACTTGTAACCCTAGTCGGGAGGGTGTTCATACCTTTCCAAGGGTAGAAACCATGAATGGCGTGATCACACATGAAAAAGGGCCATTTGGGCTTGGGAAAAACATGAATGGGTCCCAACATACCTACGGTGGCATGTAGTTTATGAGACCCGGGGCTTAACCTAAGCCTCGAACCTACTCGGTGTTTGATACTACTCCTAAAATGTATATAGTGTTCATAATAATACATACATGAGTTCATGGGCTAGTTAAATCATGATAATCATAAACATGCTTGAACATACGTGAACTAGCCATAACTTGAGGCCCGTGAGTGGGCCAAAAACATAATTCATGCTTAATAAAATACGTACATACTTGTAGATCATGCATATAGTTTAAGTTTCCATAAAATAATAATAGATAACATAATATATTCATGATTTAATTCAATACACACGCTGGGCTTATCAAAAAATCAATGGATCAATAGATCATAAATCGATTTATCATGGAACATGCATGTTCAAGCTTAATTGATTAGAAATTCGAAATCAGCCATATTAAGATCGGTTCAGAACTCAAAAGATGATCAAAATTAGTAGATAATTATAGGGTTTCAAAATCACAAGACCCATAATTAAATCATTAAATTTTTAAACAAACCGAATATAAATCCCCATGAGTCTTTAAATAAAATTTGAGTAATTAATAGAGAAGGAGCATGGGTGTGGAAGGATCCACCCATTGAAGACCTTACATACCTGGGATTATCAACTCCTAATCCTCCTTGACAGCCCAAGAATGAAATTGAAGGAATTGAGGTGAAAAGCTTGAAACCCCCTTGAATTACCTCTCAAAGTTTTTGCGTGCATGAATGAGAGTTTAGAATAGGTCATTCTCTTAAAAACCAAGCTTTCCCAAGGCAAAACGATGTAGTTTAGAGCCTTATATCGTGAAAAGGTAAAAAATACCCTTAATGAACCTGCCTTGAAAACTGGACGGATGGAACTCACGAGGGTACCAACGGGTCATGGGAACCACCAACAACTTGTCATGTTCCTTGTTGAATGGGATGCTGAATGCCTTCTCCCGGAACTAACCAACAGACAGACAGGATGACTCATCCTCTGAAACCACGATCCGTTACACCGTCCGTTGTTTGCTCATCATAAAATCTGAACCCACTTACCACGAGTCTCATTATGACTCGTGGGTCCTTCCAAGGAGTCGTGGTCTCAACCCATTACCTATACTGGGAATTCTTAACCTCCAACAACGACCATAACCAATGACTCGTGGTTTGTCCTAACCGGTCTTTGGGTCGTCCGTTGCATGCCTCCTGAAGAACCTAACCCGTTCCCACGAAGGCTAATGATAACTCATTGTTTCCCTCAATGAGTTATCATGTCTCCTGCGGTTCACACATCCACCCAGCCTAATCCTAACCACGATAGCATACAACGACTCGTGGTTTGATACCACGAGTCGTCCCATGGCCCGTCCTGCAACTTTTTCCTAATTTCTACAGTTTTCAACTTTCAACCTCCCCGGTCTATTCTTACACACTTCCGGGGTGTTACAAACTGATACCTCAAGTTGAAACTGAGCCGATAGAGAATAAATGTGGGTACTTAGCCATCATATCCACTTAGGCTTCCCATGTAGCTCACTCGACATTCTGATTTCTCCATAAAACCTTAATTGAAGCTACTTCTTTGTCCTCAACTTTTGAACCTGACGATCCAAGATTTCAATGGGCATTGCTTCATAACTAAGGCTGTCTTTTATCCCAACGCTGTCTGCCGAAATTACTAAAGATGGATCACCCAAGTACTTTTTCAAAAGTGACACATGAAACACGGGATGTATTGAAGATAACTTCAATGGCAAGTCCAACTCATATGCCACTTTACCCACTCTTTTCATAACCTAATAGAGACCAACATAGTGGGGACTGAGTTTCCCTTTCTTTCCAAGCCGGATGACTTCCTTCATGGGAGATACCTTTAGAAATACCCAATCATCCACCTCAAACTTCAAATCTCTTCCCTCACATCAGCATATGATTTCTGATGACTCTGAGCGGCCTTCATCCTGTCCTTTATCAACTGAACCTTTACCATGGCCTCATAAGCCGACATGCCCTATCATAGAGGCTTCCCCAACTTCAAACCATCCGATGGGCGATCTACACCTCCGTCAATAAAGAGCCTTAAAAGGTGCTATCTGGATACTGGAGTGATAGCTGTTATTATAAGAAAACTCGATCAAAGGCAAGTGATCATCCCAACTAACTTTAAAGTCCATAACACAAGCCCTCAACATGTCCTCGAAAGTTTGAATGGTCCACTCCACCTGACCATCCGTTTGTAGATGGAATGCTATGCTGAGCTTAACTTGAGTCCCAAGCCTTCTTTGGAAAGACTGCCAAAACTGAGAGGTAAACTGAGTACCTCGGTCTGAGATAATAGACAAGGGCACTCCATGAAGTCGAACCAACTCCCGAATATACAACTTAACATAATCATCCACTGAATCTGTGATTTTAACCGGTAGGAAGTGTGCAACCTTGGTTAACCTGTCGACCACCACCCAAATGGAGTCGTATTGTCGGCGAGTATGGGGTAGACCCGTAACGAAATCCATATTTATTTCCTCCCACTTCCAAGTGGGAATACCGATATCCTGAAGTACGCCTCCCAGCCTCTTATGCTCAACTTTCACTTGTTGACAGTTTGGGCACTTAGCTACAAATTTTGCAATATCCTTCTTCATACCATCCCACCAATAGATTTCTCGCAAGTCCCGATACATCTTTGTGGATCCGGGATGGATAGAATATTTGGTACCATGTGCCTCATGCAATATCCAGCCCCTTAAATCCTCAACGTTTGGGAAACATAGATGAACCTGGTTTCGTAGATAACCATCTCCCCCTTGGGATAAGACCTCTACCTTTTGACTTTTCATGACACGAATGTACTCCCAGATCGTAGACATGGGACAAGGGACCCCAAGGGACCCTAAGTCGACCCATGGCTCATGAATACAACTAATTTCATTCAGATAAATGCAATGATAATCATAAAAACATAGCGGAACGTAATCAAAGCATAACATTAGAAAATATTGGATGTACACATAAGTTGAATACTACACATGGTCTGAAATCATCTACAACATACAATGTGTTGATGGGACAACATCATCAACTAACCCAAACAATACTAAAACGTAAGATAACATAAAAGTCTGTCAAACAACCCTCGAAACATGAGGACTCACCAATAAGCTAAGAACGTAAGATGATATGGACTAAGGATGAGGATGAGCCTGAGATTCGGACCCTGTATCATTAAATGATACAACATAGAAAGTATGCGGTAAGTACGTGGAATGTACTGAGTATGCAAGGTAAGTAAAATGGACATTTAAAAGTAAATAAGACTCATAAGTAAATGTAAGAGAAGGACATCATGCATATATCATAAACCTTGTAGAAAACATAAGGCTCAAGGCTTTCAAATCATTCGTAAAGCGTTCATATTCATAACCGTAAGTAAACATTACCCAAATATAACTTGAGCCAATAACATAAATATATGAATACATAAATCATGCGGAACAATGGGAAGACTCGTAATAACCGACACCATCATGGTAGAGCCTTTTATGATTCCCCACTGTCTCGCTCAAGTGGGCAGAGCCGACCCGGGCTTGCCAGGCGAGGGTCGTGCATAAGGCGTGATATCACATTTGAGGGGATAATTATCATTTCATTATATCATTAAAAATCCATAGTGGCACGTGGTTGTGAGACACAGGCGTAGTGCATTGAACGCCGGGCTGCTCGGTGCTAGACACGGCTCCCAAAACATGCATATAGGCTCATACATAAATCAATAACATCATGCATTAAGATTCATTAGCTAAAATATAATATTTATCATCATTGATCCCCTTTAAAACATGCTTAGCCAAGAATCAAGGCCTTTTTCATCGGCCGACGTCATAAATCGATAAATCATGTAATTCACTTCATAAATCATAAATCATTCTTTAACATGTGGGCATTGCCCAATAATTCATCATATCAATTCTTTCAAAATATTCTCATAAACATGGGTAAGTTGTATTCATGCTTTTCCATCATCAATAAATCCAAAATATTGCATATTCATAGTAAATCATAACGTTCATGAACTTTTATCAAATGGGCATTTTGGATTTAAAAGCTTGAAACATGATTTTAAAGAGAATAATAATAAAACCCGCCCATCATTCAATTCAAGAATTAAAACCCAATTAAATCATACCCATAAAGAGAATCACATTTTCATGCATTTGAGTAAAACCCCATAGATAGGAGGATCCATGATTTTAAATTGAGATTTGGGAATGGGTGGGGAAGAATTTCACCCATTCTAAAACCCTACATACTGATCTTGGGCAGATTTATATGCCCAAGTGATACTCAAACGTATCATTTTTACCTTGTTTGTTGTGCAATGTGTATATAATATCATGTATTTGGTAATAAAATGCGAATTTATACTAACCAACATGATTAGCATTTGTTTTGCAGGATAATGTGATTTTTAAGATCTAAAATGCGTGTTGGAACTATGTCGGAGTTGGACTTGGATGCGAGCGTGGAAAAGACCTCGGATGGCATATTTTACACTGGCTCCGTGATGGTGCCGTGCCACGCTACCAACGCGGTAGCACACTGCCTGGAGAGGAAATTAATTGGCAGATTCCAGTGAGGCCTCGCGACAGCTCCGTGGCACGGAGATAGGCCTCCGCGATGGCCTCCGTGCAACGTTGAGGCTAATTATCCAGACCATGCAATTTCCAGAGAGGATCCGCATCCACGCCGTGTCACGGAGGCAGTGCTCCGCGTTGGCCTCCGTGACACGTTGCTTGTTATTCCGGGAAAAATTTCCCACTAGTATAAATAGCACACTTAGGTTATTTTTAAAGGAGAGTTTTTTAGTTTTAGTTTTTTTGAGCCTGAGTTCAGAAGTGGGAGCAGGAACGTGGTTTTGTGGCAGTTGAAGAATAGAAAAGATAAGAGTTTTCTTCTCTTCCCTTCTTCTTTCCTTCAATTGTATGCATGATTCACACTCATTCTAGGATGATTAATCCAAGAATGAGTGGCTAATTCCTTTCTTGCTGAGGTTTTGAACTTGTGTAATGAATGTTGGTAATAATTGATATGGTTTCTTCTTCTTCTTGCATGTTGTTCTATTAATTCTTGTGCTTATTACATTCTTGACTGGCCACCATTAATGTATATCTAAAAAGTCCAATTTCACTCGAGAGAGCATGAAATTGGAAAGTTGTGAATTAATAGGGTATTGTTCTTAACTTGATTTGGGAAAATTGGGTTTTGATGTGCTTTCTTGATAGAAATATACTTGAAAGCCGTATTAGTCAATTTAGGAACCGGAATTGTAGTGTTAGGTCATAAATTGCATTTGATCACAGAAATGTAGACGAATGGTTTATGAATCTAAAGTGAAATTAAATACGGAAGTTTTAATTTCTAGGCAAACGTTCTTGGCTAGCAATATGAAGAAGAAGATTACCAAATTATCATGATTATCAAGTTCATTACTCGTTCTTAACCTTGGCATGTGCATATCCATTGTCTAAACTCAACGTAAATAGTAGTTATTAATTTTAGTAGATAATTAGTTTAGAAACAAAACTCACTCAAATCTTGGTTGGATTGTTGTTAACATAGTTAGAAATAGAATAGAGATATAGTAAACTAGGCAGTTTTGCATATCTAGAGCAGCCTCCTTGGATCGATACTTGGCTACTTATCCACTTTATTACTTTTTTGACCACGTACACTTGCGTGTCGGTGTATAATATATACCGAGCAGCAGAGCGCGAGCAAGTTTTTGGCGCCGTTGCCGGGGAGGCTAGGCGATTTGTGAAATTGTGTTAAGTGTAAATTTACTATATTTTTGTTTTATTTTCTTAAGTGTTGAAAACTTGGTTTTAGTATTTGTTTCAATTCTTTGCGCATTTTAATTTTTCTCCCTTTTGGATACCCTCATTGACATGACATCTTGGAATATAAATGGTGGATATGCATATTTCAGCGAATCTTGTCTGAACTATGGAGGACCCCACTTGTGGCAAAACTGTAATACGTGCAATATATGTGGGTGTCAATATGGCCATTGGGGTGATTGTCCAAAGGCATATTCCCCTCCCCCAAGCCCCTACTATGATCCTTCTGTTGTTTTTTCTGAATATAGGCATGCTGAAAATGAGGACTTGGGACGCCAAGCTCGAATAGAAGACATGTTGAAACAACTCTTGGAGCAATCAGAAGCAATGAAGGAGGCGATGTCAGTATTGAGAAATCAGCAAGAAGAGAATGCAGAGGCTCTAGAAAGGATGACCATCAAATTCACGGAGATGATCGCTGAAGCTGAAGCGTGTGATAAATCACAGACAACAGTTTTAGCCGATATTCAAGAGGAACTACAAGAGGACGACAAGGGTGAATTTTTGGATGAAGCCCAACAATTCGAATCTCTTGAGTGTCCCCGTGATGGGCTCACACTTATAGAAAATCCATTCTTGGAAGAAGAGTTAGCGTATCCCCCAGTCAACTTTAATGGTGAGATAGATGTCGATGTCGAGAAGGTATATACAAGTAAGGAGGTCAAGCAAAATGCAGTTTCAGAGTTGAGGTGTATTGGACCACACTCTACGCATTTTTCAACATTAAATTTGGTTGACAACATAGAAATAGAGTCTTCCAAGTTTGTAGAGAAATGTCTAAAGGAGGACCAAGCACCATATATTTTGAAATTTGCTAACTCAGAAAGACAAAATGACTTCGCTTACTTAAGCACCAATAAATGCAAAAGGCAACATCTACTGTTTGGTCCTTACAATTTTTCATCCCCACCCCTGGAGCATAAGAGGAAATTAGAGAAGAAATTAGGGGTGAGATTCATATCCTCAAGGTGGAGGAAAAAGTGGTGAAACTTGGTACGTCGTGCCGCGACGTAAAATTAGGCGCTGCTTGGGAGGCAACCCAAGGGTACCATGGGAACCATTTTAATTTCTTGCATTTATGTTTATTTTATTTATTTTTCATCTTGTGTTGTTTTGGTGGAAAGTTAAGCACAGATGGAGGGGAAGTCTGAGTACCCCTGGAGGAGGAAGCTAACAAGCATGGAAAATAAAAAGTGTGGGGTCGAACACTCACTTGTCCATAGTTGAAGAAAACCATGCTGTCAGCTAGGCCTAAAGGCCTCAGGGAGTATTTCTCACCCTTTGTAACCTTTAGTTTGATGCTATGCGGACATAGCAAGATTTAAGTGTGGGGTGAGGGAAATTTTTAGGAAATTTCAAAATTTCTGTGCTTAATGATTTTTGGTGAATGTAATGCTTGTACAAAAGTTGGTGAGAAATTTGAAAATTTGAAAAATTTGAAAAATTTTTGTGAATTAAGCATGACTTCATCACCCGTTGGTTTTTCTTGTCGGTTCTTTTCCGACGGGGGGTATTTGAACCGAAGAATAAAATTTTTTTTTCTTTTCTTTTCTTTTTTCTTTCTTTCCTTGGTCTGTATATAAAGTTTTTTTAGTCATAGCTAGGGACTGTTTCCGACGATGGATGGATGACGACCGTCTTGAGGAAAATTAGTCGATAGGAGTAGATGTTTTGTTTTTAGTTTCTTTGGTGGATTGCATCAATAAACTGTAGTTGCTTATGGTTGCTAAAATTTTGTTGCGTGTGTAATTGATGTTCGAAATGTGAAAGTGATTCGTTTGAAAGCATGTAATTGTGTAAATATGTTGAGTTACCTAGGCTATAGAATTTGGTTCATTATGATTGAGGCTTAATCTTGAATTCATGTAATTGACTAATTAAAGAGTCTGTGAATGCATCTTGATTCGAGCATGTGCATGAAGTGTGAGTGAGGTTTTGCTATTCCATGTCATTGTGAATTGTCAAGAACTTGCCTGGCGTGTATACAAAGCGAAATGAAGGAGGTGTAGTGTCGGAAAGGATGTAGGCATTTCTTTATTTTAACCGTTAGTTTCCATTGTTTTCTTGTCAAATTCTACCTTTTTATATGTTGTATACCCTAGTCAGCCCGTTGAGCCTTTAGCCGATTTCTTTCTTTTGTCCAGAATTGTATGAACTAAGCTTTATTCCTTCTTTTCATTAGCCTTAAAGTCTATAAGAAGCTCTTAAGCGCTTACAAAGAACAGAAAATTTTTTCCCAAAGTGTTAAAGAGTGAAAAGAGTGAAAAGAAAAGAAAAGCAAAGTGAGGAAAGAAAAGATGATGTTGAAGAGGCACTAGTTGTAATTAAATGAAATTGAGGGTACAGGAAAACCTTCCGTTTGGGGTCAAGTGTGCCTGATGAAATGGGCTGTATGAAAGTAAACCAGCATGAATGGGAGAAAAAGAGAAAAGAGAGGAACAATGTCCATGAGTCGATGGGAATGAGTTGAAAAGGCGCTTAAGGATGCTAGCGACTATTATTGGCTAATCCAATATATATATACTAGATCCATAGCCCAGTTACAACCCATTAAAAGTCCTATTTGATCCTACACTGCATTTCTTTATATTAGTGGAGTAATACACTAAGGGCAAGCCTATGGGTCATGACATGATGCATGTGAATTCTTTTGGGAGAGAGAGTGAAATTAATTTTTATATGCCCCTACTTGCATGTTTGTGTGCTGCACGAGCATAAAAGGGGAAGTTTCTCTCGAGTTGTGAGGGTACATGCTTGATGAAAGATTGATTTTCGTGTCGGATTTCTTGATTAGTTGATTTGCATGAGTTTGCCGATATCAAGAATTAATTCTTAAAAGTCTAGGAAGCCTCGATGTATTAAGGTCATTGTCTTGTACGATCAAGCATGTTTTCTTGATGATTTGCAAAAATCGAATAATCGGTATGACCGTAACGTAAATGGTTGCACCATAGTGACAAAGGTTGAGATGTGATGTGCATGATTTGTGTATGTGTTGTTCGAGGACGAACAAGGATTTAAGTGTGGGGTAAGTGATCTTGGGCAGATTTATATGCCCAAGTGATACTCAAACGTATCATTTTTACCTTGTTTGTTGTGCAATGTGTATATAATATCATGTATTTGGTAATAAAATGCGAATTTATACTAACCAACATGATTAGCATTTGTTTTGCAGGATAATGTGATTTTTAAGAGCTAAAATGCGTGTTGGAACTATGTCGGAGTTGGACTTGGATGCGAGCGTGGAAAAGACCTCGGATGGCATATTTTACACTGGCTCCGTGATGGTGCCGTGCCACGCTGCCATCGCGGTAGCACACTGCCTGGAGAGGAAATTAATTGGCAGATTCCAGTGAGGCCTCGCGACAGCTCCGTGGCATGGAGACAGGCCTCCGCGATGGCCTCCGTGCCACGTTGAGGCTAATTATCCGGACCATGCAATTTCCAGAGAGGGTTCCGCGTCCACGCCGTGTCACGGAGGCAGTGCTCCGTGTTGGCCTCCGTGACACGTTGCTTGTTATTCCTGGAAAAATTTCCCACTAGTATAAATAGCACACTTAGATTATTTTTAAAGGAGAGTTTTTTAGTTTTAGTTTTTTTGAGCCTGAGTTCAGAAGTGGGAGCAGGAACGTGGTTTTGTGGCAGTTGAAGAATAGAAAAGATAAGAGTTTTCTTCTCTTCCCTTCTTCTTTCCTTCAATTGTATGCATGATTCACACTCATTCTAGGATGATTAATCCAAGAATGAGTGGCTAATTCCTTTCTTGCTGAGGTTTTGAACTTGTGTAATGAATGTTGGTAATAATTGATATGGTTTCTTCTTCTTCTTGCATGTTGTTCTATTAATTCTTGTGCTTATTACATTCTTGACTGGCCACCATTAATGTATATCTAAAAAGTCCAATTTCACTCGAGAGAGCATGAAATTGGAAAGTTGTGAATTAATAGGGTATTGTTCTTAACTTGATTTGGGAAAATTGGGTTTTGATGTGCTTTCTTGATAGAAATATACTTGAAAGCCGTATTAGTCAATTTAGGAACCGGAATTGTAGTGTTAGGTCATAAATTGCATTTGATCACATAAATGTAGACGAATGGTTTATGAATCTAAAGTGAAATTAAATACGGAAGTTTTAATTTCTAGGCAAACGTTCTTGGCTAGCAATATGAAGAAGACGATGACCAAATTATCATGATTATCAAGTTCATTACTCGTTCTTAACCTTGGCATGTGCATATCCATTGTCTAAACTCAACGTAAATAGTAGTTATTAATTTTAGTAGATAATTAGTTTAGAAACAAAACTCACTCAAATCTTGGTTGGATTGTTGTTAACATAGTTAGAAATAGAATAGAGATATAGTAAACTAGGCAGTTTTGCATATCTAGAGCAGCCTCCTTGGATCGATACTTGGCTACTTAGCCACTTTATTACTTGTTTGACCACGTACACCTGCGTGTCGGTGTATAATATATACCGAGCAGCAGAGCGCGAGCACATACCCGGAAATGGATTGACTCAAAGTTCCTTGAACACCCACAAAGAAATTGATGGAAACTTGGGGAAGAAGACCTTGAATCTCCCAAAAATCTCTCTAAAGTTCTTGCATGAGAATGGGCACGCATAAAGGACGTAATCCTCTTATCACACTCAGAAAATATCCAAAATGACGTAGTTCAGGGTCTAAAAGCGTGGAAAAGTCAAAAATGCCCTTAAAAGTATTTCCCTGAAAAGTGTCCCGGACGGACCAACGACCGACCCAACGGGACGTGGCAACATACCACGACTCGTGGTATCGAGTCGTGGGGTGCACTGCTTCATAACACATCTCAGATCCTTCCCACGACTCATCAGGACGAGTCGTTACTTCAAACCACGGGTCGTTGAATCGACCATCGTCAACTCATTGACCAATATGACTTCCAGTTCCTCGAGCCTCACCACGACTCGTGGTTCTTTCCAATGATTCATGATCTCCATCTGTTGAATGCATTGGAAACCTCAACTCACAAGCAATGACTTGAAACAACGGGTCGTTCCTCCTCACCACGAATCGTGGGATGCCCCGTTCTTTCTCCCTCAGCCTAAGCTCAGTCCTTCGAATGAATGGTAAGAACAGCTCATTTTTTCCTAACAACGAGTCGTTACCCCGTCCGTTGTCACCACAGCTCCCCTGAACACCGCATTCCACGAATACTTTTGACGACTCGTGGTATCCACCCACCAGTCGTTGAGGCGTTCGTTCTGTGATGTTTTTGTCAGTTTTCTGCATTTTTCAAATTAAACTCCCGGGTCTGTTCTTATGCCTTTTTGGGGTATTAGAATATCTCCCCCTTGAAAATATTCATCCTTGAATGTAGGAAACAAGCAGCAAACAGAAATATACAATTTATAATAGCTATATACTAATCATTTAAACCGAAATTTTCACGGAATGACTACCTCCGAATCGAACCATATAGCTGAACTGATCTCACGCTTCACATACGCATTCATACACATAAAAGAAACTTGCACACATGAACTGAACATGAAAACTAAATGGGATCATAGGGTAGAACTGATACCTTAAGTCAGAACCGAGCCGGTAGAGAACAAATGTGGATATCTAGCCATCATGTCTGCTTTGGCTTCCCACGTAGCTCTCTCAACATGCTGATTTCTCCATAAAACCTTAATTGAAGCTATGTCTTTGTTTCTCAATTTCTGAACCTGGCGATCCAAGATTTCAATGGGGATTTCTTTAAAACTGAGGTTGTCTTTTACTCCAATGCTGTCTACCGGAACTACCAAGGTTGGATCACCCAAACACTTTTTCAAAAGCGACACATGGAAGACGGGATGAACCGAAGATAACTCCGATGGCAAGTCCAACTCATACGCCACCTTACCAACTCTCCTCACAACCCGGTACGGACCAACATAGCGGGGACTAAGGTTTCCTTTCTTCCCAAACCGCATGACTCCCTTTATGGGAGATACCTCTAGAAATACCCAGTCGTCCACATCAAACTCCAATTCTCTTTTCCTCGCATTAGCATACGATTTCTGACGACTCTGTGCGGTTTTTAATCGGTCCCTTATCATTTGAACCTTCACCATCGCCTCGTGAACTGAATCTTGTCCTATCATAGCTGCCTCACCAACCTCAAATCATTGGATAAGAGATCTACACCTACGCCCATAAAGAGCCTCGAACGGTGCCATCTGGATACTGGAGTGATAACTGTTATTACAGGCAAACTCGATTAAGGGCAAATGATCATCATAACTACCTTTGAAATCCATAACACACGCCCTCAACATATCCTCGAGGGTCTGAATGGTTCATTCTGCCTGGCCATCTATTTGCGGATGGAAGGCTACACTGAGCTTAACCTGCGTCCCAAGTCGTTTTTGAAAAGAACGCTAGAATTGAGAGGTAAACTGAGTACCTCCATCTGAAATAATAGACAAGGACACTCCATGAAGTCAAACCAACTCCCGAATATACAACTTAGCATAATCATCTGCTGAATCCGTGGTCTTGACTGGTAGAAAGTGTGCAGCCTTGGTTAACCTGTCGACCACCACCCAAATGGAGTCGTATTGTCGGCGAGTACGGGGTAGACCCGTAATAAAATCCATATTTATTTCCTCCCACTTCCACGTGGAAATGCTAATATCCTGAAGTACGCCTCCCTTCCTTTGATGCTCAACTTTCACTTGCTGACAGTTGGGACATTTCGCTACAAACTTCGCAATATGCTTCTTCATACCATCCCACCAATAGATTTCTCGCAAGTCCCGATACATTTTTGTGGATCTTGGATGAATAGAATATCTGGTACCATGTGCCTCATGCAATATCCGAACTATCAAATCATCAACATATGGGACACATAGACGACCCTGGTGTCATAGCACACCATCTCCCCCTTGGGAGAAAACCACCACCTTTTGACTCTGCACCACCTTCTTTATCTTCCTCAATATTAGATCCTCATCTTTCCTGGATTTAACATCAACCACCAAGGACGATTCTGACCTGTTATGTACAAGAACACTGCCATCGATCAAGTCGATCAATCCAACTCCCAGTCTTGCAAGTCGGTGGACATCCTTCACCAACTCATTCTTTCCCTCATCTACATAGGACACACTCTCCATAGAGAGTCTACTAAGAGCACCCGCAACCAATTAGCCTTGTCCGGGTGGTAGAGGACACTCATGTCGTAGTCCTTTAGTAACTCCAACCACCTCCTTTGTCGAAGATTTAGATCTTTCTGTGTGAACACATATTGCAAACTCTTGTGATCCGTAAATACATCCACATGGACCCCATACAAGTAATGCCACCATATCTTCAATGCAAACACCACCGCGGGCAACTCAAGATCGTGGGTGGGATAATTCTTTTCATGACCTTTCAGCTATCTCAAGGCATATTCTATTACCTTCCCACGCTGCATCAACACACATCCCAGCCCAACTCTCGAAGCATCACAATACACTACAAAGCCATCAATACCCTCGGGTAAGGTCAACACTGGTGCTGAAGAGAGTCGGGTCTTCAACTCTTGGAAGCTTTTCTCACAAGCATCCGACGATTGGAACTTCATCTTTTTCTCAGTCAACTTAGTCAAAGGTGCAACAATTGATGAGAAACCCTGAACAAGCCTTCGGTAGTAACCTGCTAAGCCCAAGAAACTCTGAATTTCTGAAGGATTCACTGGTCTAGGCCAATTCTTCATCGCCTCGATCGTTTGGGAATCTGCTCTTATGCCCTCACTTGATACCACATGTCCCAGAAATGCTACCGAGTTTAGCCAAAATTCACACTTGATAAACTTTGCATACAACTGACAATCCTTCAGGGTTTGCAGCACTATTCACAAATGAGTGGCATGCTCTTCCTCACTACGGGAGTATATCAGAATGTCATTAATGAACACGATCACGAACATATCCAAATATTTCTTGAACACCCTATTCATAAGGTCCATAAAAGCTGCAGGGGCATTGGTTAGTCCGAAAGACATAACAAAAAATTCATAGTGACCATACCGAGTCCTGAAACTGATCTTCGGGATGTCACTCTCCCGAACTTTGAGCTGGTAATACCCAGACCTGAGATCAATCTTGGAGAAATACTTAGCACCCTGAAACTGGTCAAACAAATCATCGATCCTGGCTAAGGAGTACCTGTTCTTGACGGTAAGATTGTTCAACTGCCGATAGTCAATACACATGCGAAGGGAACCGTCCTTCTTTCAAACAAATAGAACTGGTGCACCCCATGGAGACTGGCTCGGTCTAATGAAGCCCTTATCCAATAGATCCTTTAACTGATCCTTCAATTCCTTTAGTTCTGCTGGGGCCATCCTGTAGGGTGGAATACAGATAGGTTGCGTATCGGGTAATAGATCAATACCGAAATCAATTTCCCTCTTCGGAGGAACACCGGGCAAATCATCAGGAAACACCTGTGGATATTCGCAAACCACCGGAACTGACTGAAGAGTCGGGGTCTCGGACTCCACATCCTTAACCCTAAATAGGTTGTACATGCAACCTTTAGAGATCATCTTCCTAGCCTTAAGATAGGAAATAAACCGACCTGCTGGTACCACCGAACTACACTTCCACTCCAACACTGACTCACTCGGAAAATGAAATTCCACTGTACGGGTCCTACAATTAATCAAAGCATCGCACGCAAACAACCAATCCATGCCAAGAATAATGTCAAAGTAAGTCATGGATAACTCTACAAGGTTTGCGGAGGTAATCTTATGTAACATAGTGACCGGGCATTCTCTATATACTCATCTAGCTATGACCAAATCACCAACAGGGGTCGAAATTGAAAACGATTCTGACAAGGTCTCGGAACTAACTCCAAGGCTACTAGCAATGTAAGGAGTCATGAAAGACAAGGTAGCTCCCGGATCTAGCAAGGCATAAACATCAATATGAAAGACATGCAACATAATAGCGACCACGTCTGGTGAAATCTCCTGCTCGAGGCGCGAGGCAAGGGCATAGAATCGGTTTTGGCATTGTTCGCCACCTCCACTAGTCGATGCTCCTTGTGGAGCAGAACGGGCTAGAGCTACTGTTGTTCTGGTGGTCTGTGCACGACCCCTATCATCACCCTGTCTAGCATATGGGCACGCTTGACCCAAGTGCCCAGATCTACCACACCCATACCAGACATCTGAGCTGAGCAGGTACTCCCTGGTGTGACTCTTGCCGCACTTCCCACAAGCTGGAGTGGTATACTCTAACTGGGTGCCCCTCTGATCCCTCAAACTTGAAGCCCTGCTCCTTTGATCACCCCTGGGTCTAGATGGAACACTAGCTGATGAAGGTGCTGGGGCTAGTGACCTCTGCTGAAACTGTGGATAGTAGCCACCACCGGACTTCTGATGTGAAAACCAACGGATATCCGTTCGAGCCCTCTTTTCCTCCCTCTTCCTCGGATAAGCCGCCTCCATCTGCTGGGCATACAACACTATGTGAGGAAAGTCCATATCCTGGTGGAGCATAGCATTCCTGCAATCCTTGTCTAAATAACCAGCCACACCATGAACAAATTGGCTCACCTACGCCCTCTGATCAATCACTAACTCTGTGGCGTACTTTGACAAACGAGTGAACTCAAGCGAATACTCCAGCACTATCATCTTTCCCTGCTTGAAGTTCACAAACTCAACTTCCTTCAACTCCCTCATCTCCCGAAGGAAGAACTTGTCGAGAAAGGCCATGTGGAACTCATCCCAGCTGATAGAGCCGCTCACGCTGCCCTGTTGTCCTTCCATTGCTTGTACCAAATATGAGCGACCTCTTTTAGCTGATAAGAGGCCAAGTCAACACACTCCCCATTTGTCACCCCCAAAACCTGAGTGACCTTCAAGATTCCTTCAATAAACTCATGTGGATCCTCATCCACCTTTGATCCCGTGAACTCAGGAGGGTTCATCCTCAAGAAGTCTCTAATCCGAGCCGCCGCGGCATTACCATTCTATGGGACCTGCGCAACAGCCTGCTGGTTGACTTGAGCGGTCAAGGCCTGCGCCAACATCTGAATAGCCACCCGAAACTCAGCGTGGGCAGTTGGCTCTGGTGCCTGGGGCTCTTGAACAGGTAGGGCTTGCTGATGCCCATGGTCATTGCCATCTCCGTGGCTTTCATCATTTCCTTTCCTCCTTCCGTTCATTCTTCTAGGAGCCATAATTCTGCAATCGCGAATCACTCGAGTTAGAAGGATGAAGAGGTTTTTTTTTCATCGCACGACATAACACATGAAAGAAGGGAACATTTCCTAAACGTCTAGTAGCCTCTTCGTCATAAGTGTGGCGCGGCGAAGGGGACACCCATGAAAAAGACTCTACTTAACGCGGCTTTCAGACACCCTAGGAAACTTCAAACCTATGGCTCTGATACCAAGTTTTTCACGACTCGAACGTACACATGAATCGTAGACACAGGACAAGGGACCCCAAGGGACCCCAAGTCGACCCATGGCTCATGCATACCACTAATCTCATTCAAATAAGTGGAATGATAATCATAAAAACATAGAGGAATGTAATCATAGCATAACATTAGAAATACTGGATGTACACATAAGCTGAATACTACACATGGTTTGAAAGCCTCTACAACATACGATGGGTTGATGGGACAATATCCCCAATTAACGTGAACAATATTGAAACATAAGATAACATAAAAGTATGTCAAAAAGCCCTCGAAACATGAGCACTCACCAATAAGCTGAGAACGTTAGCTGAGATGGACTAAGGATGAGGATGAGCCTGAGATTCGGACCCTGTATCATGAAATGATACAACATAGAAAGTATGCGGTCAGTACGTGGAATGTACTGAGTATGCAAGTTAAGTAAAACAGACATTTAAAAGTAAAATAAGACTCATAAGTAAACGTAAGAGAAGGACATCATGCATATATTGTAAACCCTGTAGAAAATATAAGGCTCAAGGATTTCAAATCATTCATAAAGCATTCATATTCATAACCGTAAGTAAACATTACCAAAACATAACTTGAGCCAATAAAATAAATATATCAATACATAAAACATGCGGAACAAAGGGAGGACTCGTCATAACAGACACCATCATGATGCCCACTGTCTCGCTCAAGTGGGCAGAGCCGACCCTGGCTTGCCAGGCGAGGGTCGTGCATAAGGTGTGATATCACATTTGAGGGGATCATTATCATTACATTATATCATTAAAAATCCATGGTGGCATGTGGTTGTGAGACACTGGCGTAGTCCTTTGAACACCGGGCTGCTCGATGCTAGACACGACTCCCAAAAACATGCATATAGGCTCATACATAAATCAATAACATCATGCATTAAGATTCATTGGCTAAAATATAATATTTATCATCATTGATCCCCTTTAAAACATGCTTAGCCAAGAATAAAGGCCTTATTCATCAGCCAACATCATGAATCGATAAATCATGTAATTCACTTCATAAATCATAAATCATTCTTTAACATGTGGGCATTGCCCAATACTTCATCATATCAATTCTTTCAAAATATGCTCATAAGTATGGGTAACTTGAATTCATGCTTTTCCGTCATCAATAAATTCAAAATATTGCATATTCATTGTAAATCATAACTTTCATGAACTTTCATCAAATGGGAATTTTGGATTTAAAAGCTTGAAACATGATTTTAAAGAGAATAATAAAACCCGCCCATCATTCATAATTCAAGAATTAAAACCCAATTAAATCATACCCATAAAGAGAATCACATTTTCATGCATTTGAGTAAAACTCCATAGACTTGAATAGGAGGATCCATGATTTTAAATTGAGATTTGGGCATGGGTGGGGAAGAATTTCACCCATTCTAAAACCCTACATACCTGGAAATGGATTGACTCAAAGTTCCTTGAACACCCATAAAGAAATTGATGGAAACTTGGGGAAGAAGACCTTGAATCTCCCAAAAATCTCTCTAAAGTTCTTGCATGAGAATGGGCATGCATAAAGGACTTAACTCCTCTTATCACACTCAGAAAATATCCAAAATGACGTAGTTCAGGGTCTAAAAGCGTGAAAAAGTCAAAAATGCCATTAAAATTATTTCCCTGAAAACTTTCATGGACGGACAAATGACCGACCTAAGGGGTCGTGGCAACATACCGTAACTCGTGTATCGAGTCTTCAGGTGAGAGGCCTCATAACACATCTCAGATCCTTCCCACGACTCATCAGGTAGAGTCTTTACTTCAAACCACGGGTCGGTTAATCGATCATCGTCAACTCCTTGACCAATCTGACTTTCAGTTCCACGAGCGTCACCACGATTCTTGGTGCTTTCTAATGAGTCATGGTCTCCATAAGTTGAATGCACTGGAAACCTCAACCCACAAGAAACGACTTGAAACAACGGGTCATTCCTCACCACGAATCGTGGGATGCCCCGTTGTTTCTCCCTCATCCTAAGATCAGTCCTTCTAACGACTGGTAACAAAAACTCATTGTTACTGACAACGAGTCATTACACCGTCCGTTGTCACCACAACTCCCCTGAATCCCCCATTCCACGACTACTTTCAATGAATCGTGGTATCCACCCACAAGTCGTTTAGTCGTTTGTTCATTGATGTTTTTGCCAGTTTTCTGCATTTTTCAAATTAAACTCCCGAGTATATTCTTAGGCCTTTTCGTGGTATTACATGACTCCGCACCGCTTTCTTCAATTTCCTCAAAATCGGATCCTCATCTTGCCTAGATTTGACATCAACCACCAAGGACGATTTTGATCCATTCTGCACAACAATGTCGGCATCGGTTGAGTCGACCAATCTAACTCCTAACCTTGCAAGTCTATGGACATCTTTCACCAACTCCTTCTTTCCTTCATCCACGTGGGACACACTCTCCATAGAACACTCATGTCATAGTCCTTTAATAACTCCAACCACCTCCTTTGCCAGAGATTGAGATCGTTCTGCATGAACACATATTGTAAGCTCTTGGGATCTGTGAATACATCCACATGGACTCCATATAAGTAATGCCGCCATATCTTCAAGGCGAATATCACCGCGGCCAACTCAAGATCATGGGTTGGGTAATTCTTCTCATGAATTTACAACTGTCTTGAGGCATAAGCTATCACCTTCCCATGCTACATCAACACACACCCAAGTCTGATTCTCGAAGCATCACAATACACTACAAAACCATCAGTAACCTTGGGTAGGGTCAACACTGGTGCTGAAGTGAGTCGAGTCTTCAAATCTTGGAAGCTTTTCTCACAAGTCTCCGACCACTGAAAACTTTACCTTTTTCTGAGTCAACCTGGTCAATGGGTCTGCAATGGATGAAAAGACCTCCACGAATTTCCGGTAATAACCCGCTAAGCCCAAAAAGCTCCTGATATCTGATTGGTTCACCGGTTTGGGCCAATAATTTACCGCCTTGATCTTCTGCGAATCTACCTTTATACCCTCACTTGATACCACATGGCCTAGAAATGCCACAGAGTCAAACCAAAACCAACATTGGCTGAACTTTGCATACAATTGTTGATCCTTTAGGGTCTGAAGCACTACTCTCAAATGAGCGGCATGCTCCTCCTCACTCCGAGAGTATATGAGGATATCGTCGATAAACACAATCACAAACATGTCTATATATGCTTGAACACCCTGTTCATTAGATCCATGAAAGCTTCAGGAGCATTGGTTAGTCCAAAAGACATGATAAAAAATTCGTAGTGACCATACCGAGTCCTGAAAGCGATTTTCGGGATGTCACTCTCCCGAACCCTGAGCTGGTGATATCCGGACCTGAGATCAATTTTGGAGAAACACTTGGCACCCTAAAGCTGGTCAAACAAATCATCAATTCTAGGTAAGGGGCACCTAATATTGACGGTAACCTTATTCAACTACTAATAATCAATACACATACGAAGGGAACCGTCATTCTTCCGAACAAACAATACCGGCGCACCCAATGGAGACTTACTCGGCCTAATAAAGCCCTTATCTAACAGATCCTTCAACTCTTTTAGCTCGGCTGGATCCATTCTGTAAGGCAGAATAGATATAGACTGTGTGTCGGGGAGAAGATCTATGCCAAAGTCAATCTCCCGCTCGGGTGGGACACCTAACAATCATCAGGAAATACCTTTGGGTACTCACATACGACCGAAACTGACTGAATGGTCGGGGTCTTGGACTCCACATCCTTCACACTAACTAGGTGGTACATGCGACCCTTAGAAATCATCTTTCTGGCCTTAAGGTAGGAAATGAATTGACCTACAGGCACAACTGAACTACCCATCCATTCTAAACCTGGGTCACCTAGAAATCTGAACTCTACTGACCGGGTTCTAAAATTAACTGAAGCATAGCATGCATATAGCCAATCCATATCGAGAATGACATCAAATCGATCATGTCTAACTCTATCAAATCTGCTGAGGTGACCTTATGAAGAACTGAGATCGGTAAATATCTATACACCCGTCTAGCTATAATTGAGTCACCTACTGGAGTAGAAACTGAGAAGGGCTCTGACAAGACATCAGGATTAACTCCGAAGCTACTGGCTACGTATGGGGTCATAAAAGATAGGGTAGGCCCCAGATCTAGCAAAGCATGCACATCAACATGAAAAACTTTCAACATACCGGTGACTACATTTGGTGAGGCTTCCTGCTCCTAACGAGTAGCTAAGGCATAGAATTTGTTCTGGTGCTGCCCGTCAGCTGTGCTAGTAGGTACTCCTTAATGTGCTGTGTGTGGGGGAGGGGCTGCTGAACTAGAAGCTAGGCCTCGGCCCCCCGCCAGATCCTGTCTCACATAGGGACAATCTCTGAGCATATGTCCAGGCTACCCACATCCATAACAAGCTCCTGACCCTGCCAGGCACTGGCCTGTGTGTCCTCGACCACACCTGCGACAAGATGGAATGATGGAATCTGTGGGTCTACTGCTATGACCCCTCGAGCATGATGCTCGTTCCCTATGATCATGTCTGGGCCAAGATAGCACACTCAGTGCTGAAGATGCTGGGGCTGATGACCTCTGGTGGGCTTACTGTCGATGCCCATCACCAGACCTCTGCTGAGAGAACCTGTAGTCCTCAGTCCTAGCCTTCTTGGCCTCCCTCTCCCTTAAATATGCCTCCTCTATCTGATGGGCGTACAACACTATGCGAGGGAAGTCCATGTCCTGGTGCAACATAGCTGTGCTGCAGTCCTTGTCCAAGTATCCTTCCATATCATACACAAATCTGCTCACCCGCTCCCTCTGGTCAGCCACTAACTCCGGGTCATACTTCGATAGGCGGGTGAACTCAAGGGCATACTCCTGCACAGTCATCCTTCCTTGCCTTAAATTCATGAACTCAGCTGCTTTCATCTCCCTCATCTCTCGAGGGAAGAACCAATCTAGGAATGCAACCTGAAACTCCTCCCAAGTGATCGAACCTGCTCTTGCTGCCCTACTGTCCTTCCACTAGAGGAACCAAATATGCGCAACCACCTTCAACTGGTAGGAGGCCAACTCTATTCACTCAACACAACTCACCCCCATAACCTGGGTGATCTTGACAATCTCATCAATGAAATCATGTGGGTCCTTATCTACCTTGGCACCCAAGAAACTCGGACAAGTTCATTCTCAAGAAATCTCAGACTCTGGCTGCCGCTGCATTGTCGTTTTGAGGAGTATGCGCAACGGCCTGCTTATTGATCTGAGTGGTCAAGGCCTGCACAAGCATCTGACTGGCAGCTCGGAACTCAGCATGAGCGGCTGGCTCCAGTGCCTGAGGCTCCTGAAATGGTGGGGCTGGCTGATGCCCATAATCGTTTCCATCCTTGTGGCCTTCACCACCCCCATTCATCTTTCCATTCATTCTTCTAGGAGCCATGATTCTGCAATCGCAAATAGCACGAATTATAAGGATAGAAAGACTTTTCATCGGACATAGATCATGAAAGAAGGGAACGTTTCCTAAACATCTAGTAGCCTATTTGTCATAAGTGTGGAGCACTTCACACCCATGAAAAAGACTCTACTTAACGCGACTCTCAGACTCCCTAGGACACATCAAACCTATGGCTCTGGTACCATGTTTTTCACGACCCGAACGAAGGCTCGGATTGTAGGCACTGGACAAGGGACCCCGAGAGACCCCAAGTCGACCCATGGCATAAGCATACAACTAACTCATTCAATATTGATAAAGCTCAACAATGACATATATCTCAATTATGAATTTATGCATATGAGAAGCTTTATTTCAAAACATACCACAAGCTCAAATAACGGTGGGAGCATCTGCTCCAAATCATATGGTAAGATACATGAAGGAATATTTAACTCAACATACCACAAGCTAAATATCATGAAATTTGAGAGACTTCACTCCAAACAATGTGGTAAGCTGATCTCAGAAAAAAATCATCATTTTAAATCAACATGTGGGCATTGCCCAAAGCTTTATCATACTCGAATCTACTCAATTCATTTTGAAAACAACATCATAATCATGGGTATCTTTAGAAGCATGATTTTCATCATCAAATCTCATTATCATCATACGTTCACCATCATTCTCTCTTTTTATGAATCTCTCACCTGTGGGCATTTAATTGCATAACTTAGAAAACATAATTTGTATTGAAAATAATTTAAAATCTTCCCAAGCTTCACAATTCATCAATATAATATAATCTAATCACACACATGTATAGAGATTGAAGAATTATGCAATTGGGCAAAAACCCCATACTTGATCATAGGAGATTTATCACGATTTGAGAGAAATTGGGCATGAATGTGAAAGGAGACACCCACTCATAACCTTATTCATACCTGGGAATGGTTGATTCTAACATCTTCTAATTGCCCAAGATGAGATTCCAATGGAAACCATGAGATTTTGCCTTGAGTCACCCCCTTCAACCTTCAAACTTGCATGCATAGGAGGAATGGCTTAGAATAGGTTTTCCCCTGTTAAAAACCCACTAAAAAGAGCCTTAAACGACGTAGTATAGGTCCCTATGATTTAGAAATTATGAAAAAGCCCCTACTAAAATCGCTAAAAATAACTGCCAGGGGGTCCCAATGAGGGACCTAATGATTCGTCAAGAGAGGCAACGACTCATCAAGTCGTTCATCAGGTACACTGGTTAATAGATCTTTTAGGGCTCATAATGGGTGACGTAATGATTCGTTCCTCGAGACCACGACTCTTGGTCACCTCCTATCATGTACACTGCCTTAGCATCAAATGAAAACTCACCTTGCTTGATCACGACTCACCTCACGAATCATTGGAAATAACCATGACTAGTGGGGTCCTCCCATTAGGTACACTGGTCGATCCTTCTATTTTATTTCTCCACCTCACCCCATGGCTAACTTGATGACTCGTGGTGGATGACCACGAGTCGTTCCCTCGCTCGTGGGGACCTCTAACCTTCATTTCCTCCAGGCTCCCCACGAGGTACCTGACGACTCGTGGGGTCTCCTCACAAGTCATCCAATGAATCATCCTGCAACTAAAACACCCATTTCCAGTTTTTCCCCGTTTCAACTCCCGCGTCCGATCTTTGAATTTTCGGGGTATAACATTTGGGGGAATTTTGGTAAACTCCTATGCTTTTAACTCCCAAATGATGTTGTTTTAGGCTTCCTAAAGGTCAGATTAAAGGGTTTAACCTCGCCTAAATTGTCATTCTCTTCAACCATCCGTAGATTTTTCACAACCTGAGCTAAGACCAAAATCGAGACACGGGACCTAGAACCACGAATGGCTCCAAGATAATCCATGGTACATACATAGCATAACTTAAGAGCATAATCAAATGGAAATTAACATAAGAATAAATAAGCGGAAGACTGAATGTCATAAAGAATAAGCAAAATGATAATATCACAACACTGAGTCACAAGCTGAACATACTAAGTCTATGTCTGAAAAGTCTCTAATATTTGATGAGATGCTGGGACAAGCCCCTAGCTAACTCCAAGTCTGAAACTAAATAAAGTATAACAAGTATAAACTGATAGATGTCCTCAGATTATGAGGAATCACCCAAAGCAGGATGGAGCTGAACTGAGTGAGTGCGAGCTAGTGACGAGACTGGGAGGGATTGCCCGAACCTATATCATGAGATGATATGTCATAGAGTATATGATCAGTATTTTGAATGTACTGAGTATGTAAGGTGAGTAAAGAATGCTTAATAAAACGTTAATTGAAATCATGAATATAGCTCAAGAACTTTCATGAGAGTAAGAACTGCATGCTAAAGGCCGCGTGTCTGAGATATACATAATCATAAGCTATTCATCATAAACTGAACATAATGACCCATGATTTAAAAGTACAAATCATATTACTTGTCATGCTTGAAATCATAAGTTAAAGCCCATAAACTTATCATTGGGTCAAACATGCTATACAATATAATAACATAAGTCATGAACATGAGTAACTAAAATCATGAGGAACAATGGGAGACTCGTCATAACCTACAACCACCATGTATGAGCACATGATGATCTCACGTCTTGCGATATGGAGGAGAACCATATAAGCCTTGTTAGGGCAAAGGAAGAATGAGGTTGTGATATCACGGGTGTGCCCTCGAGCAGGGGAAGCACTATCTTGAGAGGTCCCAATAATAATATATCCTATGTTGGCGCATAGTTCAAGGATCAGGGACCTCAAAACCCCTGGCCTACTCAGTGCAAGAAACTACTCCCAAAACATGCATATTGCTCATATAATCTTATTATCAAAACATAACTTAAATCTGAATAACTAGGGAGTCTTGACTCCAAATATCTCTTTAAAACTAATCTTGTAGGCCTTGGCCAAATCATGATAAACATACTTCACTTGCATGGGCTTGCCCAAATCATAGAGTCATACATACTTGAAATAGACTTCATAGTTCAAAATCATGGAATCATAAATTATGAATTCATAATCATGCGTGCAAACTATATAACTCATCTTGCTAGAAATCATAGAATCACAAGCTTGAATTTCTTAAAAACATGTATAATAGGGCATAATTTGTAATAACTTAAAATCATGAATAATCAATTTGAGTGTAAAATCTGCCCATTAGACTTATTTCATACATTAGAACATGAGGGAATTGGACCCATAAACATAACATAGATAATTTCAAAGAATTGGGTTAAAACCCTAGAAATCAATATACTTGATTAGAGACTTGAATTCATGAACATGAGTGGAAATTGGGCATGAGGGTGGAAGAAATCCCTCATTCATTGCCCTACATACTTGGTAAACTGATTTTCAAACTGGTCTTGAAAACCCAAGAGAATTGAGAAAGAAATTAAGGAGGAATTCTAGTTTGATCTTGGAAGAGGATTTCAATTCAATCCATGCATGGGAGAAAAATGACTCAGGCTAGGATAAACCCTCTTAAAACACTCATTACAAGGCTCAAAACGACATCATTAAGAAATTAAGAGCTTAGAAATTTACAAAACTACCCCTGAAAATTCTCATGTAAAACCTAACTGCCAGCTACAACGACCCTTCCAATGAGTCATTTCTGGACTCGATGGCTCATTGGATCTGTCGGTTATTTCTGGAGTACTTATGGTACACTATTTATGCTTTGACCAATGATTGAAAACGATGAGTCTTTATCTGAAACTACTCGTCACTCCACTAGTCGTCACCATTGCCTCGCCTGCATAAAGTTCTAACTTCTTCCAACTGGTCCATACCACGGATTATTACTTGGCACAACGAGCCATGGTATCCATCCATTGTCTTTGAACCAAATTTGACCCCTTATTGAACCCACTCAATGACTGCTTAGAATGACCCATTGAATGCACCAACGAGTCGTTGCTGGGTCCATTGTTTCTAGGAGGGGATTGACTGAAGGCCTACAATGAGGTATACCATGAGTTGTTTTTTCCAACAATGGCTTATCTTTGAGTCGTTTGCGACTCTGGTGCAATTTTCCTATTTCTTTTGATTCAAATCTCTGGTCTGATCTTAGGGGCTTTTGTGGTGTTACAAGATTGAATTTTCCTCTCAAGAAGAAGCTAGGGTTTAGCATCTCCAACTTCTCAATTTCTCTTGGATCTTCAAGACAAGTTGGTGAATCATTTACCCAGGTATATAGGGTTATGAATGAGGGATTTCTTCCATCCTTATACCCAATTTCTCCTCTAACTCATGAATTCAATTCTTTAATTAAGTTTTATGAAAATTCTAAGGTTAGACCCAATTTAATGAAATCTTCTATGATCTTTCTATGGCTTCAATTCCCTGATATTTTAATTGATAAATGATGGTTATTTTGGTAGATTTGACCCTCAAATTTCTTATGAATTTAAGATTTCAAGTTTATGATGATTTAATCCAATTATGCATGATCTTATGATTTCCAAGTTTATAAGCCTATGATTTCAAGTTATGATAAATTATCAAAGTATGCACGAATATTTATTAATATTTAGCTTATGATTTTATGATTTCAAGTTATGAATTTTTATTCAAGTGTGTATGAATTTCATGAAAATCAAGTTTATGAATCATGGCCGGTCCTCCACATTATTTTGATGGCTAGTTCACGTATGTTATGATATTATGTAATTCTATGATTTAAACTACCCATGCAAATCTATGTTTCATGATTATGATATGAGCACTATATATATTTTGAGAGTAGTATTTAGCATCAAGTAAATTGGGATTCCAGTGTACCCAGGTCTCAGAACTATGTGCCACCATAGGATAATGGATTCTTGATGGTAGAGAATGTTTCCCTTAGCCCGAGGAATATGGGATCCTCATTATTTGAGGGTGTCTTCCTTGCCTCAATGGACGCTTGCAGGGGTCATCATTATTGGAGATTGTCACCCCGAGTCATGAATGATATCAAGCCAGTTAAGGTTCTTACCCTTGGCAAGGTATGAATGCCCTTGCAACCAGGGTTTTACAGGCCGGGCTCCATTTAAGATTGCATGGGGTATGTCGGTTATAAGAATCTCCCACTGTTCCTTAGTTCCCCTATATATATATATATTCATGTTCATGTTTCATGATCTTTTGACTTATGATGATTTGGCTGAGAGCTAAATTTTATGAGGATTTTACTTACAAACTCAGTCATGATCAACCTTATATTATAGTTTTGCAAACCTTGAGTCTTTATGCTAAATTCATATTCAAAATCTCATGTTTTATACCGTATTTCACTCATGATCTGTTTTACTGTCTTACTAGCATGTTTTACTTACTCTACAAACTTAGTACATTCAAAGTATTGACCACATACCCTTATGTTATATTGTTTCATGATATAAATTCAGGTAGTCTAACTCAGCTCCGCGGTTACATATATTTCGGACTTGATTAGCTAGCAGTGGTGAGTCCTCATCTTCCGAGGACTAGAGTTATCTACTTCATTTCAGTTCTTTTATCTTGTGTTAGTTTCACACTTTGGAGTTAGTTGAGGGCTTATGCCAACAACTCATCAGTTAGTAGAGGCTTTCAGACATATAGTTAGTATATTCAGCTTTATGACTCAGCATTTAAATTGTTAGATTATCTTGTTATCCGTAAGGGAATATCTTATATTTCAGTTAGCTTCCACTCAGTTTTCCTTATTAGTTATTTTGTTGTACTACCCCAAAATCCCTAAGATCAGACCCATGAGTTGAAAATGAGAAAACAAGAAATTTTGCACTAGGTCATAGAACGAGTCGTCCAGTGACTCGTGGTGTAAACTAATGGGTCATAAATCGACCCGTCAGGTGATGACACAGTTGAGAAGGTATCATTCTCGGGTAGTGGCAATGGAAGGGACGACGAGTCATCGTCACTCCCAACAATTTGTGGTCTGACCCGTCAGGTGGTTAAAGGATGATTGGGCAGTGCTGACAATAGATGGAGGGATGAGTCATCGTGCATCTAATGACTCATCAAGTGGCTATGGGGAAAGGAATATCAGTAGATGAAGATTTGTCCAGTGATGATGACGTGTGGAACAACAAGTTGTCCAGTTGGGTAATGACTCGTCTAGTCTTTCGTTGGGTCTGACAGTGACTATTTTTTTGCGAATTTAGTAAGGGTGTTTCCGTAATTCCCAAGCTCCTAAGCCTTAAACTACGTCATTTTAAGCCCTGAAAGAAGTGCACCCCTAACCGAATACCACATCAGTTGGGGAGGAGAATGAAGAGTGCTTTATAAGTGCTTGGATACCTTTCCCTTGTAGACGCGTTTTAAAACCATGAGGGGCGAAGGCTCCAAAGCGGCCAATATCTACAAGTGGTGGTGTAGGCTTTTATATGTTTCCTCCTTATACTTCTTGAATCTTTATGGGAATGGAGGAGGTGGTCTGGCTTCTATTACTTTCAGTTGTGAAGTGCTTGACTCACCAACCTCATACTTGGACCTCACAACTTGCTTTGCCTCTGCTTTATCATTTCTGGTTATCACTTCACCTAACTCTCTTTCACTTTGCAAAGAGATTGTGCTCACATTCTCTTTAGGGTTTTTCTCCAAATTGCTTGGAAGTAGCCCTTACGGTCTATTAGTCTACTGAAGGGCCAATTGCCCTTTCTATTTTTCCATCTCGTGAATGGACTTTTGCATCTCATTAACCACCTAAGTTTGCTGAACCATCCACTGTTTCATGGTATTCTTTAAAGAAATGCACTACTACTAGCGCTGAGGTCTCTAGAAGTTGTTTGGGAGTGTCTGAAAATTCTGGTTTCCTCCCCATGAGGGATTAGCTACGTTCCTGTACCCCTAATTATAGTAATTTCTTGCAAAACATCCCCAACGACCTTATTAACCCACAAAATAAATAGACTCTGGGTTTAGTGGACAACCTGAATATGCATTGCCTTTTCACACACCTCACATGATGGTGGTGGAGTTTGAACTTGCTAAACTTGGTTCAATTGACTTACAGTTGGTGTGGTCACTAGATTGTTGATCATATTCACAAACTGACTGATATCTTCTTGGATTGCTGCTACACCATCCACCTCAATCTTCTCTGGCACTTTGGCTATTGTGAAACCTCTGCCTGAGTCCTAATAATCTTGACTCCCAACTGACATGAGATGCGATAGAGCTTCTATCTCATCATAGCTCTTGGACAAGATTTATCCCTGTGCTGTAGTGTCAAGCAAAATTTTTAACTCCGGCTTTATCCTTTCTATGAAGTTGTGCCCAATGATCTCCTTCGACTGCATATGGTGCAGGCAATCTCTCAAGTATCCCTTGTATCATTCCCAAGCTTGAGCTAATGTTTCACCATCTTTATGCACGAATCCTGAGATCTTTCCTCTCAATTCCTTTTTCCTCCTTGATGAGAAGAACCTGTTGATGATTTTTTTGGACAGAGCCTCCCAAGTGGTGATGGAACCTGCTGACTAATTTTGAAGTCACTCTTTAGCTTTACCAATCAATGAGAAAGGGAACAACGTGAGCTTAACATACTCATCTAACACGTTCCAATTGTGAAAGTTCTCACTCAGCTCCACGAGCATCATCAAATGTCTCTGGGGATCTTTGTGCTGCTTTCCATGATATTGACAGGTGTTCTAAATCAGCTGCATGATTCCCTCCTTTAATTCAATTTTTCCAGTGATGGCTGGCTCGATGATCACTTTAGAAGCGTTCTCCAAGTTTGGCCAGGCAAAATTAAGCACTGGAATCCTCTCTTGGTTGTTGCCTTGTGCTTGCTCATGGTTTTCTTCCATATATAACCTGTGAAAAGTCCTCTTAATCTCCAGATCAAAGTGAGCCAAGCTTGGTCCCTAATTTCTCATAGTTGGCATACACTGAACACAAGAATTGCAAACTTCAACAACCAACAAATAAACGTAGAATGCAGAAAAACGGAATAAAAATCTAACCTACAAACAATTAATCAATTTTCATGTAACACCTTAAAAGTTTTGTATACCAAACTCATACCTTGCATGAAAAACCTGGAAAAACTAGAAAATTTTTGTCACAAAATGAACCAGACAATGGATCGTTGACACCTGTAACAGACCATTGTCTGAGTCATTGTCAGATCTGTAGAAATTCCTTCCAGGAACCAACGAGGCGTAGGATGACCTGTTGGAAGGAGTAACCAGTCATCCTATCATCCATTGCATCCCAAGTCCAGAAACCTGCCAGACCTTCCCCTGAACCAATGAGTGGGACTAATGACTTGTAGTACATACCAACGAGTCATTGTTTCAACCCGTTTCTAGATCCAAGAATCCTTCTTGATCAAGTCAGCAGTGACGACGAGTTGATACAACAACATGTTGGTACAACTAACGAGTCGTTGTGTCGTCCGTTAGTGGGGTTCGCAAGTTTTATTTGAAAATACTACTAGTGACAATGAGAGGTACCAATGACCCGTTGGTTCATCCAACGAGTCGTGGTCCCCTTCCTTTGCCAATTTCTAGTGAGCATGAAACTCAGGTCCAAGACCAATGACTAGTTCCAACGGGTCGTGGTCACAACCAACGACCCGTTGTTTGACTCGTTGGACCCCATTAGGCAGATTTTCAGATTTTCTTTTAGGGTTATTTTAGAAAATTCCCACCTTTTTAATCCCAAAACTATGTTGTTTGGAGTTATTTCCAGAGGGATTTAAGGAGTTAGTCGACAGTTTTCTCTCATTCCTATCATTCTCTCAAAGTCAGAACATAGAAAACTCAGTCAGGAAGCACAGAGCAGGAGCAAGGGTTTCAATTATCTTCAAAGATTTCTCAAGGGTTTTTCTCTGGGATTTCTACACCAGGTATGTGGGAATTCAACAAGGGAATTGTTCTTCCATTGTTCCCCAAAACCCTTTTGTAATTTCTTATCAGTTCTAGCCCTGAAGTTATGAGTTAGGGTAAATTCGTAGCCAGATCCTGATTAATTCTTGTGGATTGTTGTCATTTCATATTCTTGCTATGTTTCTACTACTTAGTGATCATGTTACTATTTCTTCATGTGAAATGATTTTATCCGTAACTCTATAAATGCAGTAAATTGGGTCTTGTATAGTTGATTAGATTCATTTGTTACTTGACTCCGTTAGTGTTCGGTGTGTTTCACAACTACACGCAAGTGCACCTGGTCAAACAAGTAGTAAAATGGCTAAAGTAAGCCAAGTATCGATCCCATAGAGACTGAACCAAGGTAATAATCGAATTAAGTGTTAATGAACTCTAACACTAAAAATGCAGACAACAATTTAAAGAAGATTTTGAGAGTTGGTTTCCTAATTTATACTAATCTAAAACAAAATTATAAAGTGAGTCTGAACTATAGTAATGAGCAAACTGAGGCTAAAATGAACATGCAGGGAAGTAATTTATCAATACAATTCGGTTAATCTTTCCTTCGGTTGCTAGTCAAGAATTATTGCCTATGGAGAGAAGCTTTCGTATTCTACCCAACTTAAGAATCATGAACCTTCAACCTACATTTACGTGATAAAAGAATTTCATGTTCTAGCCATACGAAACCGATTCCTTAATTGACTAATACGACTTTCAGATATATTTCTATTCTGAAGGTAAATCAATTCTCAATTTTCCCAAACTAAGAAGAGATCATATCCTACCAATTCACAACTTTCGAATTTCTTTCCTTTTCAGGATAAAATTGGATTTTTTAGATATACATTAACATTGGCCAAACATTAATGCAGTAAGAACAAGAATTGATAGAACAACCATGGAAGAAAAGATGAAAAACCAAAATGATCAACAATTACATTCCACTACAAATGTTCTTAACCTCAGCAAGAAGTGAATTTAGCCACTCATTTGTGGATTAAACATCATCAAATTAGTATAAATCATACAAACAATTGAAATAAAGGAGAAAGCGTCAGAGAAGAACCCTAAGAATTTCGTCTCCTCAACTGCCTGTAACCCACGTTCTTGCTCAACTAAGTCAGAATAATTAAAAATAAACCTAAGTATGCTATTTATACTAGTGGGAATTTTTCCCAGAATAACAAGCAATGTGTCACAGAGTGCATCCCGGAGCACTGCCTCCGTGACACGATGCAAACGCGGACCCTCACTGGAATTTTATGTTCCAGGTAAATATGGGCAATGTGCCACGACATGTAACGCGGGGCTTGGCCAACGTGCCACGGCCCTGACGCAAACCTTCACTGGAATTTGTCCAAGTAACCCACCCGAGGCAGACTGCCTCCGCGATGGCAGCGTGACACGGCTCCATCACGGAGCCCCTTTATTTGCTGCTTGTCCTTGACCTTTTCCACTGCTCGCTTCTGAGTCCATTCCCGATTTTCACCAACATGCAACTTAGCTTCCTAAAATTACATTTTTCCTGCAAAACAACACTAATCATGTTGGTTAGTATAAATTCACATTTTAACTACAAATCACATGAGAATGTACAAATAACGATAGATAAACAAGACGAAATAGAGCATTTGAGCATCACTTGGGCATATAGTTCTGCCCAAGATCACTTACCCCAAACTTAAAAACCTTGTTCGTCCTCGAACAATAATCTCATATCTCATGCAATTGACACCCACGTATAGCCACTTTGGCTTGACAATTCAAGATATGGTTATACCGATTATTTAATATAGAAAATCATCAAGAAAACATGCATAGTCTCATCAACACACTGACATTCACCATATTAAGATCTCCTAGACTCAAGAATCGACTCTCGATCTAGGCAAACTCATGCAAATCAGCTGATCAAGACATCCGACATGAAATTCAATCTCTCGTCAAGCATGTGCCCTCACAACACAAGAGAATTACCCCTTTTCCAATCATATGATTTCCAAAGCATTACATGTAGGGGTATATGAACACGATTTCGCTCTCTCTCCCAAAGAATTCACATGCATCATGTCATGAACCATAGGCTTGCCTCTAGTGTATTACTCCACTAATATAAGGAAGCGAGATGTAAGATCACGTAGGACTTAACGGGTTGTAATGTAAGCTAAGGAACTAGTAAATACTGGGCTAACCAATAATAGCAACTAGCCTCCTTAAGCGCTTTTCAATACATCCCACCATCATTATGGGCATTGTTTCTTCCATCATCCTCCCCTTCTTGAAGTCTTTCTTTATTTTTATTCCCATTTATTTAAGAACACTCGACTTAATAACAAAGATTAGTTATACATCTTCATTTTATTTATATTCAGCAAGTGCACTTTTGACCTTATCTTTACTTTCACCACTTCCGCTTTTCCTTTCTTTTTCACACTTTTCACTCCTTTACACTATGGGGAAATTATGTTTTTTCTTGAGCGCTTAAGAGTTTTTGATCAAATTCACGGCTAATGAAAAGAAGGGATTAAGCTCAGTTTCTACATCTTCAGTGAAAGAAAAAAATTGGCTAAAGGCTCAATGGGGCTAACTAGGATGTACATTCAAGGTAGGTATGATAAGAAAAAAAACATTCGGTTAAATCAAAGAAATGTCTACATCCTTTCCTACACTACACATCCTTCATTTCATTTCGTACACACACCAGAAAAGTTCTAGACACTTCACAATAGCATGGAAGAATCGAAACCTCACCTCACACTCATTGCACATGCTCAACTCAAGATTTATTCACAGACTCTTCAATCAGCTAATTACAAGAATTCAATATTAAGCCTCAATCACACCGAATCGAACTCTATGGCCTAGGTATCTCAACATGTTTCACATTTGCATGCTTTCATATGAATCATCTTTGCATCTTTAATATCATGTACAACACGCAACAAGAATTCCGAACCATAAAGTAGCGACACGTTTGGGAAACAACCAAAAGAAAGAAAATAAAAGAAAGAAAAAAAAACTACTCCTATCGACTACATTTCCCTTAAGACGGTCGTCATCCATCCATCATAGGGAACAGTCACTATTTACGACATCGGTTCAATGGGACTATTCTCGGTAAAAGCACCAAAAACAAAGGCCGAGAAACCCAATCATAAAAAAATCAACAAATATTTTTTAAAATATCGATAATTTCGATAGGAAAACAAAAATATTTACACAACCAGCTAACAACAGCTCAACACAGCACACAACAGATTAACATTCATTACACACCGAATTACAATACAAAACATACTCAAAAAATCACAGGGTCACAAATTTTTCACAGGCACAACAACAAGACATGAACATAAGCAACAACAAAACAACTGGCACCTAACTACTCCCACCCGACACTTAAACCGAACACTGTGCCCAGTGTTCATCAAATTCAACATAGCACAGAAGTAAGTGGTGAAACTCCCCGATCAATCAAAGTATTCAACTTCTTCATCAGGTGCCGTTGCCTCGTCCCCCATATCTGAATCGCCCCCGCTATCCTCATCTGATTCAACATCTGAGTTGTTGCGGCGTGTCTCCTCATCAGTGGGGACATCATCATCAACAGGCTCCACAAAAGCAGGCCCCACTCGGCATAGAGCCCTGGCATTTTCGCCAAAGGGGTAATCTAGCTCGAGCTGCCATAACTCATCTTCTGTTGCTGGACTCCCGCCTATGCGCAACTGTAGCATCTGCATCCCGTACATGCGGGCCATATATTGATCATCCCGAGCATGTCGCTCGGCTAGTGTGAGAATTGGCCCGTGAGTGGTGTGGGGTGCCTTGGTTTTGGTGACGTCCAAGGCACGCCTATCCATCTGTGGGATGTAGTCTAGGGCCTCCTCCTCGATGTCAAGGCCCCTCAGAAATGTGGTCAGTAAACCACCAAACCCGTAACTGTGCCCTTGATGCAAACGGGCTCTCTTCATAGCGGAGATGATCACCGCCCCAACATTAATCTCCAGCCCTTTCATCAGGGCATAAACGAAGCACACACGATCCCGGGTGACATCTATCATGTGCACCCCCGGGATCAGGCAGGAACACACGATCTTAAGCCAAATCCTGGCTTCCCTGTTCATTTGATAGTAGGGCAGCGTCTGATTATAGCCCCTCTCCTTGTGCCTGCTCCACCGTGCTGTCGAACGGGCTCCACACAGAGTGCGTCTGATATCCGCATAGGGTGGAGTTATGTTCAGCTGCCATAGTACATGGGCATCTGTGTCCCGCGCCCCCATTATGGCATTCAGGTGATGAGGCTCAAAGGTGACAACCTGCCCCTTCATCTTGACGTTGTGACTGGTACTAGTTTGCGTAGAACTCCCGAATTAAATGGAGATTGCACTCCTTGGGCTCTTCGAAGATTAAGTTCAGCCCGGCAACATCAATCCTATGTACATTAATATTGGCCACACATTAATGCAGTAAGAACAAGAATTAATAGAACAACCATGGAAGAAAAGATGAAAAACCAAGATGATCAATAATTACATTCCACTACAAATGTTCTTAACCTCAGCAAGAAGTGAATTTAGCCACTCATTTGTGGATTAAACATCGTTAAATGAGTGTAAATCATACAAATAATTGAAATAAGGAAGAAAGAGATAGAGAAGAACCCTAAGAATTTCGTCCCCTCAACTGCCTGTAACCCACGTTCTTGCTCAACCAAGTCAGAATAATTAAAAATAAACCTAAGTGTGCTATTTATACTAGTGGAAATTTTTCCCGGAATAACAAGCAACGTGTCACGGAGTGCATCGCTGAGCACTGTCTCCGTGACACGCCACAAACGCGGACCCTCACTGGAATCCGGTCCTCCAGGTAATTATGCCCAACGTGCCACGACGTGCAACGCGGGGCTTGGCCAACGTGCCACGGCCCCAACGCTGAACTTCACTGGAACTTGGCCTATTTTTATCATCCGGGGTAGAATGCATCCGCGATGGAAGCGTGACACGGCTCGATCGCGGAGCCCCTTAATTTGCTGCATGACTTTGGCCTTTTCCACTGCTCGCTTCCGATTCTATTCCCAATTTCTCCCAACATGCATCTTAGCTTCCTAAAATTACATTTTCCTGCAAAACAATACTAATCATGTTGGTTAGTATAAATTCACATTTTAACTACAAATCAGATGAGAATGTACAACTATCAATGGATAAACAAGACGAAATGAAACATTTGAGTATCACTTGGGCTAGTGATCTTGGGCACATAGCTTGACTGAATTCAGGCGTGACATACATATATCATATCATAAAACAAACTTGCACCCATGAATGGAACATGAAAAACTGATTAGAGGTTTAGGGAAAAAACTGATACCTCAAATTGAAACTGGGCCGGTGGGGAACAGGTGGGGGTATTTAGCCATCATATCCGCTTCAGCTTCCCATGTAGCTTCCTCAACATGCTTATTTCTCCATAACACCTTTACTGAAGCTACTTCCTTGTTCCTCAGCCTTCAAACCTGATGATCTAAGATTGCAATAGGAATTTATTCATAATTGAGTCTATCCTTCACGCCAACACTTTCCACCAGAACCACCAAGGCCGGATCTCCCATGCACTTTTTTGAGAGAGATACATGAAATACGGGATGAACTAAAGCCAACTCTGAAGGTAACTCTAACTCATAAGCTACCTTACCCACTTGTCTCACAATTCGGTATGGGCCAATATAGCGGGGGATGAGTTTCCCTTTCTTTCCAAATCTCATTACTCCCTTCATGGGAGATACCTTCAGGAACACCCAATTGTCGACTTTGAACTCTAGCTCCCTTTTCCTCACATCCGCATAAGACTTTTGGTGACTTTGAGCCATTTTCAGCCTTTCTCTTATTAACTGAACTTTCTCCATAGCCTCATGGACTAAATCTGGACCCACTAACGAAGCCTCACCAACTTCAACCCACCCAATGGGCAATCTATACCTTCGCCCGTAAAGAGCCTCGAACGGTGCCATCTTAATGCTGGAGTGATAGCTGTTGTTGTAGGCAAACTCAATAAGAGACAAATGCTCACCCCAACTACCCTTGAAGTCAATAACACAATCTCTCAACATGTCCCCAAGAGTCTGGATATTCCGATTCGCTTGACCATCTGTTTGCGAATGAAATGTCATGCTAAGCTTGACCTGGGTGCCAAGTCCCTTTTGAAGAGATCTACAGAACTAAGAGGTGAACTGAGTACCTCTATCTGATATAATAGACAAGGGCACTCCATGCAATCTAACCAACTCTCGGATGTATAACTTAGCATAATATTCTGTTGAATGAGTGGTTTTGATCGGTAGGAAATGAGCAGCCTTGGTCAACCTATCCAGCACAACCCAAATGGAGTCATATTATCTACGAGTGCGGGGTAAACCTGTTACAAAGTCCATATGGATTTCTTCCCACTTCCAAGTAGGAATGCTAATATCCCAGAGTACACCCCTCAGTCTCTGGTTCTTGAGTTTCACTTGTTGGCAATTCTAATATCCCTATTCATGCCATTCCACCAGTAGATTTGCCGCAAGGCATGATACATTTTGGTGGAACCTATATGGATAGAATATCTGGATCCGTGAGCATCATGCAATATCCGACTCCTCAAATCTCCCACGTTCGGAACACATAAGCGACCCTAGTACCGAAGCACACCATCTCCCCCTTTAGAGAAGACTTCTACCTTCTAACTTTGAATAACTTCTTTCAACTTTACCAATATTGGATCTTCATCTTGTTTAGCCTTCACCTCCATTGCCAAGGACGACTCTGACCCATTCTGAACTACTACCCCACCATCGGTCGAACCAACTAATCTAACTCCCAACCGTGCAAGTCGATGTACTTCCTTTACCAGCTCCTTCTTGTCTTCACTCACATGTGACACACTTTCCATAGAAAGTCTACTAAGGGCATCTGCTACCACGTTGGCCTTACCCGGGTGGTAAAGGATACTGATGTCGTAGTCCTTAAGTAGCTCCAACCACCTCCATTGTCGAAGATTTAGTTCCTTCTATGAGAAAACATATTGTAAGCTCTTGTGGTCCGTGAATACATCTATATTAACTCCATACAAGTAATGTCACCATATCTTTAAAGCAAATACCACTGTGGCCAACTCAAGATCATGGGTTGGGTAATTTTTCTCGTGAATTTTTAGCTGTCTGGAAGCATATGCTATGACCTTCCCATGCTGCATCAATACACATCCCAGTCTAATTCTCGAAGAATCACAATATAACACGAAGCTATCGGTACCCTCCAGTAAAGTCAACACCGGTGTTGAAGTGAGTCTGGCCTTCAAATCCTGGAAGCTCTTCTCACAAGCCTCCTACAATTGAAACTTCACCTTTTTTGAGTCAATCTAGTTAGTGGGGCTGCAATGGATGAGAAACCTTCCACGAACCTCCGATAGTAACCCGTTAAGCCCAAAAAGCTCCTAATCTCTTAAGGGTTTACTGGTTTGGGCCAATTCTTTATCGCCTCTATTTTCTGGGAGTCCACCCTTATACCTTCGCTTGACACTACATGTCCCAAGAATGCAACTGATTTCATCCAGAACTCACATTTGCTGAACTTGGAGTATAGCTAGTTATCCTTGAGGGTTTGAAGTGCTACCCTCAGATGTGCGACATGCTCCTCCTCACTCCTGGAGTATATTAATATGTCGTAAATGAACACGATCATGAACATGTCTAGATATGCCTCGAGTACATTATCCATTAGATCCATAAAAGCTGCAGGGGTGTTGGTTAGTCCAAAAGACATAACAACGAATTCATAATGGCCATACCAGGTTCTAAAAGCAGTCTTTGGGATGTCGCTCTCCCAAACCCTGAGCTGGTGATACCCGGACCTAAGATCTATCTTGGAGAAATATTTGGCACCATGAAGCTGATCGAATAGATCAACGATACTGGGTAAAGGGTGTCTATTCTTGACGGTGACTTTGTTCAACTATCTATAGTCAATACACATCTAAAGAGAACCGTCTTTCTTTTGGACGAACAACACCGGGGCACCCCATGGGGACTTACTCTGTCTAATGAAACCCTTATCCAGCAAATCCTTCAACTGCTCCTTTAACTCTTTTAGCTCGGCTAGGGCCATTCGGTAGGGAGGAATTGATATGGGCTACCTGTCGGGTAAAAGATCAATCTCAAAATCAATCTCCCTCTCGGGAGGAACACCGGGTAGGTCATCTGAAAATACCTAGGGATATTCACATACCACAGGGACTGTGAATGGTCGGGGTCTCAGACTTGACATCCTTAACCCTTACCAAGTGGTAAATACAACCCTTGGAAATCATTTTCTTGGCCTTGAGATAGGAGATAAAGCGACCTACAGGTATCACTGAACCATTCCTCCATTATAAAAGCGATTCACCTAGAAAACGAAACTCCACCGCTCGAGTTCTGCAGTTAACAGCACAGAACATGCAAACAACCAATCCATGCCTAAGATGACGTCAAAATCAGTCATAGCCAATTATACTAAGTCTGCGTAGTTAACCTTATGCAATACTATAATGGGGCAACCTCTATATACTTGCCTTGCTATGACTGAATCACCAATCGGAGTAGATACAGAAAATGGTTCTGACAAAATTTCAGGACTGACTCCAAAGTGACAAGAAATTTAAGGTTTCACAAAAGAAACTGTGGCTCCCAGATCTAACAAAGTATAAACATCAATATGGAAGACTCGCAACATACTCGTAACCACATGGGGAGAAGTCTCCTACTCCTTTTGAGAGCCAAGTGCATAAAATCGATTCTGGCGCTGACCGCCAACTGGACCAGTCGAAGTACCCTGCTGAGTAGGATGTGCCACTGGAACTGCTGAACTAGCTGCTGAAGTGCGGGCTCCACCACCCCTTGACCTAGTTGTGGGGCAATCCCTGAGTCTGTGTTCGGGTTTGCCACACTCGAAACAAGTATCTAAGCCCACCAAACATTTCTCTGGGTGATTCTTGCCACAATTAGCACAAGATGGAAAAGTGCGCTCTATGCTCATGCTATTTTGACCCCTCGAACCTGAGGCCCTGCTCCTCTGATCATCTCGAGGCCTGGATGGGGTACTGGCTGAAGATGGTGCTGATGTAATGGACCTGTGCTGGGATTGCTGGTGAGGCCCACCCCCTGGCCTCGGTTGGGAGAACCTGTGGATATCGGTTTTGGCCCTCTTGGCCTCTCTCTACCTCATATGAACTGCCTCAATCTGCTGGGCATAGAGGACTATCCATAGGTAGTCCATATCCTAATGAAGCATGGATGTTCTGCAGTCCTTGTCCAGATACTCGGCTACTCCCTGCACGAATTTGCTCACCCGCGCCCTCTGGTCTATTACTAACTTCGGGGCATACTTTGACAGGTGAGTGAACTCAAGTGAATACTCTAGCACCGTCATCTTTCCCTGTTTGAGGTTAACAAACTCGGCTGCTTTCAATTCCCTCATCTCCCAAGGGAAGAACCTGTCGAGAAAGGCCATGTGGAACTCATTCTAGCTGATAGGGCCCGCTCCCGCTGCCCTACTGTCCTTCCATTGCTTGAACCAAATATAAGCGACCTCCTTCAGCTGATAAGAGGCCCAGTCAATGCACTCCTCATTCGTCACCCCCATCACTTGAGTGACCTTCAAGATCCCTTCAATGAACTCATGGCGATCCTCGTCCACCTTTGGCCCTGTGAACTCGGGAGGGTTCATCCTTAAAAAGTCCCTGATCTGGGTTGCTGCTGGATTACCATTCTATGGAACATGCACAACAGCCTGCTGGTTGACCTGAGTGGTCAAGGCCTGCGCCAACATTTGAATAGCCGCCCGAAACTCGGCGTGGGCAGCTGGCTCCGGTGCTTGGGGCTCCTGAATGGGTGGGGCTTGCTGACGCCCATTATCATGGCCACCCTCGTGGCCCTCATCATTTATGTTCCTCATTCCGTTTATCCTTCTAGGAGCCATAGTTTTCTGTAATCTCGAATAGCACGAATTATAAGGATGGAGAGATTTTCACCGCACGACATAGATCATGAAAGAAGGGAAATTTCCTAAAACGTTTAGTAGCCTCTTCGTCATAGGTGTGGCGTGCTTCACACCCTATGAAAAAGACTCTACCTGACGCGACTTTCAGACTCCCTAGGACACATCAAAACCTATGGCTCTGATACCAAGTTTGTCACGACCCGAGAGTACACCCAGATCGTAGACACGGGAAAAGGAGCCCCCAGAGACTTCAGTCAACCCATGGTGTGAGCATATATCTAATTCATACACATAAGGTGGAAGACTTAACTTAAAAATCATGAATTTAAAGGAAACATGACATGAAATATAAGTATGGTAATATGTAATCCAAGCATAAATAGTGGAATACTACAATTATGTCTCAAAGCCTCAAATCATAATAGACGGGTTGAAGGGACAAGACCCCAACTAACCCTAACATTCTGAAAACAAAAGATAAACAAGGTCCGAACATGAAGCCCTCGAATTATGAGGACTCACCACTGGAAGCTGAGGGCGGAGCTGAGAGTGAGCTAGGAACGATGCTGAACCTGCGAACCAGATCCTGAAAATATGGGGGTTCAGTACTTGGAAGGTATTGAGTATGTAGCATATGCAAAACAATACTTAAAACATAAAGGTTATAGGAGTGGGGACATCATGAACATCAGATTGGAATTGTAAATATATCGTAAGGCTCACGATTTCCAAAATATTCTTAACCCTGTCATAGTCGTAACATGTGAGAAAACATTCCATAAAACATAACTTGAGCCCAAAGAACATAATCATACATGCATTAAAACCATGAGAACAATGGGAGATTTCTATAACCAACATACCCCATATGAGCACACATGGAGCCCTACCTGGAAACCTAGTCGGGAGGTCACCCATACCTTGCCAAGGGTATGAACCATGAAAGGCGTGATATCACTCATGAAGGCCTCGTAGGGCATAGGGGACAGTCACTGAGGAGGTCCCAAACATAACCTACGGTGGCTCGTAGTTTTGAGATTGGGGGCATAACCTAGGCCCCGAACCTACTCGATTAGGTACTACTCCCAAAACATGCAACGTGCTCATAGAAATTCATACATGACATGCATGGCTAGTTAAATCGTGATAATCATAACATGCTTGAGAATTCGTAATACTAGCCAAGTAATTGGGCCCGTGAATCGGCCAAAATCATAGTTCATAAATCATAAGTGACATGTGGGAATTGCCCATAGTTCAATCATACATGAAATTCTTAAATTTATAGGAAGCATGATGATACTAATATGAATAGTTGAAGACTTGAAGACATGCTTAAAATTTAAGAAAAATTCGTATTATGCTTGCGGAGTCCTCATGACCATAAACTTTACAAACCAATTCCATATAATTGGGCATTTAAACTTTTAGGGGTTAAATCATAAAAATATTGAATACACAAGTAAAATCAGCCCAAATAACTCAAATTTCATAATTTAGATACTACAACAAGCTCATTTCAAATTTCAAGGAATCATACTATTTGATAAAGACGCATAAATTTTTGGTAACTTCAAACATAGAATTTGGGAGAAATTGGGCATAGGTAGGGACTGAACTACCCATTCAAAACCCCACATACCTGGAATTACTTGCTTATTAACTCCCTTGAAAAAACCCTAGGTGGAAACTTGAAGAATTGAAGAACTCTTGAATCTCCTCCTACTCCCTTCTCTAGTTCTTGCAAATTCCAAATGAGACTTAGCATGAGTTTTTCCTCCGTAAAAGACCCTATCCCGACCTCAAAACGACGTGGTTTAGGGTCCAAAAGCATAGAAAAATCGAATTTGACCTTAATAAAATTTCCCTGAAAAATAGATCTGGCCCTGACCACGAGTTGTACCACGAGTTGTACCATGAAGTCATGACTCGTGGTCACCTCACCATTTTTTAAAATCTTCTGGATCTGGCCACGACTCGCATACCACGACTCATAGTTACCATCCTACGGGTCGTACTATTAGTCGTGGTACCATCCACCCACACCAAACATGACTTAACCACAACTCCTCATCACGACTCGTTGCTACATCCTACGAGTTGTACCATGACCCGTGATGACTCACTCTGGCACCACTATGAATTTCAGCACGAGTCCTAACCACGAGTCGTACCTACACGTCACTATTCGTAGGACCACTAGTGATATGACCTCAGGCTCCCGAAATTCATCACGACTCGAGTCACGAGTCGTAGGTCTTCACCATGATTCGTACCTCGAGTCGTATTTGTGCAACATTCCAGGTTTTTCTACAGTTTACAACTTCAAACTCCCGGGTCTATTCTTAGCTCTTTTCGGGGTGTTACACCCGAGCTTCGAGCTATCAGCTAAGTAGTAAAGTTAGGTCTATCCAGTGGGAGTAGTACTTAGCACCAAGTGGATCGGGGTTCCAACACACCCTATGTTTCCAGAACTACATTGACACCGTAGGTTATTGGCCCATCAGGCCCTAGACTTGTGATCACGCAACTCAGCCACTATACCCTGGCAATGTACAGTGGGCTTTCTCCTATGCGGTGTATGCCTCGGACTCCATGTCTAGCTCATGTGGTTATATGTCAGTTAAAGACTCCCTCAGTTGTTAGTACAATTTCAATTCAATTTAGCTCAGTTCAATCTCTTAGTTCGAGGACATGTCTGTGACCATCAGTCCGGGTCATTATTGACCATATCAGTTATAGCTTAGTTTTTATCACTATTTAGTATCAGTTGGTCATTTCATGTTATTTAAGTTCAGTTTGTTTATTTTCCATTCTTATTGTTTATCTCACTTATTCAGTACATTCAAAGTACTAACACATACTTTCTATGCTGTATCATATTATGATACAGGCGCAGGTTCCCAGTCTCAGCATCGTCAGTAGTTCCTCCCGATGATTGCATCAGCAACCGTTTTGGTGAGTCCTCATCTTCTGAGGATGATATATTTTTTCGGTTAGTTCTTATTTAGACAGATTTTAGAGTTAATTGGGGGCCTGTCCCAGCAACTTATCAGTTAGTAGTTGGCTTTCATACATAGTTTTTCAGTATTGTTTTAAAATATGTTCAGTCTTTTCAAATAAGTATTTCTTGGATAATTTATATTTTTATAAAGCTTCCGCTTATGTTTACTTAGTTTACCAATGCAATGTTAGACCATGGGTTAGCTTGGGGTCACTTGTGGAACTAAGTACCGTGTCTCATCTAGGGTGTAGACTTGGGTCGTGACAAACTATGTATCAAAGAACTAGGTTTAGAGTATCATAGGATGTCTGAAAGCCGCACCAAGTAGAGTCCTTTTCATGGGTGTGAAGCATGCCACACTTATGAGGGGGAGGCTACAAGACGTTAATAGGAAAACTCCCTTTTGTTCATACTCCTTATCGTTCATTGAAGTTGAATCCCAAAATGTCCTCCTAACTCGTGCTTTATTCGTTTCAGTGAAAGTGTGCCTCTGAAACAAGGAAATGGAAGGAGGATTGGCAATGCCAACTGACTTTCCCCACCAGCTCGAGCAATCCCTCAGGATGACCAAGTGTCCACAACAGAATTTCAAGCAGCAATCCAGCTATTGGCTTAGATGATGACTAACACGGTGAACCAACAAGTGGTTCTAGTGAACGTAAACGGATTTGCAGTAACTGCTAGGGTTAGAGATTTCACCCAAATGAACCCTCCAGCTTTCCATAGGTCCAAGGTGGGAGAGGAATCGCAAGAGTTTGCAGATGAGGTGTGGAAGATCACCCGTATTATAGGTGTTAGTTTCGTGGAGAGTGCTGATTTGGCTTCCTAGTAGTTGAAAAGGGTGGCACATATTTGGTACAACCAATGGAAGGAAGGCAGTAGAAGCAGGTCCAGTAAAGAGGTATGAGTTCATGACCGCATTTCTAGACAAATTCTTTACTTGGGAATTGAGGGAGGCCAAGGTTACTGAATTCATGAATTTAAAGTAGGGTAACAAGACCGTTGAGGAGTATGCGTTGGAGTTCACTCGGTTGTCGAGGTATGCTCCAGAGATGGTACCGAGCTAAGGGATCACATGCTCAAATTCATCAAGGGAGTGTCAGACTTGATACTTAAGGAGTGAGAACTGCGATGCTTATCAAGGACATTAACCTTTCCAGCCTCATCATTCATGCCTAGCAGATTGAGTAGAGAATTTGAAGGATATTGAGCAGGAGAATAAGCAGGCTATAAAAAATTAGTCTGATTATGGCCACAAGAGGTTCGGTAGTAGTAGTTTCCTATAGCAGCAGCAACAGAGGACTCTAGCACCCACATCAATCAGTGCCCCTACTTTCCGATCCCGCAAGAATTAGAAGGGTGGAGCATCTGGCTCTCAGTCTCACAGTTACAATGCCAGCAACTGTTACCCAGCTTGTCCTAAGTGTGGAAGGAACCATCCAGGTGAATGCCTCATGGGCAAAGAGGGTTATTTTTGATGTGGGCAGTTGGGTCACAGGTTAAAGGAGTGTCCATCAGTAGGGCGGGGGAAAACTCAGTTTACCACTTTAGCAGCCCCAATAGGTTGTCCAACTCAGCAGGATAATATTTCAGGTGTGGATAGAGGACAACACCAAAACCACTTTTATGCTTTTTCCTTTTGTCAGGATCAGGAGAGCTCAGACGTGGTCACGAGTATATTACATATTTTCCACATAGATGTATATGCCCTACTAGATTAGGAGCCATACTATCATTCGTAACTCCTTATATAGCTGTTCAGTTTGAAATTAGTTCGAAAGTCCTCTCGAAACTATTCTTAGTCTCTACCCCCATTGATGAGTCAGTTAGAGCCTGCTGGGTATATAGAAACTGCCCAGTCTCAGTGTTGAGTAAAGTTATTCCATATGATCTAGTAGATCTAGACATGGTCGATTTTGAACTCATTCTTGTCATGGATTGGTTACATTTCGGTTATTCCTCAATTGACTGCAAAACTAGAGTCGTTAGGTTTCAGTTTCCCAATGAGCCAGTCTTGGAACGGATGGGTAGTATTTCAGTGCCTAAGGGTTGGTTTATTTCCTACCTTATCATTTTGAAAGGGTGCATCTATCACCTAGTTTGGGTCAAAGATTCTAACTTTGAGACCCCAATGATTCAGTCATTTCTAGTTGTCAGTGAATTCCATGACGTGTTTCCCGAAGATCTTCTCGGAGTCCCTCCCGAGCGGGAAATAGTCTTCGGTATAAACCTTCTTCCATACACTCAGCCCATATCTATTCCTCCTTACAGAATGATTCCAGTTGAGCTTAAGGAGTTGAAGGAACAACTAAAAAACCTTCTAGATAAAGGTTTCATCAGGCCCAACATCTCTCCATGGGGTCAGTGTTGTTCATGCGAAAGAAAGATGGTAATCTCAGAATGTGTATTGACTACCATCAACTGAACAAAGTTACAGTTAAGAATAGGTATCTCAGGATTGACAACTTGTTCGATCAGCTTTAGGGAGCCAATTATTTTTCCAAGGTAGATCTTAGGTTGGGATATCATTAGCTTAGAGTCAGGGAATGTGACATACCAAAAATAGCTTTTAGAACTCAGTATGGTCAATATGAATTTATGGTTATGTCTTTTGGACTAATAAATGCCCCTGCAACCTTTATGGACCTGATGAACAGGGTATTCAAACCGTATCTGGACATGTTCATCATTGTGTTCATAGACAACATCTTGGTATACTCCATAAATAAGGAGGACCATACTAACCATCTGAGGATAGTGTTGCAGACCCTCAGAGACCGCCAGTTGTTCGCTAAATTCAGCAAATATGAATTTTAGCTGAAGTCTATAGCTTTCCTTGGTCATGTGATTACAGGTGAGGGTATTTAGGTAGATCCTCAAAAGATAACAAAGGTGTAAGACTGGCCGAGACCCACTTCCCCAACAGATATCAGGATTTTCCTGGGTCTAGCCGGTTATTACCGATGATTTTTAAAGGGATTTTCTTCTATTGCATCTCCTCTGATAAAACTAACTCATAAAAAGGTGAAGTTTCAGTGGTCAGATGCATGTGAGAAGAGTTTCCAAGAGCTGAAGACTCGAGTCAATACAACTCCAACTTTGACCTTACCAGAGGGAAAAGATGGGTTCGTAGTCTATTGTGATGCTTCCAAAGTTGGCCTTGGTTGTGTTCTGATGTAGAAGGGTAAGGTGATAGCTTATGCCTCCAGAAAACTCAAGGTTCATGAGAAGAATTATTCGATTCATGATCTAGAATTGGCAGGAGTGGTGTTTGCTTTGATAATATGGAGATATTACCTTTATGGGGTTCACGTGTATATTTTCACTGATTACAAGAGCCTTCAATACATGTTCAGTCAGAAGGACTTGAACCTTCGATAGAGAAGGTGGTTGGAGTTATTGAAGGATTATGACATGAGCATGTTATACTACCTGGGTAAGGCAAATTTGGTGGTGGATGCCTTGAGCAGGATGTCCATGGGGAGCATTGCTCATGTTGAAGAGGGCAGAAAAAGCTAGCAAAAGATATTCTTAGGTTAGTGATCTTGGGCAAATTTATATGCCCAAGTGATACTCAAATGTGTCATTTTTCCTTGTTTATCTATCAATGTCTATACATTCTCATGTGATTTGTAATAAAATGTGAATTTATACTAACCAACATGATTAGCGTTGTTTTGCAGGAGAAATATAATTTTGGGAAGCTAAAATGCATGCTGGGAGAAATCAGGAGTGGACTCGGAAGCAAGCAAGGAAAAGGCCAAGGACAACATGAATTAAAGGGGCTCCGCGATGGAGCCGTGTCACGCTGCAATCGCGGATGCCTTCTGCCTGGATATGGAATTTTTGCCAAATTCCAGTGAAGGTGCGCGTTTGGGCCGTGGCACGTTGGCCTAGCTCCGCATTGCATGCCGTGCCACGTTGGGCCTTAATACCTGGACATCTGAATTCCAGTAAGGGTCCGCGTCAGTGGCGTGTCACGGAGGCAGTGCTCCGTGATGCACTCCGTGACACGTTGCTTGTTATCCTGGGAAAAATTTCCACTAGTATAAATAGAACACTTAGGTTCATTTTTAATAATTCTGACTTGGTGGAGCAAGAACGTGGGTTACAGGCAGTTGAGAGGACGAAAATCTCAGGGTTTTTCTCTATCTCCTTCTTCTTTATTTCAATTGCTTGTATGATTTACACTCATTTAACGATGTTTAATCCACTAATGAGTGGCTAAATTCCCTTCTTGCTGAGGTTAAGAACAATTGTATTGAAATGTAATTATTGGTTAATTGGTTTTTCATATTTTCTTCCATGGTTGTTCTATTGATTCTTGTTCTTACTGCATTAATGTGTGGCCAACGTTAATGTACATCTAAAAAGTCCGGTTTCACTCGAGAGAGCAAGAAATTGGAAAGTTGTGAATTAATAGGATATGATCTTTTCTTAGTTTGGGAAAATTGAGAATTGATTTACCTTCAGGATAGAGATATACCTGAAAGTCGTATTAGTCAATTAAGGAATCGGTTTTGTATGGCTAGAACATGAATTTCTTTCTATCACAGAGATGTAGGTAGAAGGTTCATGATTCTTAAGTTGGGTTAAATACGAGAGTTTTAATACATAGGCAATACTTCTTGACTAGCAACCGGAGGAAAGATTAACCCAATTGTATCGATAATTTATTTCTTTACATGTTCATTCAGCCTCAGCATGCTCATACTTATAGTTCAGACTCAAATTGTATATTCATTTTAGACTTAGTATAAAATTAGAAACCAAAATATCAAACTCTTCTTCACACTGTTGTCTGCATTTTTAGAGTTAAAGTTTATTGACACTTGAGTAGATTGTTACCCTAGCCCAGTCCCTGTGGGATCGATACTTGGCTTACTTGAGTCACTTTATTACTTGTTCGACCACGTGCACTTGCGTGTAGTTGTGAAAAACACCGAACAAGTTTTTGGCGCCGTTGCCGGGGACTGGCAATCGGTAACTTTTTCTTAAGTGTTAGTTTACTATTTCTTCTTAGTGTTGACAACTTGGTCTTAGCCTGTATTTTGCAGATAACTTATTTCTGTGAACACTGGCAAGAGACAAGGAGCTGGTGGACTCATATTTAGAGCTGGAAAGACAATTTAATCATCAAAGGAGGGAAGCTCTAGAGAAAAAGCTGCAGTTGCTCAGACAAACAATCCTGGAGAAACAACAGAATCCCAGTTATACGGGCAATGTTAGTGCCTGATGACATGGCAGCCAGGCCGGTTCGCAAGGTGGCAATCCCACATGCTAATAATGTCACATCTAGCATCCGCAAACCTGAGCTAGGAGGGAGGTTCGAGCTTAAGCAGAACATGGTGCAATTGCTACACATGAGCGGGCAGTTCACAGGTCTCCCTCATGAGGACCCACAACAACATCTCCAAAATTTCTTGGAGATAAGTGACACTTACATCCCCACTGGAGTGTCATCAGATTATGTCAGGCTTACATTGTTCCCATTTTCACTTTTGGGAGAAGCCAAGAGGTGGTTGAAAGCTGACCCACCTAATTCTATCACTACGTGGGATGATCTTGCAAGGAAATTCTTGATACGGTTTTTTCCATCCGGTAAAACAGCAAGACTTAGAAGTCAAATTCTAAGTTTTAAACAGAGAGAGGGAGAGAATCTATATCAAGCCTGGGAGAGATTCAAATCTATGTTGCGGGATTGTCCTCATCATCACCAATCCAATGAAGTGCTGGTGCATACTTTCATAGAGGGTTTGGAACCCCACACAAAAATCTTGCTGGACTCAGCAGCTGGGGGGCAAGCATTGGAGAAAACTTATAAGGAGCTGTATACCTTGTTGAATCGTATTTCGCAGGGAAATCCGGAGTGGAATGCGGACTCGTCAAGAGGAGGAACGAGGAAAGCAATGGGAGTATTAGAAGTGGATGGTTTCACAGCTATTGCTGCACAGATAGCTGCTTTACAGAATCAACTCAACACCCACTTCAATAACATGAGCATGAACCAGTCTCAAGCCCCAGTGAATGTAGTGCAGCAGATTTGGTGTGAAGTATGCGGGAGTAGTGAACACTCAGCTGAGTGTTGTGGAGCAAATCCTGATTCGGTGAACTTTGTGGGAAATGTACAGAGAAACAACCACCTACAGTATGGCAACAACTACAATTCCAACTGGAGGAATCACCCAAATTTCTCTTGGGGTAGCAATAACCATCAAGGGCAAGGTTTGAATCAGGGGGCGCAGCGAAATCAAGGAGGGCAGCAGAACTATCAGGCACAATATAGAAGCAGCAATGCACCTCCTCCACCACCATCACCCAGCATTGAGGAGATGTTCAAGATAATGATAGCTAACCAAGCTCAATTGCAGGCTGACTACGTGAAATTGGCAGTCGAGGTAAAGAACAATCAGTTAGCTACAAAGGCGCTGGAGTACCAGTTTGGGCAATTTGCTGGAGCCCAAAGCACCAGGCCTAGAGGAGGACTTTCAAGTGACACGGATCCCAACCCCAAGCAAGTGAATGCAGTGACCACAAGGAGTGGTTTGCAGCTTAACGAGGTGGAACCAGAAAGACCACCTCAACAATCGGGAGCAGCAGAAACTGAGAGGGAGCAAAGTGATGAGAGGGGGATGAAAAAGGAGGCTGAACCAGAAAGACCACCACCCCCGTTCCCTCAAAGATTAAAGAAACACAAGGAGGAGGCGTGTTTCAAAAAGTTCATGGAGGTGCTTAAACAGGTACATATTAACTTACCTCTTGTTGATGTTTTGCAGGGAGTGCCGAAGTACGCAAAGTATATTAAGGACATCGTGGCAAACAAAAGCAGGTTGACTTAGTACGCTACGGTGGGTCTTACGGAGGAGTGCACTTCCCGGATACAAAACAGGTTGCCCACAAAGCTCAAGGACCCTGGGAGCTTTACAATACAAATTACAATTGGGCAGAGTATCCGAGCTCGCGGATTATGTGATTTGGGAGCGAGCATTAACTTGATGACGACATCGGTATTCAAGAAGTTGGGTCTACGGAATCCTAGACCAACAATAGTGATATTGCAACTAGCGGATTGTTCCTTAGCCAGACCTGATGGCATTGTGGAGGACGTGCTGTGCAAGTGGGCTCCCTCATCTTCCAGTAGATTTCATCGTGCTGGATTTTAAGCCAGACGCGGAAGTCCCATTTATTTTGGGACGTCCTTTCTTAGCTACCGGGAAAGCACTTATTGATGTAGCTGCAGGGCAGCTAACCATGCGAGCACACGAGAAGGTGGAGGTGTTTGATGTATACAAGGCCACCAAGCTCCCCGCTGTGTATGAGGAACTCTCGGTGATCAATGTGATTAATCAAGATGATGTTGCCCAGAGCGTTGTGTCACAGGAGTTAGTGGGGAAACCACCGGAAAGATGTAAGCATTACTAGGGTGAGGACGATGGTCGAGAGAAAATGTCCGTCACCCTAGAGGATGATTGAGCTTAATGACGTCGAGCCGCGACGGTAAACCAGGCGCTGCACAGGAGGCAACCCGTGAAATTTTTGTTGTAATATTTTATTAGATTTCATAGAAAAAGAAAAAAAACAAAAAAAATGAGAAAAATAAAAATTAAAACAAAATTTGTATTTTATGTGAAACGTATAAATTCTAACCAATTTCTTGTGGTGAGATGAATTTCAGGTTGAACGGAGGATAAATATACAAAGGATCGCAAAGGAAAAATCGAGGTATGAAAAATAATAAAAAGTGGCAAAACAGTGAGCCCACGCGATGGCTCCGTGTCACGGAGGAGGGTCTCCGCGTTACCCTCCATGACACGTTGAAGGTAATTCTGGAATTTTTACAAATTCCAGGACACCTACGCGATGGCTCCATGTCACGGAGGGCATGCTCCGCGTTACCCTCCGTGACACGTTGAGGTGTATTTCGCGACAGGTCACGCCGGGTCGCCGGGTGACTCGCGCGAAAAACCCCCCTTTTTAACCCCGTTTTCCCTCATTTTTTCCCATTCTTCACCTCCTCCGCGACAAACAATCTAAAATACCCCCTTCCCCAACGTGACACGGCCTAGGAGCTCAATTTTATAAACTTTTCTTTGATATCATCGAATTTAAGGTATGTTTGTTAACTTCATCTCAATTCTTACCTTATTTTTCCGATTTTTTAGCATAGGAAGTGAGGAAAACTTGCCCTAAGTGTAAATTGAGCATGAATTCATGTAACTAATGATTGATTGAAGTTCCTAGTATCGTTGAGATGGTATGAACTCGATAAATACATGTTTGATTGAAATTCTTGCGAAATGATAGCTAGGGCTTGAATTTGAGTTTAAAAAGGGAGAAAGAGTTGAACTTTGAAATTCTTACTGGGTTGTGTATGTTGGGTGAGATGAGTTGGTTGTGCTAACTGTTAATATGGTAAAAGACCGACGGATTTTCAGGGGAATGAAATTTTTGAAATTGCAAGAAATGGGTGAATTGTATAGGTTCATGTAAATAAATTCTTTTCTTTGTTTCTCCTTGCTAAGTGCTATGTGATGAAATATGAACGATGGTAATGTTGTGGGTAGCTGTACGAAGTCTGAGTAGTACAGAAGAATTTAGACCATCGAATTCTTTGAATGCACGAGGCATATTTGTTGTGTTTTTGTTTTTGTTTTCTTTTTGTAAATTAGAAATAAATAGGATCTTGCCGTAATGCTGTGATTGTGGCTTAAAACTAAGTGTGGGGTGGCCTAGCTTAACCCAACCTTAGGCGAAGCTAATTTTATTTGGCTTAACATTGAACTTGTCTGTTTGGTTTGACAGGAACAATGGCAAGCAGGCAAGATAAAGGGAAGGGCGCATCTACATCGGGCGCCGGAAGGAAAAGAATTAGGCTCGGAACAGCAGTCCCAGCAGCACCAGAGATTCCACACGGCCAACGCCTTCAATATGGAACCAGATGGGTGACAGAGGAGGGGAAGAAATGGTACGCAAAGCATAAGGAAAGCAAGTACTTCCTCGAGGAACACATTGCTAAGGAGCCGTTGGCACAGGAGTTCCCCAGGATTGTCCACAGGATCGAGGCAGCCGGGCTGAACTTCATCTTTGAAGTGCCCAAGGAGTGCAACCTGTACCTGATTCGGGAATTCTACGCCAATTAGAACCCAACTCTCAAAAGTCACACCATCAAGATAAGGGGGCAGATAGTCACTTTTGAGCCCCATCACCTTAATGCCATCTTGGGGGCGCGGGACACAGAAGCCCATGTGCTTCGGCAGCTGAATATCACTCCACCATACATGGATATCAGACGCACTTTCTGTGGAATCCGGTCTACAGCACGTTGGAGCAAGCATAAGGAGAGGGGCTACCATCAAACCTTGCCCTACTCACAGATGAACAGGGAAGCCAGGATATGGTTGAAGATAGTTTATTCCTGCCTGATCCCGGGGGTGCATATGACAGATGTCACCCGGGATCATGTATGCTTGGTATACGCCCTGATGAAAGGGCTGGAGATCAATGTCGGGGCGGTGATCATCTCCGCCATGAAGAGAGCCCGTTTGCATCAGGGGCATAGGTACGGGTTTGGTGGCTTACTGACCACGTTCCTGAGGGGCCTAGATGTTGAGGAGGATGCCCTTGACTACATCCTGCAGATGGAGAGGCGGGCCTTAGATGTCACCAAAACTAAGGCACCCGACACCACTCACGGGCCAGTTCTTACACTAGCCGAGCGACATGCTCGGGATGATCAGTACATGGCTCGCATGTTTGGGATGTAGATGCTCCAGCTGCACATCGGCAGGAGGCTGGAAACAGAAGAGGAGCTGTGGCAGCTCGAGCTAGACTACCCGTTTGGCGAAAATGCCAGGGCTCTATGCCAAGTGGGGCCAGCTTTTGTGGAGCCCACCGATGATGATGTCCCCACAGATGAGGAGACACGTCGTGATGACTCCGATGTAGAGTCAGATGATGACGACGGGGGCGATTCAGACATGGGAGATGAGGCAGCGGCACCTGACGAAAAAGTGGAATACTTTGATTGATTAGGGAGTTTCACCACCTACTTTCGTAATATGCTGAATTTTGTGAACACTGGGGACAGTGTTCGATTTAAGTGTGGGGTGGGAGTAGTTAGGTGTCGGTTGCTGTTGTTATTATTAATGCCTCTGTCTGTTGTTGTGCTTGGATAAGCTTATGACCCTGTGATTTTTGTGTATGTCTTTATTGCAATTAAGGTGAAGCTGTTGTGCGTTGTTGAATGTAGTTAGATGGTTTTGTACATATTTTTGTTTTATCAAAATGATCGATATTTAAAATTTTTTTTTTCATGAATTTTTAAATTTTTGGGTTTCTCGACGTTTGTTTTCGGTTCTTTTACCGAGAATAGTCCCATTGAACCGAAGTCTTAGTTAGTGACCGTTCCCTATGATGGATGGATGACGACCGTCTTAAGGGAAATGTAGTCGTTAGGAGTAGATTTTTTTTTTGTTCATTTATTTTTAGTTTTTCTTTTGTTGGTTTGCATCCCAAAACTTGTCATTACTTTATGGTTGCGACATTATGGTTGCATGTTACACATGATATTTGAAATGCAAAGATGATTCGTATGAAAGCATGCAACTCTGTAAATATGTTGAGATGCCTAGGTCATAGAGTTCGATTCAGTGTGATTGAGGCTTAATGTTTGAATTCTTGTAATTAGCTGATTGAAGAGTCTGTGAATATGTCTTGAGTTGAGCATGTGAAATGAGGGTATAGTGAGGTTTCGTTTCTTCCATGCTATTGTGAAGTGTCTAGAACTTGCCTGGTGTGTGCACGAAGCGAAATGAAGGATGTGTATTGTAGGAAAGGATGTAGGCATTTCTTTGCTTTAACCGAAATGCTTTGTTTCATTATCGTACCCACCTTGAATGTACACCCTAGTTAGCCCATTGAGCCTTTAGCCTATTATTTTTCTTTTTGTCAAAAAGGTGTAAACCGAGCTTAACCCCTTCTTTTCATTATCCGTGAATTTGATCCAAAACTCTTAAGCGCTCAAGAAAAGAAAATAATTTTCCCAAAGTGTCAAGGAGTGAGAATGGTGAAAAGAAAAGAAAAAGCAGAGTGATGAAAGGAAAGAAAAGGTCGAAGGTGCACTTGTTATAAATTAAATATAATGAAGATGTATAAATAATCTTTGTTATTGAGTCAAGTGTGCTTAAAGATATGGGGTCAAAAATAAAGACAGACTTCAAGAATGGGAAGATGAAGGAAGAAACAATGAATAAGGTTGATGGGATGTATTGGAAAAGCGCTTAAGGATGCTAGTTGTTATTATTGGTTAGCCCGGTATTTACTAGTTCCGTAGCTTACATTACAACTCGTTAAGTCCTACGTGATCTTACATCACACGTCCTTATATTAGTGGAGTAATACACTAAAGGCAAGCCTATGGTTCATGACATGCTGCATGTGAATTCTTTTGGGAGAGAGAGCGAAATTGTGTTTATATGCCCCTGCATGTAATGTTTTGAGTTCATGTGATTAAAAAGCGGAAAAATTCTCTTGTGTTGTGAGGGCACATGCTTGATGAGAGATTAAATTTTGTGTCAGATATCTTGGTCAGTTGATTTGCATGAGTTTGCCGATATCGAGAGTCGATTCTTGAGTCTAGGAGGTCTTAATGTGTTTAAAGTCATTGTATTGATAAGACTATGCATGTTTTCTTGAGGATTTGTTGTGTTAAATAATCGATATAACCGTAACTTGAATTGTCGAGCCAAAGTAACCAGGTTGGGGTGTCAATTGCATGAGGTGTAAGATTAGTGTTCGGGAATGAACAAGGATTTAAGTGTGGGGTAAGTGATCTTGGGCAAATTTATATGCCCAAGTGATACTCAAATGTGTCATTTTGCCTTGTTTATCTATCGATGTTTATACATTCTCATGTAATTTGTAATAAAATGTGACTTTATACTAACCAACATGATTAGTGTTGTTTTGCAGGAGAAATATAATTTTGGGAAGCTAAAATGCATGTTGGGAGAAATCTGGAGTGGACTCGGAAGCAAGCAAGGAAAAGGCCAAGGACAACATGAATTAAAGGGGCTCCGCGATGGAGCCGTGTCACGCTGCCATTGCGGATGCCTTCTGCCTGGATATGGAATTTTTGCTAAATTCTAGTGAAGGTGCGCGTTGGGGCCATGGCATATTGGCCTAGCTCCGTGTTGCATGCCGTGCCACGTTGGGCCTTAATACCTGGACATCTGAATTCCAGTAAGGGTCCGCGTTGGTGGCGTGTCACGGAGGCAGTGCTCCGCGATGCACTCCGTGACACGTTGCTTGTTATCCCGGGAAAAATTTCCACTAGTATAAATAGAACACTTAGGTTCATTTTTAATAATTCTGACTTGGTGGAGCAAGAACGTGGGTTACAGGCAGTTGAGAGGACGAAAATCTCAGGGTTTTTCTCTATCTCCTTCTTCTTTATTTCAATTGCTTGTATGATTTACACTCATTTAACGATGTTTAATCCACTAATGAGTGGCTAAATTCCCTTTTTGCTGAGGTTAAGAACAATTGTATTGAAATGTAATTATTGGTTAATTGGTTTTTCATCTTTTCTTCCATGGTTGTTCTATTGATTCTTGTTCTTACTACATTAATGTGTGGCCAATGTTAATGTACATCTAAAAAGTCCGGTTTCACTCGATAGAGCAAGAAATTGGAAAGTTGTGAATTAATAGGGTATGATCTTTTCTTAGTTTGGGAAAATTGAGAATTGATTTACCTTCAGGATAGAGATATACCTGAAAGTCGTATTAGTCAATTAAGGAATTGGTTTTGTATGGCTAGAACATGAATTTCTTTCTATCACAGAGATGTAGGTAGAAGGTTCATGATTCTTAAGTTGGGTTAAATACGAGAGTTTTAATCCATAGGCTATAATTCTTGACTAGAAACCGGAGGAAAGATTAACCCAATTATATCGATAATTTATTTCTTTACATGTTCATTCAGCCTCGTCATGCTCATACTTATAGTTCAGACTCAAATTGTATATTCGTTTTAGACTTAGCATAAAATTAGAGACCAAAATATCAAACTCTTCTTCACACTGTTGTCTGCATTTTTAGAGTTAAAGTTTATTGACACTTGAGTAGATTGTTACCCTAGCCCAGTCCTTATGGGATCGATACTTGGCTTACTTGAGCCACTTTATTACTTGTTCGACCACGTGCACTTGCGTGTAGTTGTGATAAACACCGAACAGTTAGCCCTGTTGGGAGTACAACTAGTGGATTCAACTGAGTGCGGAGTAGTACTATGGAGTGGGTCAGAATCCTTGTTAGTTGTTAAGGTTAAGTCAAAGCAGGATGAAGATCCCATACTGCTTAAGCTGATAGAAGAAATTCTAAGCAAAGAAGTGGAGGCTTTCTTCAAAGGGGGAGATGGTATGCTTCGTTACTAGTGCAGAGTATGCATTCCGGACATAGATAACTTGAGACAACGAATACTGGTGGAGCACACAACTCTGGATATTCTATACTCCCAGGTCCTACTAAGATGTACCATGACCTACAGGAAATCTATAGGTTGAACGACCTGAAAAGGGATATTGCAGAATTTATGGCTATGTGCCCAAACTGCCAATGGGTTAAAGTTGAGCATCAGAGACATGGAGGTATGACTTAGGATATAAGCATACCCACGTGGAAGTGGAAAGAAGTGAATATGGACTTTATTACAGGTCTACCTCATACTTGTCAGCAACATTATTCAATTTGGCTGATAGTAGATCGAATGACCAAGACAACACATTTGCTCCTAGTTAAAACAACAAACTCAACTGAGAATTACGCTAAACTATACATCCGAGAGTTGGTCAGATTGTATGGAGTTCCCTTATCCATTATTTTATATAGAGGTACCCAGTTCACCTAGCATTTCTGGAAGTCATTTAAGAAAGGACTCAGTACTTAGGTCAAGCTCAGCACAGCTTTTCACCCTCAGAAAGATGGACAAGCTAAGAAGACTATTTAAAGCTTAGAAAATATGCTTAGAGCTTGTGGGATCGACTTCAAGGGCAGTTGGGATGATCACTTACCTCTCATCGAGTTTGCATACAACAATAGCTACCACTCCAGTATTTAGATGGCCCCGTTTGAGGCATTATAAGTTATAAGGTATAGGTCTCCTATAGGGTGGTTTGAAGTTGGCGAAGCTGCCTTGATAGGACCAGACTTAGTTCATGAAGCTATGCAAAAAGTGCAATTTATTAAAGAAAGGTTGAAAATAGCTCAAAGCGACATAAATCATATGCGGATGTGAGGAGGAGATAGTTAAAATTTGTTGTGGATAATTGGGCTTATCTAAAAATTTCACCCATGAAAGGGGTGATGAGGTCTGGAAAGAAAGGAAAACTCGATCCGAGGTACATAGAACCCTACAGAATTCTGAGGCGAATTGGCAATATGGCTTATAAGTTAGAATTACCTTGGGAGTTAGCATCCGTGCACCCAGTCTTCCATGTGTCATTATTGAAGAAGTGCATCGGTGATCCGACCTCAGTTGTGCCACTAGACAGTATGGGAGTGAAGGATAGTCTTTCTTACAAAGAGGTCCCAGTTCAGATCCTAGACCGTCAAGTTCATAAGCTGAGAAACAAGGAAGTCGCTTCAGTACAAGTCCTATGGAGGAACCAGCTAGTTGAGGGAGCCATATGGGAGGCAAAAGCAAACATGATGGCTAAATACCCTCATTTATTCCGTTCCAGTTCAGTTTCAGTATCAGGTACTAAATTCCTCCTTAATACTCTATTCACTTCCATACTCGTCAGCTCTATTCATGTTTTTAATATGCATCCTAGTTGCATCAACTTAGTTAGTATGATTAAATCAGTTCAGAGTTAGTCATTCTTTAAAAAATTAGTTTATAGTTTCAGTTTGGGAATTACAGCTCTTTTCCCAGTGTTCTAGTAGTTTTAGCCTTCATTCGAGGCCGAATGATCCCAAGGGGGAGATATTGTAACAACCCAAAACTTTACTAGACCAAACTCAGACCTTGCATGAAAAACCAAAAAAGTTTTGTCACAGAACGACCCAGACAATAGATCGTTGTCACCTGTAATGGACCATTGTCTGAGTCACTTTCAGCTCTACAAAAATTCCTTTCAGGGACCAATGAGGCATAGGAAGACCCATTGGAAGGAGTAACGAGTCGTCTTGTCGTCCATTGCATCCCAAGTCCAGAAACTTGCCAGACCTTCCCCTGAACCAACGAGTGGGACTAACAACTCGTGGTTCATACCAATGAGTCGTTGTTGCCACCCATTGCCGGATCCAGGAATCCTTCTTGATCAAGTCAGTAGTGACGATGAACTGATAGAACGACCCGTTGGTACAACCAATGAGTCGTTGTGTCGTCCATTAGTGAGGTTCCCAAGTTTTGTTAAAAAATCCTACCAGTGACAACGAGAGGTACCAACGACCCATTGGTTCGTCCAATGTGGTCCCCTTCCATTTCCAATTTCCAATTAGCATGAAACTCAAGCCTAGGACCCGAAACTCAATTTCCATTTAGTAACTTTCCACTGTTTTAATCCCGAAACTATGTCATTTAGGGTTATTTTTAGAGGGATTTAGGGAGTTAGTCGACAGTTTTCTCTCATTCCTCTCATTCTCTCAAAGTCAGAACCTAGAATACTCAGTTAAGAAGCACAGAACAGGAGCAAGGGTTTCAATTTTCTTCTTAGATTTCTCAAGGGTTTTTCTCCGGGATTTCTACACTAGGTATGTGAGAATTCAACAAGGGAATTGTTCTTCCCTTGTTCCCCAAAACCCTTATGTAATTTTTTATCAGTTCTATCCCTGAAGTTATAAGTTAGGGTAAATTCATAGCCAGATCCTAATTAATTCTAGTGGATTGTTATCCTTATGTATTCTTGCTATGTTTCTACTACTTAGTGATCATGTTACTATTTGTTCATGTGAAATGGTTTTAACCCTAACTCTATAAATGTAGTAAATTTGGTTTTGTATAGTTGATTAGATTCATTTGTTACTTGACTCTGTTAGCTCTTGAATTTCCATGTTATTACCATCATATGAGTTTACAGTTAGCTGCATGCTAGTTCAGTATCAGTCAGGAAGTTAGCATTTTTAGTATCATTTAGTAAGTCAGCTGATTAGTTTGACGATAGTTAGTTCTTTGAGGAGTTCAGTTCAGTAATACTCCCTAGTTTCAGTTATCAGTTAGTCCTCTAGATGGTTACGATGCTTCTAGATAAGCAGCTCTGACCAGTCTTAGAACCAACAGTATTAGTTATCAGTTAGTTCTTTAGACGGTTACAACACTTCCAGATAAGCAGCTCTGACCACTCTTAGAACACCTATTTTCAGTTATTCGGTCCTACAAATTCTAAGGTTACTTCCATATAAGTATTCTTGACTTAGTCCAGGACCCCAACTTTATTATATCAGCTTAGTAGTCAAGTTAGGACTATATAGCGGGAGTAGTACTTAGCATCAAGCGGACCGGGGTACCAGTGCACCCAGATTCCCAGAACTACATTGCCACCGTAGGTTGTTGGCCCATCGAGCCCCAGACTTGTGATCACCTAGCTCAACCACTATACCATGGAAAGGTATAGTGGGCTCTCTTCGATGGGGTGTATACATCAGACTCCACGTCTAGCTCATGTGGTTATATGTCAGTTATAGACTCTCCCACTTGTCAGTACAGTTTTAGTTCAATTCAGTTTAGCTCAGTTTAGTCTCTCAGTTCCAGGATATGTCTATGACCATCAATCATGGTCGTTATTGACCATATCAGTTATAGCTCAGTTTAATCAGTATTTAGTATCAGTTGGTAATTTCATGTTATTTATGTTCATTTTGTTTATTTTCCATGCTTATCTGTATATCTCACTTACTCAGTACATTGAAAGTACCGAAACATACTTTCTATGCTGTATCGTATTATGATACAAGCGCAGGTTCCTAGTCTCAACATCGTCAGTAGTTCCTCTCGATGATTCCATCAGCAGTCCTTTTGGTAAGTCCTCATCTTCTGAGAACGATATTTGTTTTTCAGTTAGTTCTTATTTAGACAGATTTTAGAGTTAGATGGGGGCCTGTCCCAGCAACTCATCACATAGTAGTTGGCTTTCAGACACATTTGTTCATTATTTTTTTTAGATATGTTCACTCTTTTCAAAATAGTATTTCTTGGATAATTTATATTTTTATAAAGCTTCTTCTTATGTTTACTTAGTTTACCAGTGCAATGTTAGACCATGGGTTAGCTTGGGGTCACTTGTGGCACCAAGTACCATGCATCGTCCAGGGTGTAGACTCGGGTTGTGGCACTTCAAGTCCCAGACAATGGCGCCAAAAACTTGATGTCGTCCAAGCGCACACAAGCACACGTGGTAATCAAGTAATATAGGACAGTGAAGTCCCAATATTGTTAGATTAATTGCTTAAGGTTAACACTTTATTTCACTATTCTAATAAATACAGATGAAAATGGGTAATGGTTTGGAGATTATACTACTAAAACTTGAAAAGTAAATTAACTAATAAATTAAACGTTTTTTGACAGATGTTGTAATTCAAATGATGATGCGAATCTAAGGTCTTGGCACTTTCGATTTCAAGTTGAGTTTTAGGATTTGAATATGCTAGACTAACTCTTCGTAAGGTTGCTAGTTGCAAGATAATATCCCATTTCTTTCCATTCTCTCAAACTTCCAAGAACTATCTCATGAACCCTAACAACTATATCCCTATGGTCATAGGAGTGACATGAGAGGATAGTTGTGACTACTTGTATTCAACTGAACAGGGTTGAAGGGCATATTCCTATCTTCGACAATGAAATCTATTTTGAACTCATTGAACAAGAGTCATTGAAATCTATTATATACTTTTTTTTAACCCTTTTGGTTCTCTCTTCTGAGTTCAACCAAAAGCCAACATATATATTCGTGAGGGGATCAATCTAATGAATAAGTAGTGAAAACAAGAAAGCATAAACAACCTTTAATGAAGAATTAAGAACTAGCAAAAACAAATGTGCAAACTTCAACTATCAGCTATGGCCAAAACCCTACAACAAGTGTTTAGCCACTCATGTTCAAGAGGAAAATTAAAGCATTTATCATTCAATTAACAAACATAAGTTAAAGAAGAAAACCTAGAAAATAAACTCTGTCTCTTCCACCAAGAACTGTGTACAACTTGATCAATACGATGATAGCTTCCTAACAAAATGCCCTGGATGTTATCTTTATAAGTAGACGTCCAATGATTCTTTTTCCTTTGAGAAGTACAACTTTTAAACTTGAAAATTCATCCCGGAATGGCCATGGCACACTGCCCCTACCATCTCACCAGAGTTTGACCTCTGGCGCGCCACTCCAGCCAATGCACCAAGGTGTTAGTCAAATTTTTTGAAGTTCTGAACCTGGCGCACCACTCCACTTAATACACCAATGTGTTGGAAAATTTTTTCTAAGTCCAGAATGCTTTTGGCACGCCACACCACCCAACGCAACAACTTGAGCATAACTTTCTTTGAAGTTTGGGTCTGGCGCGCCACACAAGCTATCTCACCAGGACAATTTTTGTGAACTTTTCTTCCTTCACACCTTAGGTCATTTTTGAGTCCTTTTTTCTTATTTTCTTGCTCAAAACATCTAAAAATACTTGTTAGATCACAATACACACCTAAATATAAATTCATGTATTTCATAAGGATTATGATCTCAAAACAAGGTAAAATAGGGGTAAAAACATGGCAAATGGGTATAACAATATGCCCAACATCATCAGGAGCAGGAGTGCTCACCCGATGTAGTCACTGATATATTATGAGCTTTACCTGATTGATCCTTGCATGTGTTATGCCAGGAGCCACAGTATGAGGTATAAGATCCCTTTAGCAATTCCAGTATAAGAATTATCCCGTAGACAATATGAAATGGTTATGAGTGTGAAGCCTTCAATGATAGCCTTAGAGATGGATGGAAAGTAAAGAGTTACTAATGTCAGCCTAGCATTAAGGAAGGATACAAGGGCCTCAAAGTGATGACTTTAAGCTAAAGAGGAGATGATAAGTTGAAGGGACAAGTCAAATCTTGAGTTTTTTTTGGTAGGGGAGTTCCAGAAATGGTATCTATGGGATGTTAATCCATTCCTGTTTAGATTTTTTCCCTTATGTTTCAGTCGACGTTACGCTTTACTTATGCTTATATTCAGGTTCTCAGAATGATTAGTATCTGCTTCAATCAGCGATCCCAATCTTACTCTATGACTCCATAAAACTCAACTTCATGTCATGAAACTCATTATGTGTATAAGCTCATGCATCCCTGTCATGACCCGAATGTACACCCGGATCATAAACACGAGACAAGGAGCCTTGAGAGACCCAAGTCGACCCATGGCATGAGCATACGTCTAATTCATTCATGTAAGTAGAAGACTTAAGATAAGGAAACGAAATCATGACATAATAACAAAAAAAGACAATACATGATCCATACATGATAGCTGAGTACAATTTATTCTGAAAAGCCTCTAATCATGAAAGACGGGTTGATGGGATAATACCCCAACTAACCTTATAATACTGAAACTGAAAGGGAACAATAGAGTCTGAACATATGGCCCTCAAAGACTCACCAAATAAGCTGATAACAAGCTCTGAAGAGCTACTGAGGAGGGTGAGCCTGAGAGCCGGGTCCTGTATCATGAAACAATATAGCATTGAAAGTATGTGGTCAGTACGTGGAATGTACCGAGTATGCAAGGTAAGTAAAATGGACATTTAAAACTTATAAAAGTCATAGATGATTATAAGAGTAGGACATCATTCTCATATCATAAACATCATAACATAACATAAGGCTCAAGGTTTTCAAAACATTTGTAATACAAATGTAATCATAATCGTAGGAGAAAAGTTTTACTTAAAATGACTTGAGCCAAAATACATAATCATTAACATTCATAAAGCATGAGGAACAGTGGGAGATTCTCTTAACCGACATACCCCATATGAGCACACATGAAGTCCGACTTGTAAACCTAGTCGGGAGGCCGTTCATACCTTGCCAAGGGTAAAACCATGAAGGGCGAGATATCACCATGAAAAGGGCCATTTGGGTCGGGGAAAGTCACAAAGGAGGTCCTAACATACCTACGGTGGCATTTAGTTTATGAGATCTAGGGCATAACCTGGGCCCTGAACCTAATCGGTGTTCGATACTACTCCCAAAACATATATATAGTGCTCATAGTATAACATGGATGAATTCATGGGCTAGTTAAATCTTTCTAATCATAAACATACTTGTACATACGTGAACAAGCTATGAAACATGGTCCGTGAGTCTGCCAAAACATCATGAATCATAAAGTTCATACATACTTGTAGATCATACATATAGCTTGAAATTCATAAAATCACGATGGGTAATTGATTAAATCAATATTTTAAAATATAATTCAAGCTGGTCTTGTAAATATCATTTATGGAAAAGTAAATCATAAATCGACTCAACATGGGTCATGCATAATTAGACTTAATTTTATGAGAATTCAATAATCGATAACATTATAAATAAATTAAATTACAAAATCTGATCAAAACCCCATTGAATATGATAACGTCCGAAAATCACAAAACTCATTAACAATCATAGATATTTATATAAATCTACTTCAAAACCCAATAATATTTTTGATGGAATTTTCATGAAATCGTAGAGAATGGGCATGGGTGTGAAATAAAAACCCATTGATAGCCTTACATACATGAAAACAATTGATTCTTAACCTCTCTTGAATGCCCAGGAAGGAATTGGACGGATTTGAAGAGGGAAGCCTTGAATCACCCTTTGATCACCTTTCTATACTCTTCATGAATGAATGAAGACTTAGATTAACTTATCCCCCTAAAAACCCACCTTTCATAAGCTAAAACGACGTAGTTTAGAGCTCTAGGACTTAGGAATTACGGAAAAGCCCTTACTAAAATCGTAGAATTTTACTAACTGTCAGTCCCCACGAGGGACTGGATGACTCGTGACCAGGGCTAATGACTCGTGGACTGAAGTCGTGAGGTACACTGCCAAAAATTCACCATGGGACCCCACGGAGGACATCACGAATCGTGGAGAGTGACCACGACTCGTGGTCACCATCCATGGTCCATACTGCCCAACTATCCTTGCCAAGCATCTAGTCCAGGCCACGGGTGACCTCACGAGTCGTGTGGCCTGACCATGACTCATGGCCATGCCAGTGGTGACCCCTAGACCAGTCCACCTCCCTACTTCACAATGAGTCACTTTACGACTCGTGGTCACTCCTCACGAGCCATTTCACGGATCGTTTTGTGATCTGGTGTAAAATTTTAGCTTTTCACCATTTTGAATCCCGGGTATGATCCTTGGGTTCCCAAGGTATAACAATCCCGGTGTGCTCAGCTTGATGAACTCAGTCCTTAGGATCTGCCTTATCGGCTCATAGGGTCATGCTACACCATGTATATGCTTAGCTTAGATTTCTTGAATGATTCGTGCTTACGATTTCCTTACTATAATCCCTATGTACATTTACCATAACAAAAATGATTGTTGCAATGGATATGTCTAGGATTGCTACCCTGTTCATGCCTTTGATGCTCGGTAGGTAGAAGTTCACGAAGTGCAGTTGTTAGTTATGTTAGGGAGTCTGAGGAGCTTTATGGTAGTATAGGCTATAGAGGAGAAAAAAGATGATTGTAGTGATAAGCTTGAATGATGTGGTGGTATTCAGGGAAGTTGCTGGTGTCTCAGAAAGTTCCACCCATGAAAGGGGTCAAAAGGTGAGGGTGAGAATGACAATCTCTTTTATGAGAAGGTTCCGTTGAAATCCTGACCGGCAGGTTTGTAAGTTGGGGAAAACAGTGAAGTTTCTTCATTAAAGGTGTTGGGGAGCTATCAGCCAGTAGAAGGGACTACTTGGGAAGCTGGATGCAGTTAAGTTTTACTTTCGGTCGTTGAGGTCCTCCTCGCAGGGATAAACTATCTTTGCCATACTTCCTTGATAGGTGAGACTGGGTTTCATTTGGTTCTCTTTTGGATGATAAATGACCTACTTAACTCAGTGGTTAGAGTACTGATTTCATATGGCGGGAGTCATTGGTTCAAATCCAATAGTAGGTAAAACTTATTAGATACAAGAGTTAATGGTATCTAATAAGGTTTACGACCCACCTTTAGTGATATTTATTTTCTGATTTTGTATCTTTTCTATTTCATTTTTTAATTGGAAGTTTTGCATCAGAATTGGATTCTGTTTGATTGTAGTTGATTGTATTCACCCGACAAAATTTAAATAGGATTATAAAGAGAACTTCCTTTTATTATTCGGCCTGGGATTGGCTTTGGGCCTTTCCTGCGCAACTTAGTTGGAAGGCGAAGAAGGCCTCCTTTCTGAGGGGGCCCAAGCCATCAGTGAGATACCACTCTAGAAGGGCTAGAATTATAACCTTGTGTCAGGACCTACGGGCTGCAGAAGAGAAATTCTATCCCCACTCGGACCAAGACAGAACTTTTACTTGTTTAAATAACAATTAAGGTGAAGCAGGGTTAGGAACGACGAATCTCTTTATGATAAATAGATCCATTTTGCTATCATGTCAGCTAATTCGATATCGGAAAATGGTCTCGAGATTTATAACTCTATCCTTATCAGCTTAGTTTCATTTGAGGAAATAGTTCCTCCTCAGCACTCTATCCAGTTCCATGTCGCGTTCATGTCTCTAAGTTCCTCTCATGTCTTGGTATGCATGCATGTTTCATGAATTCAGATCAGTATATGTATCTCAGTTCGAAGTCAGTCACTCCATCAGTTTTCAGTATAGATTCTCATCTTTGGAATTGTAGTTCCTTCCCCTATCCATTAAGCTCAGTTATCCCACATTTGGGGACGAATGTTCCCAAGGGAGGGATTTTTTAATACTCTGAAAAGTCCCTTAGATCAAACCCGAGGCTTGCATTAGGAAAATGGCACCAGGGCCATTCAACGAATGACAAGACAAACTATCCTAGGAACCAATGGGTCATTGGTTTGAGGTTCAGAAAAATGTTAAATTTCGCATAGAACCCACGAGGGGACTGTACGGACCATTGTTCGATTATACCGGTCGTCATTTTGATCATGAGTTGAGATGTTGAAACACCTCAGACTTTCGAGCTAAGTCTAAAACTGCTTTAAGTATGTAAAAAGACCTAAGACCAATGAATTTTATGGAAACTAGGTGTTAAGAACAATTCTTAAGTGTGAGAAGTGCATTAGATACAAATTAAGGTCATAAAGAACCTCTAACACAAAGTTGAGTTGAGAGCCTTCTTACCGATTGAGTTTTCATATGAGTTCTTACAAGGGTCAACTCCAAATGACCATAAATCCCTTTTTACAAAGTATTTTTGGGTGATTCAACAAATCAAATTGAAGCTCTTTGAGTCTTCTTCCAATACATCCAACGTTGAGTCAATCGGGGTTCAGAGTAAAAAGTTATATGCAGTTTAGAGAAATTGGAAAAGATACTGGACAAACCACAATACGGGTCATCCTATCAACCAACGACCCCTCCCTATGGTCATTGATTCTTCCAGTTTCAGGCTTTATTTAGACAATTTAGGGGGTATTTTGGTAAACTCCTATGCTTTTAACTCCTAAATGATGTCGTTTTGGGCTTCCTAAAGGTCAGATTAAAGGATTTAACCTATCCTAAATCCTCATTCTCTTCAACCATCCGTAGATTGGATTTTCCTCTCAAGAAGAAGCTAGGGTTCATCACCTCTAACTTCTCAATTCCTCTTGGATCTCCACGAAAAGTTAGTGAATTATTTACCCAGGTATATAGGGTTATGAATGGTATATTTCTTCCACCCTCATGTCTAATTTCTCCTCTAACTCATGAATTCAATTCTACAATCAAGTTTTATGAAAATTATAGGATTAGACCCAATTTAATGAAATCTTCTATGATCTTTCTATGTGTTCAATTCCCTTATATTTCAATTGATGAATTATGGTTATTATGTAGATTTGACCTTCAAATTCTTATGAATTCATAATTTAAAGTTTATGACACTTTTAACTAATTATGCATGATCTTATGATTTTCAAGTTTATGAGCCTATGATTTCAAGTTATGATAAATTATCAAAGTTGCATGAATGTTTACAAATCTTTAGATTATGATTTTATGATTTTGAGTTATGAAGTTTTATTGAAGTATGTATGAATTTCATGGAAATCAAATTTATGTATCATGTCCAGTCTTCGACACTATTTTGATGGCTAGTTCACGTATGTTATGATATTATGAATTCTATAATTTAGACTAGCCATGCAAACCCATGTTTCATGATTATGATATGAGTACTATATATGTTTTAAGAGTAGTATTTAGCACTGAATAGATCGGGGTTCTAGCGTACCCAGGTCTCAAAACTACATGCCACCGTAGGATAAGGGATTATCGATAATAGAGAGTATTTTCTTTAGCCCGAGGAATATGGGATCCTCACTATTCAAGAAGTGACTCCCTTACCTTAATAGGCGTATGTTGGGGTCATTGTTATTGTAGATTGTCACCCTGAGTGACGAGTAATATCACCTCAGTCAATGTTCTTACCCTTGGCAAGGTATGAACGCCCTTCCAAGTAGGGTTTTACAGGTCGGGCTCTATTTAAGCTCACGTAGGGTATGTCAGTTATAAGAATATCCCACTTTTCCTTAGTTCCTATATATATATATATGTATATATATTCATGTTCATGTTTCATGATTTTTCGACTTATGATGATTTCGATAAAAAAATATGCTTTATGAGGATTTTACTTAAGGACTCAGTCATGATCATCCTTATATTGTAGTTTTGCAAACCTTGAGGCTTTATGCTAAATTCATGATCAGTTCTCATGTTTAATACGACATTCACTCATGATCTCTTTTACTGTCTTACTAGCATATTTTACTTACTGTACATACTCATACATTCAAAGAACTGACAACATACTCTATGCTATATCATTTCTTGATATAGATCCAGGTACTCAGACTCAGCCTCGCGATTAGATATGTTTCAGACTTGATCAACTAGTAGTGGTGAATCCTCATCTTCTGAGGACTAGAGTTATCTACTTTATTTCAGTTCTTTTACCTTGTCATAGTTTCAAACTTTGGAGTTAGATGGGGGCTTGTCCTAGCAGCTCATCAGTTAGTAGAGGCTTTCAGACATAAAGTTAGTATGTTCAGCTTTATGACTCAATGTTTAAATTTTCAGATTCTCTTGTTATTAGTAAGGGAATATCTTACATTTCAGTTAGCTTTCGCTCAGTTTTGCTTAAGTTATATTGTGCTAGTAATATGCTTTGCCATGGGTCAGCTTAGAGCCATTCGTGGTTCTAGGTCCTGTGTCGCAGTCCGGGGTCCATGCTCGAGTTGTGACACCCTCCTAGGGCTAGATAAGTATTCTCCAACATATTACAACATAAATCCATGAATTTCTTCATGATTCTAACATCAAAATCAACTTCCTATCTCTAGCAAGTTTAAGAACAACCTTTGAGTTTCAAGACTCGAAATCTTGAGCACCCCTCCTTCCTCAAAGGTAACTCTCCTAAAACCTTACATGAGTATTGTCTTCTACTCCTTAGGATCTTCCACGGTTAGGACTCATGGGACGGTGCTAGAAAGCCATAAGTTCATATGATGACCTAGGGTTAGAGTTTATGGGACTCTTCTGGTGTTGAGGATGGATGCGGTTGTCTTGGTTTGACTTGCAGTGGTTATGCTTGTTATTAAGGGGCAGTACAATGAAGTGGCTGTTAGGACACCCTACTCATAAGAGGCTTGAATTTTCTATGCCCAGCGGGTGTTCGATAAAATGCCTCTATGACTTTGATTTCATCGTTAAGCTATTGATTGTAGTCCCTATTCATATAATTATCATAGACTGACATTATAAAAGTATTGTGGCTTTGTGTTGATAGTTTTGAGGACAAGAATAAGGTATGTGGGACTTCAATAAGGGTTTTGTTTCACCCTTATGTCCCAATTTATGTCCTGAATCCTAGCGGATTTGATTCCCTAGAAATTTATGTCTTAGGGTTTTGATTCTACGTATGAATTCTCTTATGTTAGCCATGTATTTCAAGCTTCTTGTGATCAATAGCTATGTATGTTCATGATTCCCCTCTCAAATTCATAAATTTTGTCCATGATATGATATCAACATGATTTCTAAGACTTAACCAAGATTAAGCATTATTTTTGAAAATATTGTCCATTAGAAATATATGATTTTACCATGATTTCGGTACATTCAATTTACACTATGATTTGAGTCTATGATTTTCATGAATTCAGTATGATCAACATATTTATGGTTATTTAGACTCTTAGGCCTCTTGCTAGTTAGAAACTAGCCCTTACTAGTCTTAGAACACCAGTTTTGAGCCCTCAGTATTAGCATGTTCATGGTCCTTTAGGCTCTCGGGATTCTTGTTAGATTAAGTGGTTCTTACTAGTCTTAGGACATCAGTTTCAGATGATTGATTTATATGTATCCTTATGTTCAGTTTGGAGTAGTACTTAGCACCAAATAGGCTAGGGGTCCATGCACTCAGGTCTTAGAACTACGTGCCACCATAGGATAAGAGATTCTCGATACTAGAGAATATTTCCCTTAGCCCAAGGAATAGGGGGTCCTCACTTGTAAGAGTGTCTTCCTTGCCTCAATGGGCGCATGTTGGGGTTATTGTTAGTTGAGAATTCCTTCTTGAGTTTACAAGTGATATCATGCCAATCACAGTTCTTACTCTTGGTAAGGTATGGACGCCCTTCCAACTAAGGTTACAGGTCAGGCTCCATGAGGCTCATATTGGAGTTTGTCGGTTAATAGGCTCTCCTACAGTACATTTTCAATTTAGTTTACTATAGTTTATGTCAGTTACAGTTTTAAATTTATGATTATAGATTCAGTTTTCAGTACATGTACATGAACCTAAAAACCAGTTTTGCTTATATTTAATTAAATGTTTTTAGACCTCCATACCATGTCAGTATTCATACATCTCAAATAGGGTCATTGTAGTGTACCTCAGTTTATGAATTTAGTCATGTTTTATGTACAATCTTTTCTCGGATTTACAAAATCTTCTCTATTACAATTGCGTTTCCCATATACTTAGTACATTTCAAGTACTGACCGCATACCCTATGTGCTAATATTGTTTTATTATATATATCTAGGTATTCAAACTCAACCTCGTGGTTAGTCTCCACCAGACTCAATTCAGTAGTACTCTATGGTGAGTCCTCATCTCCCGAGGACCGGAGCATTTCTTTCTATTTTAGTTGTACTGTTTTCAGTTTCAAACTATGGAGTTAGCTGTGGACTTGTCTCAGTAGCTCATCTTTAGTAGAGGCGTTCTGACAGAGTTGTAGTATTCTAGTTTATCTAGCTTATATCAGTATTCATACTTGTATGTTATAATTATTTATACTTCCACTCAGGTTTCATTTTAAGTGACAGTCATGTTAGAATTATACTATGCCATAGGTTATCTTGGAGCCATTCATGGTTCTAAGCATTGTGTTACGCCCAGGATATAGACTCAGGTCATGACACATATGGACCGTACCTGACACTGTAAATAAGATGGTTGACTTGGAGTTACTATTCCTAATCAACAATCCACGTACGGAGTGTACATGGGAAGTACTGGTAGTATGTGAGAAGGGAAACATTTACAAAGAGAAGAGTGAAAAACATGTGAAGTTTATGAGTAAGGGTTAACTTTAAATGATCAGATCTCCTAACTTACGAAGTGTTTTTGGGTGTTAGCCCATAAAATTAAATTTCTAGGAATCTAGTTTCCAACAAACCCAACCATTCGACAATTCAAAGTAAAAATTATGAGATTTTTACTGAGGCATTGTCAAGAAGTTAAGAACTGCGAACGAACATATGGACTGCAAATTGAATATGCTATCCGTAACTGGAAGATCTTGGCCGCATGTCACTAAACTATGATTGGTCAGTTGAGGGGTCAACTAACAATTCAATTTGCGGTCCACAAGTTGAATTTTTGGTCCACAAATGGCAATTATTGGCTGTAAAATGTAATTTTTAGCCTCTTGTAAAATGTGATTTCGAATTCACTTCCTTATTCTTTACTCAAACTCAACCCCAAAAGCTCTTCAAAACCCTCTTAAGCATGGATAAATATTTCTCATGATCTTACAACACAAAACCATGAATCTCTCAAGATTTTGACATCAAATCCTCACTCTCTCCTCTAGCATGGTCAAAAACAATTTTTGAGTTCCAAGACCTGGAATCTTGAGCACTCCTCCTTCCTCCAAGGTAAGTAACTCTCCTAAACCTTGCATGGATATTATTTTTTTACTCCTTAGGGATTTTATAAAGTTAGACACATGGAATGATGCTAGAAAGCCATGAGTTTGTGTGATGACCTAGGGTTAAAGTTTATGGGACTGTCGTGATATTAAGGATGGATGCGGTTGTTTTGATTGGACTTTTTATGGATATGCATGTTGTTAAGTGGATGTATAATGAGGTGGGTATTAGGAAACCCCATCCATAAGAGGCTCGAATTTTCTATGCTCTCTAGGTTTTCGAGATAATGAATTTATGACTTGAAATTCATCACTAAGATATTGGTTGTTATTCCTATCCATAAAATTGTTATAGATTGATGTTATAAAGGGATTGTTTTTTGTGGTGATTGTTATGAGGCCCAGAATATGTTATATAAGGCTATCTCTATGTGTGGGAACCTCATTGTTCTTCCCTAGGCTACGTTATTCATGTCTATAAGTTGTTTCTCTTTGTATGAGTTAGAGTTATTATGAAACTATTATGCCTTAATATTGTTGATTCTTATAAAATCCAAGGCACCTCTATGATATTACTCATCCTCTATGATATCCTTTTCTTTTTCATGAATTCTATTATTCCTTAAACGAAATTTTGAAAGCATGAACGATATTATTTTTCTTTAAAATTGGAGTTTGTTTCCACTTAAGTATTTTCTTATGAATATATTGAGTCCTTATGAATTCTTTACAAATTTCCATCATTCCTTATTTGGTGGATTTTTCATGTCCATCCATGAAATTTTGACTTAAATTACGATTTTATCTTTATCTTGAATTATTAGGGTTAAGGTCAAGAACATTTTTCTATGATGAATGATTTTCAAAATTCTATAAGCTCCTACGTATGTTTTGTGATCATTATTGATTACTCCATGAGTTTCATAATCCCTCTTATGAAAAGTGTCAATTTTACAAACTGTGATTTTCCCTCTAGAAAGAGAAGCTTCGATAATTTTTATGAACAACAATTACGACTGGATAATTTATAAATTTAAAGGTCTTCTAACAATTATGGACTTTGATTATAATATGATGATGGCGTATGATTACAATCTTGGTATCTTAATTATGACTTTGAGTAAATCACACTACGTAACAAAATGAGAGTAATATTATTAACCGAGAAGGCTTCATACTTGAAACTACATATACCAATGTAAGTTATGGATCATTTTTCTATTGGTTTGGGCAACTCCTTATGTACCCTAGGTATAGGCTATTATGGATCCTTGTTAACAAACTATGTTATGATGTCTTATACCCCAGCAAGGTATGAGATGTCTTTATTGATTAGGCAAAGATCAAACTCTATGTTTATATGGTTTAAGTCGATTAAATTAAGAACCTCCCACAATGAATTAATGACCGTTAATGAAAGATGTTTTTTTAAATGGTCACCCTACTTATTTTTGGATGTCTTGTTCCTTCATACTATGCCTATATTTTTTTATTGTCCTTTCTATTTTTAGCTATGTTTATGTTTCACTCAGCTATTTTACATACAATATGATCTTATGAACTTACATTCTTTTTGTCGGGGGTGCTGCATTTTTTTATAATGTAGACTTAGGTACTAAAGTGAACGGTTCGAGCAACACGTTAGTATCCCTTATATTCAGCTATTGGTGAGCCCTACTTATTTTGGGCTTAGTTAGTTAATCAGCTTTACTAGGTTTTGACTAAGAGGTAATGCCGGTTGCTTGTCTTGATAAAATAGTTACTCTATTTTGATAAATGCTTCATAGATTATTCATGTTGATGTAAACTTGGAAATTCCTTCTTTTTCTATAAATTGAATATTTTCATTTTAAAAGCTTAAGTTTATCAATATTCCACTTATGTTATATGTATGCTCATGATGTATGCCATGTTACGTGGTTCTCTTAGGCCATCAATGACATCGGCTGCCGGCCACACCTAGGCTGTAGGCCGGGGTGTGACAAACTTGGTATTAGAGCATTAGGTTCAAGTGTCCTGAGGAGTCTATGAAGTCGTGTCAGCAGAGTCTCAGTTATTACTGTAAGGGTCCCACATCTATAAACAAGGGACTACTGATATGTAAGATCGGTTTTTCTATACTTTCTTACTCTAGATTGTGCTATAAAGTTACTTAAGGAAATAATCATAATTTCCCCATTTATGAGGAATGAAAGAAAATTTAAAGCTAAATCTTTATCTATGTGTTGCTTTCAGATGGAACCATCAAGATGGAAGAGTTTGCAGAAGGACTCAAGAGAAGAATAGACCCATCCCTTAGTGCATCTGAATCTCATATTTCAATGAGATATAGTTTTGTTCCTCCTCTGGTGGTATTATAAGGATTTCTATCCCTCCAATAAAGAGGACAAAGGGAATTATGGGTAATACTATCCAATAGAAAATTGGTTGTTCTGCTAGTCTTGATATGGGATCATCAAGTCAAGGAAAGAATTCTAGGGAACCATGACCCCATCCACGGGGAGGCTTAGACCGAAGAGCACAAAATCCCCATACCTATGGTAGATGTGGCAACAAACACTTAGGAGTGTGTAGCATGAATCTAGATATATGTTATTGGTATGACCTTTGGGGCTATAGGAAGCAAAAGTGTCTGCTTCTAGATATGTTAACGTTAATAATGATTCGAACTCAAGACAAATGAAGAGTGTATGGACTCGTTGAGTCTATTGTCGTAGGGTTCACCCAAGGGTCTATCGTTTCAACACAAATAAGTGTTATAAGTGTAACCTTCCTAGTCACTTTTAGAGAAATTGCCCCTCAGGAAGGTAGAGAATAGTAAGAGGCAGGATCTAAGGACCAAGTAGGGATCAGACCATTGTCATGCTACAATAGGCCATCAAGATTCAGAGGAATTGCCAAACATCACCAGAAACATATTGGTAGTTTCTCTTTAAAATATATATCTTATATGAGTGTGGTCTTTAGTAGAAATTTTGTGGTAAGGAAATTTTAATCGTTTATCATGGTGGTAGGCATATGTATAAAGACATACTTTTCTATTGACCCCTCCAGCTAATAATAGGGGACAAAGTATGATTTTAAGAACTATAAACCGACATGTTGAGTCCATGGGTAAGAAACTAAATCTAGTGAGGCATTTATATAAGAACTAGATGATATGATAGTAGTAAGTTTTTATGAAAAAAGGAATATGGAAGTCAAGAATATATTGATACCACTGTTATAAAAAGTATTACAACTATGACTAGTAAGGAAGACATGTCTTTCATTGAGTAAGCATGTAAGAAGGTTTCTAACTATGCCCAATGCAAAAGCTACATTAAGTAAAGGAAGAATGAAAAGATTATTATCTAGGACTCCATTCAAAGGAAGGATCCACAGACTTAGAATGGCACCTTTTGAACTAAGGGGAGGTGTACGATGAAATACTTAAATAGGTCACATTTCCTAGATAGTGAAAAACCTCAAGAAGAAATGTAATGATAACAACCCATCCTTATTCCAATTAATGAAATCCCAATACTTCATCAAGATGATGATCAATTGGTGTTTTACATACTCATGTCATGTCTATGGCTATGCATAATCTTGATTTTTTTTCGTGTTCATGATGCCCATAGAAATCCCAAAATGTGAACCATAAGGGAAGAGGGGTGTGTGCTAGTGATATACCTTATTTTAGATGAATTTACAAACCCATGTTGCAACCAAGCACAAGGGCATTGATTTCCCTTTTTCCATGCACCTATGTCCAATCTATGATCAAAGTGATTCCTTATTCATACCTCACGTGATTGCTGTATAAAGTATTCATGCCTATAGTCTTGTCAGGAATGAGTTCCATTTAGGATGATGATGTTATGATAAGATTCAGTGTATCGAAAGATAACCCATTCATTCCTTGTGCTTATGATTCTAAGAGATGACATTCTATTCGTGCCCTATGCTTATGATCTGATCTTGGGCAGATTTATATGCCCAAGTGATACTCAAACGTATCATTTTCGCCTTGTTTGTTATGCAATGTATATATATTCTCATGTAATTGGTAATAAAATGTGAATTTATACTAACCAACATGATTAGCATTTGTTTTGCAGGAAAATATGATTTTTAGGAGCTAAAATGCATGTTGGAGTTATATCGGAGTTGGACTTGGATGCGAGCATGGAAAAGACCTTGGAATGCGCAAAGTAAAGGGGATCCGCGATGGAGCCGTGCCACGCTACCATCGCGGAGGCACACTGCCTGGAGGGTGATTTAAATGGCAAATTCCAGTAAGGCCTCGCGACAGCTCTGTGGCACGGAGATAAGCCTCCGCGTTGGCCTCCGTGCCACGTTTAGGTTATTTTCCCGGACCCTGGAATTCCAGAGAGGGTCCGCGTCCACGCTGTGTCATGGAGGCAGTGCTCCGCGTTGGCCTCCGTGACACGTTGCTTGTTATTCCGGGAAAAATTCCCAGAAGTACAAATAGCACACTTAGGTTTATTCTAATTAATTCAGACTTGGTAGAGCAAGGACGTGGGTTAGAAGCAGTTGAGGGACGAAAAAGCTAAGGGATTTCTTCTCTTCCTTTCTTCTTTCAATCAATTGTATGTATGATTTACACTTGTTTTAGGATGATTAATCCACAAATGAGTGGATAATTCTCTTCCTTGCTAAGGTTTTGAACAATGGTGATGAATTTTGATTGTTAATGATATGGTTTTCTTCTTCTTCTTCCATGTTGTTCTATTAATTCTTGTTCTTACTGCATTAGTGTGTGGCCGACATTAATGTACATCTAAAAAGTCCAATTTCACTCGAGAGAGCAAGAAATTGGAAAGTTGTGAATTAATAGGGTATTGTTCTTAACTTGATTTGGGAAAATTGGATTTTGATGTGCTTTCCTGATAGAAATATACTTGAAAGCCGTATTAGTCAATTTAGGAACCGGAATTGTAGTGCTAGGTCATAAATTGCATTTGATCACAGAAATGTAGACAAATGGTTTATGATTCTAAATTGAAATTAAATACGAGAGTTTTAATTTCTAGGCTAATGTTCTTGGCTAGCAACATGAAGAGAAGAATAACTGAATTATGATTACAATCAAGTTTATTACTTGTTCTTAACCTTGGCATGCTCATATCCATAGTTTCAATTCACAGTAAATAATTGTTAATAGTTTTAGTATAAATAATTTATAAACAAAAACTTATTTAACTGTTGGTTACGTTGTTGTTAGCATAATTAGAAGTAAGATAAGAATATAGTGTACTTAGGCAATTTTACTTATCCAGAGTCTTCTTGGATCGATACTTGGCTTACTTAGCCACTTTATTACTTGTTTGACCACGTGCACTTGCGTGTCGGTTTTACACCTATAGCAAACTCAACCGAACAAGTTTTTGGCACCGTTGCCGGGGAGACTAGGCAATTGGTGAAATTGTGTTAAGTGTAAATTTACTGTATTTTTGTTTTATTTTCTTAAGTGTTGACAACTTGGTCTTAGCCTGTATTTTGCAGACTTGATTTCTGTGAACACTGGCAAGGGACAAAAAGTTGGTGGAATCTTACTTAGAGCCTGAACGTGAATTTCACAGTCAACGTAGAGAAGCTCTACAAAAGAAGCTGCAGTTGCTCAGACTGTCTATTATGGAGCAACAAAATCCACCGGTTGTTAGGGCAGTGTTAGTGCCCGATGAAGCAGCAGCAAGGCCGGTTCGCGAGGTGGCAATCCCACATGCCAACAATGTACATTCTAGTATCCGCAAATCAGAGCCTGGAGGGAGGTTTGAATTAAAGCAGAATATGGTGCAACTATTGCACACAAGCAGGCAATTTACCGGTCTCCCTCATGAAGACCCACAACAACATCTCCAGAATTTTTTGGAGATAAGTGACACTTATATACCCGCTGGAGTGTCACCTGATTATGTTCGGCTCACCTTATTTCCGTTTTCCTTACTTGGTGAAGCCAAGAGGTGGTTAAAAGCTGAACCACCAAATTCTATATCAACGTGGGATGATCTAGCACGGAAGTTTTTGATCAGATTTTTCCCTTCTGGTAAAACAGCCAGACTTAGAAGTCAAATTCTATGTTTTAAATAGAGGGAGGGAGAAAATCTATATCAAGCCTGGGAAAGATTTAAATCCATGTTGCGGGACTGTCCTCATCGTCATCAGTCCAATGAGGTGTTGGTACACACATTTATTGAGGGTTTGGAACCCCATACTAAAATTTTGTTAGACTCAGCAGCTGGAGGGCAAGCGCTGGAAAAGACTTATGAGGAGCTGTACACTTTGCTCAACCGAATTTCACAGGGCAATCCAGAATGGAATGCAGATTCATCAAGAGGTGGAGCAAGGAAAGCAGCAGGAGTGCTTGAAGTGGATGGATTCACAGCTATCGCTGCATAGATAGCTGCCTTGCAGAATCAGTTAAATAATCACTTCAGCAATATGAACTTGAACCAGCCTTCAGCTTCAGTCAATGCGGTCCAGCAAATGTGGTGTGAAGTGTGTGGTAGCAGTGAGCACTCAGCTGAGTGCTGTGGTGCAAATCCTGATTCTGTTAACTTTGTGGGCAATGCACAAAGAAATCAGCAGCAGTTTGGTAGTGGCTACAACTCAAATTGGAGGAATCATCCAAATTTTTCGTGGGGTAGCAACAACCAACAAGGCCAAGGTTCTGGTCAGGGTATGCAGAGAAATCAAGGAGGGCAACAGAACTATCAATCCCAATTCAGAAATCACAATGCCCCTCCTCCACCACCATCACCTACCATTGAGGAGATGTTCAAAACCATGATCGCTAATCTGGCACAATTGCAGGCTGACTATGTTAAATTGGCAGCCGAAGTGAAGAATAATCAATTAGCGACCAAGGCTCTTGAATATCAGTTTGGGCAATTTGCTAGTGCGCAAATTACAAGACCCAGAGGAGGACTGCCTAGCGACATGGATCCTGATCTGAAGCAGGTGAATGCAGTGACCACGAGGAGTGGTTTACAGTTGAAGGAGGTGGAACCGGAAAGACCGCCTCAAAAGTCAGGAGCAGCAGAAGTTGAGGAGGAACAAAGTTCTGATAGGAGGAAGACCAAAGAAGCAGAAGCAGAAAGACCTCCACCCCCGTTCCCTCAACGACTCAAGAAACACAAGGAGGAGGCGTGTTTCAAGAAATTTATGGAGGTGCTTAAACAGGTACATGTTAATTTACCTCTTGTTGATGTCTTGCAGGGAGTGCCCAAATATGCAAAATATATTAAAGACATCGTGGCCAACAAAAGTCGTTTGACTGAGTATGCCACGGTGGCTTTGACGGAGGAATGCACTTCCCGGATTCAAAACAGACTACCCACGAAGCTGAAAGATCCTGGAAGTTTTACTATCCAGCTTACTATTGGGCAGAGTATCCGCGCTCGTGGATTATGTGACTTGGGGGCGAGCATAAATCTGATGCCATCTTTGGTATTCAGAAAGTTAGGTCTGGGGAGTCCTAGACCTACAACAGTAATCTTGCAGTTAGTAGACAGATCCTTAGCTAAGCCGGATGGCATTGTTGAGGATGTTCTAGTGCAAGTGGGCTCCCTCATTTTTCCGGTCGATTTTATTGTTCTGGATTTTGAACCAGACGCTGAAGTCCCATTTATTTTGGGACGACCCTTTTTGGCAATCGGAAAAGCATTAATCGACGTGGCTGCGGGTCAACTTACAATGCGAGCACATGACAAGGTAAAAGTATTCGATGTGTACAAAGCACCTAAGCTCCCGATTGTGAATGAAGAACTCTCGGTGATCAATGTGATTGATCATGGGAATGTTAATCAAATGAATGATTCCCGAGAGTTGATAGGAAGGCCACCTGATAAGGTTGAGAACTACTGGGGGGAGGACAATGATCGTGACATATCGTCCATCACCCTAGTAGATAAATGAGCATAAAGGACGTCGAGCCGCGACGGTAAACCAGGCGCTGCACGGGAGGCAACCCGTGAAAAATATTTTCTTTCTTTCTTTTTTTGTGTAAATAATTTTTATTTTTATTTTTCTTTTCTTGATTTGGTATATATTTTTCGTTTTTAGTTAATATTTTTCATTTTAGTTAGGGAAATCTATTAATCTAACCAATTTTGTTTAGTGAGGTGATTCTCAGGTATAACGGAGAAAAATATGCATGGAATCGGGAAGAAAAAGGCAAGGTATGAAAAAATAAATAAAATGAAGAGACAGTGCACTGGGGCGTTGGCTCCATGTCACGGAGGAAGGGCTTCGCGTTACCCTCCGTGACACATTGAAGTTAAATCCGAATTTTTAAAAAATTTCCAGAGAGCCAACGCGTTGGCTCCGTGTCACGGAGGAGGGGCTCCGCGTTACCCTCCGTGACACGTTGCCTTATATTTGGTGCCGGGTCACACCGGGTTGCCAGGTGACCCACGTGTTTTTCTTCAATTTAACCCCGATTTTTGCCCTTTCTTTCCCCATTTCTTCTCTTTTCCGCGACCAAACACCCAAATCCCCCTCCCCAACCGACGTTCCACGGTACTAGGTAAAGAAATCGTCAAGTTTCTTCGGTTCTTCAACGTAAAGGTATGTTTTCCTCGTTTCTCTCAAGTTTTTGTCGATTTCACTCGAAATTGAGCATGTGAGGTGAGATATATCATCCTAAGTAGAAATTGAGCATGAAATTGAATTATTTGTGATTGATGAATGTTCGGAATGTTGTCATTAGCGTTTGAACTTGTCGGTTACGTGAATAATTCGGAATTGATTGTAAAATTGAATTCTAGGGCTTAGGTTGTTGAAATTGAATTGGGTAACTTGATAACTTGGTGAATTAGATGCCGGGGTGTGTTTGTGAAGTGAGATAAGTCGTGTAAATATTGTTTGAATGTAAAAGACGATGAATTCTCGAATTTTTGGGGAAAATGCGAAAATTGTTCAAATTGGTTAGATTATTTGGATTCGTATGTATATAGAATGTTTTTGTTGTTGTTTTTGTTTGTTGTTTTCGTTGCTAAGTGCGATGGTTGAATTGCTAGCGATAGTAGGATTGGGATTAGCTATATGAAGTCTGAGTAGTACGCTAAAGGTTATACTGTCGAAATTTTTTTGTGAACGCGCTTAGCATAAATTATATAGTTGTTGTTTTTGGTGTACATAGAGTTATCCTTGCTGTAGTTTCGTAAAAGTAGCTAAGGCCTAAGTGTGGGGTAAACGTTGTGTAACCCGACCTTAGCCTAAGTTAACATGTATTTAGCTTGACATTGTGCTTGTTTATGTATATTGACAGGTACAATGGCGAGTAGGCAGGATAAGGGCAAAGGTGCTTCTACTTCTGGCACCGGGAGGAAAAGAATGAGAATGGGCACCGCAGTCCCAGCTGCACCAGCTGTTCCGCGCGGTCAGCACCGCCAATACGGAACGAGGTGGGTAACCGAGGAAGGAAAGAAGTGGTATGCTAAACATAAGGAAAGCAAGTACTTCCCGGAGGAGCATATTGCACGGGAACCACTAGCACAGGAGTTCCCCCGTATTGTGCAAAGGATTGAGGCAGCTGGGCTCAGCTTTATATTTCAGGAGCCCAAGGAGTGCAACCTACATTTGGTCCGGGAGTTCTATGCAAATTGGAACCCGGCCATCAGAAGCCACACAATAAAAATCAGAGGGCAGATTGTCACTCTGGAACCCCAGCAATTTAATGCCATCGTTGGAGCGCGGGACACAGACGCCCACGTTCTCCGCCAGTTGAATATCCCCCCACCGTACGCCGACATTAGATGTACCTTGTGTGGGGCTCGATCCACAACCCGATGGAGCAGACATAAGGAGAGGGGTTACCACCAGACTCTGCCTTATTCGCAGATGAACAAGGAGGCCAGAATATGGCTGAAGATAGTGTGTTCGTGCTTGATCCCGGGAGTTCACATGACGGATGTGACCCGGGACCGTGTCTGCTTGGTGTATGCCCTTATGAAAGGGCTGGAGATTAATGTTGGGGCGGTTATCATATCCGCCATGAAGAGAGCCCGACTACACCAGGGCCACAGATATGGGTTCGGCGGACTCATCACCACCTTCCTCCGAGGCCTCGATGTCGAGGAAGAGGCTTTGGATTACATCCCGCAGTTGGAGCGGAGGGCGCTTGATGTGACAAAAACTAAGGGCCCCGAATTACACACGGGCCAGTGCTGACTTTGGGTGAGCGACATGCTCGTGATGATCAGTACATGGCACGTATGTTTGGCATGTAGATGCTTCAGCTACGGTTTGGTGGGAGACCAGCCACAGAGGAAGAGTTATGGCAGCTGGAGCTGGATTACCCATTTGGAAAGAACGCCAGAGCTTTGTGCCGAGTGGGACCAGCCTTCGTTGAGCCTACTGATGATGACGTCCCCACTGACGAGGAGACACGTCGGGAGGACTCCGATGTGGAGTCCGATGACGACGATGGAGCAGACTCGGACATGGGCGACGAGGCAGCAGCACCGGATGAAAAAGTCGAATATTTCGACTGAGCAGGGAGTTCCACCACCCGAAATTTTGTGCTTTGTAATTTTGTGAACACTGGGGACAGTGTTCGATTTAAGTGTGGGGTGGGGAGTAGCTAGGTGCTGGGATTTGGGCTAATCTGCTGTATGCTCTTTCCTTTGTTGTGCATGTATGTTTTTATGTTTCCCTGTTGTGAACTGATTTGTGTTGTATCTGTATATATTTTTTTTGTGGTTAATGATGTGTGTTATGAAAAGTTGTGGTTGCCAGTGATATTTTGTAAATATTTTGTAAATATTTCTGTCTATCGAAATGATCGTTATTTTTCAAAATTTTTGCGAAAATATTTTGCACTTATCAAAATATTTTGTAAATATTTTTCCATCGACATGATCGATGTTTTGCAAAAAATTTTTGATTTTTATTTTGGGTTTCTCGGAGTTTGTTTTCGGTTCTTTTACCGAGAATAGTCCCTTTGAACCAATGTCATAGTTAGTGATCGTTCCCTATGATGGATGGATGACGACCGTCTTAAGGGAAATGTAGTCGATAGGAGTAGGATTTTTAATTTGTTTTCAGTTTTTTCTTTGGTGGATTGCATCACTGAACCTGTAGTTACTAAATGGTTGTGAAATTTTGGTTGCGTGTTGTAACTAATATTCAAAATGTAAAAGTGATTCGTTTGAAAGCATGCAATTTTGTAAATATGTTGAGTTACCTAGGCTGTAGAGTTCGATTCGGTGTGATTGAGGCTTAATTTTTGAATTCATGTAATTGGTTAATTAAAGAGTCTGTGAATGCATCTTGAATCGAGCATGTGCATGAAGTGTGAAGTGAGGTATTGTTATTCCATGCTATTGTGAAATGTCTAGAACTTGCCTGGTGTGTGTGCAAAATGAAATGAAGGAGGTGTAGTGTTGGAAAGGATGTAGGCATTTCTTTGTTTAACCGAGAGTTTCTAATTTTTTTCTTGTCATACTCTACCTTTTGATGTGACTGTATACCCTAGTCAGCCCGTTGAGTCTTTAGTCGATTAATTCTTTCTTTTGTCCAAAATTGTATAAACTAAGCTTTATTCCTTCTTTTCATTAGCCGTAAAGTCTATACAAAACTCTTAAGCACTTAAGAAAAGAAAAATTTTCCCGAAGTGTCAAAGAGTGAGAAGAGTGGAAAGAAAAGAAAAGCAGAGTGAAGAAACAAAAGAAGAGATTGAAGAGGCACTTGGTATAATGAAATGATAATAAGGTGCATGAAAACCCTTTGTTGTTGTGTCAAGTGTGTTTGAGGAAATGGGCCGTACGAAAGTAAACCAGCATGAATGAGAGAAAAAGAGAAAAAGAAGAACAATGTCCATGAGTCGATGGGAATGTGTTGAAAAGACGCTTAAGGATGCTAGCGACTATTATTGGCTAATCCAATATATATACTAGTTCCATAGCCCCGTTACAACCCATTAAAGTCCTACGTGATCTTACATTGCATTTCTTTATATTAGTGGAGTAATACACTAAGGGCAAGCCTATGGGTCATGACATGAAGCATGTGAATTCTTTTGGGAGAGAGAGTGAAATTAATTTTTACATGCCCCTACTTGAATGTTTGTGTGTTGCATGAACATAAAGGGGAAGATTCTCTTGAGTTGTGAGGGCACATGCTTGATGAAAGATTGATTTTCGTGTCGGATATCTTGAATAGCTGATTTGCATGAGTTTGCCGATATCGAGAGTCGATTCTTAAAGTCTAGCATTTGTTTTGCAGGAAAATATGATTTTTAGGAGCTAAAATGCATGTTGGAGTTATATCGGAGTTGGACTAGGATGAGAGCATGGAAAAGACCTTGGAACGCGCAAAGTAAAGGGGCTCCGCGATGGAGCCGTGCCACGCTACCATCGCGGAGGCACACTGCCTGGAGGGTGATTTAAATGGCAAATTCCAGTAAGGCCTCGCGACAGCTCCGTGGCACGGAGATAAGCCTCCGCGTTGGCCTCCGTGCCACGTTGAGGTTATTTTCCCGGACCCTGGAATTCCAGAGAGGGTCCGCGTCCACGCCGTGTCACGGAGGCAGTGCTCCGCGTTGGCCTCCGTGACACGTTGCTTGTTATTCCGGGAAAAATTCCCAGAAGTATAAATAGCACACTTAGGTTTATTCTAATTAATTCAGACTTGGTGGAGCAAGGACGTGGGTTAGAAGCAGTTGAGGGACGAAAAAGCTAAGGGATTTCTTCTCTTCCTTTCTTCTTTCAATCAATTGTATGTATGATTTACACTTGTTTTAGGATGATTAATCCACAAATGAGTGGCTAATTCTCTTCCTTGCTAAGGTTTTGAACAATGGTGATGAATTTTGATTGTTAATGATATGGTTTTCTTCTTCTTCTTCCATGTGGTTCTATTAATTCTTGTTCTTACTGCATTAGTGTGTGGCCGACATTAATGTACATCTAAAAAGTCCAATTTCACTCGAGAGAGCAAGAGATTGGAAAGTTGTGAATTAATAGGGTATTGTTCTTAACTTGATTTGGGAAAATTGGGTTTTGATGTGCTTTCCTGATAGAAATATACTTGAAAGCCGTATTAGTCAATTTAGGAACCGGAATTGTAGTGCTAGGTCATAAATTGCATTTGATCACAGAAATGTAGACGAATGGTTTATGATTCTAAAGTGAAATTAAATACGAGAGTTTTAATTTCTAGGCTAATGTTCTTGGCTAGCAATATGAAGAGAAGAATAACTGAATTATGATTACAATCAAGTTTATTACTTGTTCTTAACCTTGGCATGCTCATATCCATAGTTTCAATTCACAGTAAATAATTGTTAATAGTTTTAGTATATATAATTTATAAACAAAAACTTATTTAACTGTTGGTTACGTTGTTGTTAGCATAATTAGAAGTAAGATAAGAATATAGTGTACTTAGGCAATTTTACTTATCCAGAGTCTCCTTGGATCGATACTTGACTTACGTAGCCACTTTATTACTTGTTTGACCACGTGCACTTGCGTGTCGGTTTTACACCTATAGCAAACACAACCGAACATGATCCATACTTAGAACCCTATTTGTATTCCTTGTTATTCATGATTATGCTCCATTCCTTTAATGACTTTTGCTTATGAGGTGATACATGGTAGATAGGATAGGGTGGATATTTCCCTTTGGCTGGCAGTGATGGCTATATTTGCCTCATATGATGTTAAAGGATGTGGCAAGCAAGGTGAATAAGGCTTTTAACTATGTGTAATGATTGGATTGAAGTTTTGAATGTCCCCACATACGGTCTTGTACGGTTGTTGATTGCTAGGATGTTCTTAGATACGAGAAAGTTTTTGAGATGGTTTTATCTAAAAGGGAGAAATAAAATGTGTACAGCGATGAGCTTGAATGTCAAGTTGATGAACATGTGGATTCCTACATTAGTGAATTTTTTGTGTGGTACAAGGAGGTTTAGTTGTTGTGGTAAGAAGGAATAATATTCTTGGGGATAATTCTAGGGGAAAATGAAATCTTGTTGAACTTTAGAAACATCTAAGACCTGATCACTAATTGATGGACCAAAGAAGTAGCATTCATGAAAGTTTTCTGGAAAATCAGGATGTTGAAGAGGATACATTGTCTTCATTTATTCCTTGGTCGAGATGAAATTTTCTTAATGTTAACATTTCATTCTTATCATATGTCCATCACACTCATTCTCCATGATAATTTCTTTATGATGAAGGGAGCTTGTGTACGATGTTGTGTCAGCTACATTCTATGAATTCATGACTAATGGTCAATATGCTCAGGCTATGTAATGCGCCATACCTAATGTCTCTTATAGTTCATACCTATAGTCCTTCCTCTAATCTCAGGTTTTACGAGCATGATTACGGTGACAATATCGATGAGAGATCTCACATTTTCCTTATGATCCCACAAAACTCATGTCTCATGTTATGCTAATCCTAATCCTCTGTCACGACCCAAGTTCACACTCTGAAGACAACATGGTACTTAGGATCACAAGTGACCCCAAGCAAACCAATGGTAAAGCATACTTCTACAAAGATTGATCTGCTGAGAATAATAATAATAAAGTGGAAACTAACTAAAGAAATAAATAAATACTAAATAATAACAAAATCTGAACAAACTCTGAAAATCCAAGCTGAATCTATAAATACTATCTGAAAGCCTTCTAAAATGAACTGGTGAGTTGTTGGGACAAACCCCAAACTAACTCTAATATCTGAAACGAAATAAAGAAATACAATAGAAAATGGAACTTCGTACCTCAACAGATGAGGACTCACCACTGAAACTGCTGGGGAATCACCGAGAGACTAGCTACGATGTTGAGGCTGGGTACCTGGGCCTATATCATAAAATGATATAGCATATGAAAGTATGCAATTAGTACTTTGAATGTACTGAGTATGCGAGATGGAACTAAAACATACATATACCTAGTAATAGTAAGCTGAACTATAATACTACAAAAATAAACTGAAATCTGAAGATCTGGAATGGATTGAGAATCATGACTGTACTGGACTGAATTATATTGTGGGAGAGACTATAACTGACATGTAACCACATGAGCTAAACATGGAGTTTAATGTATACATCCCATCTGATAAAGCCTACTATACTTTGCCAAGGTATAGTGGCTGAACTGAGTGATCACTGTCTGGGGCCCATTCGAGCTAATAACCTACAGTGGTAACGTAGTTTTAGGAACCTGGGTGTGCTGAACCCCGACCTGCTCGATGCTAAGTGCTACTCCCAACTAGAAATCCTAAATATGTCTAACTGTGCTGATAGCTTAAAATTGGTGTCCTAAGACTAACTCAGAACTACTTATATGGAAGTGTTCTAAGAGTGAAAAAACCTAAAAGAAACTGTGTTCTCAGACTTGCTGGAGCTGCTTTATCTGAAAGCACCGTAACAACCTTAAGAACGACTAACAAGATGATAAACTGATACTACTGAATTTACTGAGTTTCTCAAAAGACTGATAAAAGTCAAACTGATCAACTGGCATTTCCGGAGAATACTGAGTTACTGAGTACTGACTGAAATTCTGAGACTGAATATACTAAAGCATTGACTTTCCGTTCATGCATTTATACTAACATTCATAATTCAAGTAAAATATCATAACAATACATAATTCATATCTGAGTTCTAAATCATGCAAGTTTTATTCAAGTATCATACTAAGGATCAGGGTTAAGAAAGCAATCTGTATGAATAAAACTAAGACATGAATTTCAGATAGGAATGATCATACAAACTTAGAGATTTAACAAGGTTTAAAGAATTTCTTAACTGATTGAAACCCCTAGCTTCAAACTTTTACAGGGCTAGAATTTAGAAAGTTTTCTAAAAATCATTTGGGACACAAGGGTGAAAGTATACGCTTGTTGAAGTCCCACATGCTAGGAGAAAAATCCTTGAGAAAGCACCTGGAAGTCTGAGAAGGAGAAGAAGCCCTAGCTCTCTCCTGAATGAGTCTGTCTGAGTTTCTTACGGTGAGTTTCTGCGTGTTTTCAAATGAATGAGGAGAGAGGATCATCTAATCCCCTAAATACCCTTCTAAATATTCCCAATACGATGTAGTTTAGGAGTTAAGATCTTAAGATTTTACAAAAATTCCCTTGAAAACAGTTATTAAAAATTCTGCCCCTGAAGTGGTATGACTCAACCTACGAGTCGTACTAGGATCATACGATCTATACTAGCGTGTGTGGTTAGAGGCCCTGCTCAACACCATTCTATGAAGTTTTTCACAAAATTCTACCATGATTCATAGTTTCCTCAAAGCCTTTTGAACATATCTCTGAAACTTAAATCACGACTGCATGATATGATCCATACCTGCCTACCACAAGCCGTACCTTAGCTCGTGGTTTTCCCAGAATTTCCTGACCTCTTCTTTGAAATTCTCCCCGACTGGTTAGTACGATCCGTACCATGATGGTACGAATCATGATATGTAGTCATGATTTCTCCTAGCCACCCATACTGTTTTCCCTAACCTTTATATTACAAGTCCTGGTACGACTCGTACCATTGTCCTATGAGTCATATTGTGACTCGTACTGAGGCCTCTTTCCTAGTTTTATGCATGATCACATTTTTAAGTCTGAAGGCTAGTCCTAGGGATTTTTAGGGTGTTACTATTACACCGTATAAGTTTTCATTGGTTAATCAACGTGTGCGTGTGCATATTGAGTGTTCCTAGGGTACGACACACGCAGGAGAAGGCTTTAAGGTGAATCTGCAAGCGTGTTCTCGAGCGAGCCCGAAAAAGTAGACTGAGGGCAGGCACTACGGGCGACGTGCTGTGCACTCCTCTACTACGCAGGGAGCGGCGCGTCGCGCCACTGCTCTGCCGCAAGGGGAAGAACGCCGCGGACCCCTTTCACCGCCTCCCTATATATATATATATATATATTTAAGTGTATGTGTTTAATTCATTTACACATTTCCAAGAAATAGAGCAGCGACCTTGGTGATTGTCCTCTCTAATTTCTCATCTATTGAAGACAAATTACGCTATCAAACCTCGTCAAATTGCAAATTCGTCTTGGGTAGTTAATCCGGACCTATGAAGAATGTATTTATGGAGTTGAATCTTTGAAATTGGCCCTGTTTGATGGATCCCTAGCGGTTAAAAGTCATAGAAATCATCTTTATCTATGGCTAGTACATATACAAGTGATAGTAAGTATTTCTACCCTTTTAATCTATAAGAATTCATAAGATTTTGCCGAATTGGACTCGTTTTGACTTATTATCGTTGTGTTTGTGGGCTATGGTTGCTGGCCCAATTCTTGAATTATATAAGACCTATTCCATTGAAATATAAGCTAAGATATAGTGGGATTACAAGTTCTTAGTAGAAGCAGGATTGATTGAGCAGAGTTCGGCAATTGAGGTATATTAAGGCTAACCCCCCTCAACAAGTTATTCTTATCGTATAGTTGATACAACTTGTACCTTCGTAGTTGTTGTGATTATGTGTGTTGTGGTTAGATTCTACCGAATGAATTGAAATTATAGTGAAGTAACGCTTGTCCGAATTGACTATATTCAGCTTTTGTCCCTCGCTAGAAGCGACATAGCGATTTTTTTTTTGTTTATTTATCGTCTAAAGGGACTAGTGATGTTTTGTTGCCATATCGAGGCCATAGAGGCTTGTGGTTAGTTGTTAAGCATACTTGGCTAAATTGGGTAGCATAGGGCATAACTTAGCGATATAACTTTCTTATTTTGATGCCTATATATGTAGCAAAGCTCGCCTACAAGCCGTTGGCTTACCTTGACACTGACAAGGCTAGAATCTTGGTAATAGAGTCTTACCTATGAGCCAGTGGCACCAAGGTTGCCTAATGAACTAGGTGGTAACTTGTTAGGTGAACTTCCTACTATCAGTTACCGTATAGTTTCATTCGACTTACAGCTTTTCCCATAGGTCGCTCAGGAAACCACCCTAGCTGTTAAAAGTCTGATAGACTATGTGATATCCTAAGTAGGGATCTTATCAGCTGTCAAACGTAGGGCTAATGGCTCTAGCTACTCATATAAATGCCCACGTACATGTTGCCTAGAAGGGCTAAGTTTAAGTATATCTGCCCACAGAGCTACAGATCGCTCACAGGAGCTACAGATCGCTCACAGGAGCTACAGATCGCTCACAGGAGCTACATTACATATGGAAGAACTAGATTGAGGCCTGTAGAGACATATTGAAGTCTATTCAATTATGGACTTCCTTTATGCCGCAGTGGTATCACTGACCCTCAGAGGAGCCCAGATAGCTCAGATACAGTTATAGGAGCCCAGACAGCTTAGATACAATTAAATGAGCTTAGATAGCTTTGATACAATTACAAGAGCCCAAAAGGCTTAGACATAGTCACAAGAGTCCAGAAGGTTTGAATACAATTCCAAATGATGAGTATGTTAGTTACAGCTTGCCTGTGAGACTATAGTGGTACAGTTATAAGTTCATAGATTGCTTTGCACTTGCGGGGGCTTATGGGGACCAAGGCAGGTTATTCTGTGTTTTTTGTACCTTCCAAGCTTATGGGGGCTAGGTTAGTTTCTTGCTTGTATATTTTCTTACTAGCTACAGTTTATGTTTGTGAGATTATTCAGGTTAACTTCTGGCCCTTATTGCTGACTACTTCCAGTTCCTTCTAAGCATTTATTCAGTTATTATTATTGTCTTAATATTCGCTACATATTGTACTGGAGCCCATGCATGGGCACTACATACTTGCTTGTAGGTTCAGATAGACAGGTTTTGAGACCTCCTTAGTAGCTGATGTGCTGTGAGTTTAAAACACTTTCGACGCTTAAAACTGAGAAAATAGCATGGACTTAGGTATATTTATATGGATATAAGGCACTTTTACTTTGATTTTAGGGAAAATAAGTGTTGGAGCAAAGTTGTGCAAAAGAAGCCTTAAAATGCAAAAAATTAGCCAAAGTACCAGTCTCAGTACGAGCCGTACTAAGAACTGTAATGAATGTTAGAATGCTGAATTGGGAAGAAAACAACCTACGATTCAAATCGTACCAGGAGCCGTGCTGAACATCAAAAGATTTTTAGTGCTTAGTAGAACTTCAAACACTACAGATAGTATGAGTCGTGGCAAGAGGGTACGAGTCGTACCACAACACTAGTGATGGATTCTAGAGGATGACAAAGTTCTTTGGGCCAAACCACAAAAGCAATGTACGACGCGTAGGATGAAGGTACGAGTCGTACCAGCATGCCAACACTTAGCTAAATTTTCAATAGCCAAGAACTTACCAAAAATAGGTACGACCCATACAATCCTGCTATGGGTAGTAGGACCAATCATGGAACAATCGACACCAGATATGAAAAACTCTTTGTTAGCTTAGGAAAAGATTTCTAATATCTGTATAAATATCATTTATGTTTTATTTTAGTTAGGAGAGGACAGAATTGAGTTACAGACATGTGAATAGTTATTTTTGTGAATTTTTATCAAGTGTTGAGGAGCAATTCTTGGGATCAAATTCTTGATTACTTACATTATTCTTGAGGTTGTTCTTAGATTATCAAATCTTATTTCCTTCCAATTGTTTCTATAAGTATTTAATTTTGTGTTTGTCTATGAATGCGAATTACAATATTACAAACATGATAGGCTAAAACATCCTCAACTAGGGGTCGTGGGAACCATGGCAGATTAATAAATTAAGGTTGCACAAAAGTGATTCAAAACCAATGCGAAAAGCTTGTATTATATTCTCTTCATGTTTAAACGTTTCTTAATGATGTACAATGTTAGGACTTGCCTGAATTCTTTACTTGAACTTAGAGAAGTAGAGATTAGGAAAAGAGAATTACAACAAAGCCTTGATCTTTACGATCATTATATTAACTTGAGGGGTGCTCGTAGGATAGTTAAATTTGGAACATATTGATAATAGTTAGTTTGAAATCTCTCATGAGACCTGATTCGGTGATTGAGTATAGTCATCCAATAGGGATGAACCAGTCGTTTGGGTGAACCCTAGTTATCAGTTCTACAAGTAAGCATTAGGATTGATCACGTGTGCATACCCAAAGTAGTTATGAACCCATGGGGAACACTTACCCTAGTTGTTTTCAAATCTTGATTTAAATGTCAATTATAATCTTTGCTTTTTCATTGTTTTCTTGAAACCCCCAAATTGGAGATAACTCACCAACAAGTTCACTTACTGATATTAGTCTAGATCTTACCCTATTTCCTATGGGTTCGACCCCAACCTCTTAGGTTGGTTCTTTATTGAAAATGTCCGCTTCATACTTTTCCAGGAAGTGTGAGTTTGAGCATTATCAAAAAGTGGCACCGTTGTCGGGGAATATGACTATGATTAGATTAATTGCTTGTATTTGACTTTTGGTCGTTATTTCCAGAATTACATGTTCTTTTTGTTTTGGGATATCCACAGGTTTTTGCTTGGTGAATGCCAAGTACTCATCGGAGTGGAAATCCCCTGATTCTGTTGGATCTCAAACTTGAATGAACACAACGAAGGATGGAAAATCAAAAGCAAAGAGATGCTCGCATAGCTGAAGAAGCTAGGCAAGCTGAGCTAGCTTGGCTAGATGCACTTTAGGATGCGGAGAATGCTCGAGATGAGATCGTGAATGCTGGTCGACATAGGAAGGGAAATAGAGGCACAAGATATGCCCCTCAATTATTTGATGAAGATGACCCGGACATCACTGAAGTTGGGTCAACTGGAGTAATTGTACCACCACTGTCTGCTGGGGCCAAATTTGACATCACGAGCACCACAATTCAGTTGCTAAACATGAAAGGGGTGTTCACTGGTCATGCAGCTGACTATGCCAATCTGCACCTAATGAACTTCATAGGAATATGCAAGGCATACAGATTTCTTGGAGTCAGCCAAGATGCCATCAGACTCAGACTTTTCCCCTTTTCTCTATCTGGGGAGGCCACTTTATGGTTATCAGAGTTTCCCAACGACTCCATAACCAATTGGAGGGAGCTCAAGAAAGCTTTCTTAGAGGGATTCTTTTAACCCTCTAGGATGTTGCAGCTCAAGGATGAAATTTATAACTTCTGACAACTTAAAACTGAAGAACTTCATGAAACCTGGCCGAGGTTCAAGAAAAAATTGACAAAATGCCCAAACCATAAGATTCCAAATGATAGTTTGTTGGAAATCTTTTACAGGTCCTTAAAAAATAGCACCAAGCTATAGCAGACACAATAGCGGGAGGAGCACTGATGAGTCACACCTGGGAGCTGTTCGACTTGTTTGGTATAACTACACGCAAGTGCACGTCGTCGAACAAGTAGTAAAGTGGCTCAAGTAAGCCAAGTATTGATCCCACAGGGACTGTACTAAGGTAGCAATCTAATCAAGTGTCAATGAACTTTAACTCTAAAATGTAGACAACAGTGTGAAAAGAAATTTGATATTTTGTTTCCTAATTTTGTACTAAGTCTAAAACGAATATACAATTTGAGTCTGAACTACAAGTATGAGCATGCTGAGGTTAAAATGAACATACAGAGAAATAAATTATCGATACAATTTGGTTAATCTTTCCTCTAGTTGCTAGTTAAGAATTATTGCCTATGGATTAAAACTCTCGTATTTAACCCAACTTAAGAATCATGAACCTTCCACCTACATCTCTGTGATAAAAAGAAATTCATGTTCTAGCCATACAAAAACGATTCCTTAATTGACTAATATGACTTTCAGGTATATCTCTATCCTGGAGGTAAATCAATTCTCAATTTTCCCAAACTAAGAAAAGATCATATCCTATTAATTCACAACTTTCCAATTTCTTGCTATCTCGAGTGAAACCGGACTTTTTAGATGTACATTAACGTTGGCCACACATTAATGCAGTAAGAACAAGAATCAATAGAAAAACCATGGAAGAAAAGATGAAAAACCAATTTATCAATAATCACATTTCAATACAAATGTTCTTAACCTCAGCAAGAAGGGAATTTAGCCACTCATTTGTGGATTAAACATCGTTAAATGAGTGTTAATCATACAAGCAATTGAAATAAAGAAGAAGGAGATAGAGAAAAACCCTGAGATTTTCGTCTCCTCAACTGCCTGTAACCCACGTTCTTGCTCCACCTAGTCAGAATTCTTAAAAATGAACCTAAGTGTTCTATTTATACTAGTGGGAATTTTTCTCGGAATAACAAGCAACGTGTCACGGAGTGCATCGGAGCACTGCCTCCGTGACACACCACCAACGCGGACCCTCACTGGAATCCGGTCGTCCAGGTATTAAGGCCCAACATGGCACGGCGTCCAACGCGGGGCTAGGCCAATGTGCCACGGCCCCAACACGCACCTTCACTGGAATTTGGCATATTTTAAGCATCCAGGCAGAATGCATCTGCGATGGTACGGTGACACGGCTCCATCGCGGAGCCCCTTTAATTCGTGCTTTCCTTGTGCTTTTTCCCTTGCCAGCTTTCGAGTCCAATCCCGATCTCTCCCAACATGCATCTTAGCTCCATAACTTTATATTTTCCCTGCAAAACAAAGTTAATCATGTTGGTTAGTATAAATTCACATTTTATTATTATTCACATGAGAATGTACAAACATCGATAGATAAACAAGGCAAAATGACACATTTGAGTATCACTTGGGCATATAAATTTGCCCAAGATCAGGAGCAAGCCGCCACCATTCTTGATAGGGTGACAAAAAAATCAGGGCATGGTACACCCGGGAGGCAGACATAGTGGCCGATACATATGCTGTTGGTTTGAATGCAAACCAACATAGGAAAGAAGAAGATCGTGACCAGGAGTTGGCTCATATGCGCACATCATTGGATCTTCTTACTAAGCACATCATGGGAGTTGGAGCCAGAAAAGTCAAACTAGTGGGGATAAAGGGACAGGAGCCAAGGCCAGACCACTCAGATTCCGAGGAGGAGGCAAACTTCTTGGACAATCAGGTAGTGGGTTTCCGAGCCAACGCTCAAGGTTCTGGACAAGACATTTGGTGCCAAGATTCTGGAAACCAATGTCAGAACCAATATAGAGACAACTATAACCGGTATGGGTACAACGACAAAAGAAGAGGTCGTGAGCGCGAAGGAGACTGGAGAAGGAATGATGGCTACCACAATGTATGAGCTGGATTGTACATTCCTGCTAATGCATGTGAGGGGGAGGCTGGATAGTCAAAGTTAGAGAGCATGATGGCTGAGATGCTAAAAGTCCACAGATGATCAGTTGAAAGACATTCGTAGTGATATATCAAGCATGGGTTAGAGAGTGGAATCACATGCTACAGCTATCAAGAAGATTGAACAGCAGCTAGGGCAACTGTCAGCATCTATGAACCCTAGGCAAAAAAGTACGATACCTAGCAACACAGTCCAAAATCCAATGAATGATGGTCACTGTATGGCTGTGATGACTAGGAGTTGAAAGACTACTGTTGACCCCCCTCTACAAGTTGTAGATGAAAGGAAGAAAGAGAGCGTGATTGAAGATGAGGACGATGTCGCTGAGAAGGAATATAATGAGGATGCTGAGTTGCCTGAGGCCCCAATTGGTAAAAAAGGGTCTGAAGTGGAACAAGGAGCAACACAATTTTACTATGCTATTCCGCGACCGCTGCCATCGTTCCCCCAAAGAATAAAGAAGAAGGTGGAGAATGGTAAGTTCCAGAAATTCTTGTCAAAGATCAAATAGTTACCTGTAAACTACTTTTGGTCGAGGCATTGGAACAAATTCCAGGATATCCTAAGTTTATGAAGGACCTTGTGACAAAGAAGTGGTCCGTGAGCTATAAGCCCGTTGATAATGTACACCATTTTAGTGTCATAGCTTCACAGGTCCTAGCCTAGAAAAAGGAAGATCCAGGTGATTTTACCATTCCATGCACAATTGGTGAGGTTGAGTATGCAAGGGCACTTTGTGATCTGGGAGCAAGCATAAATCTGATACCACTAGCTGTGTTTAAGCAGTTGGGCTTAGGAGTCCCCCACACCAACTTCCATGCGACTGTTGATGGCTGACAGAACATTGAAGAAGCCAATGGGGATCCTTTTCAATGTGCTTGTCAAAGTTGAAAAATTTATATTCCTAGAAGACTTTGTGACCCTTGATGGCGAGGTTGAATATGAGGACCCCATCATTTTGGGGCGATCATTCCTTGCTATTAGGAGGACCTTAGTATATGTAGAGGCTGGCCAGTTGAAGTTTAGACTAAATAAAGAAGAGGTCACCTTCAACGTCTGCTGGTTAATGAAGCAACCAAAGGAATATAGAGTGTTCTCAGTGATAAAAGATGAATCCGAGTTCCTTGATAAAGTCTGAGTAGTCAAGATACTTGCGTCATGCCGCGACATTAAATCATCCACTTATTGGAAGGTAACCAAAGTGGTGGCATGGTGAATTCTAAGTAACCCAGCCACATGGGAGGCAACCCATGGATGGTGAAGTCTGAGTAGCCGCAGACATGTTCGCTTCCCTATATGCTTACATTTTATGCTTCGGGGATGAAGCATGCTTTTTAAAAAGGGGAGGGGTTGTACTTGTATTTTTTGGGAATTTTGATTCGTTTGAGGGTTTTTCTTGCTGTGTTTTTTTCCTCGGGCATGCTATTTAGTAAAACCGACATGTCTAGAATTTTATTTTTTGTGTGATTTTTGTTTAATTAGAAAGTATCTTAGGAGTACTAGCCAATAAAGTGCACCAGATTTGACCTTGCAAATTTTATTTGATGAATTAGCTGTGTGCTTGTGATTGCATGCATGATATCTGTGGATCTTTTTATGTCATTTAGCATATTAGCATGTATAGTTTTTATTAAGCCATGAATAAATCGTACAGGTGGAGTGAGTATAAATCATGTACCATGAGTGAGTGAGGGCTGATACCTAGTTCAATACTGTGTAGAGGATCTAGAGCTTTCCCTGTCGGCCTTTGCATAGGTTTTAGGATGGTTGGTTAGGAAAGGATCATAGGCCCTTTTTGTTGCCCATTTTTAGCCTAAATAACCCTACTGAAATCATATGACTCCCTTGATCCAAACTTTTGAGCCTTGAATAGACCATTTTTCTTTGATCAACCAATTTAACCGTACCCATTTTTATAATGAACCTGTTTTGGCCTTGGTCCCTCCTTAGACATTGTGAACCTCTACATAGGTTGAGGGTGGCTAGAGTAAGGGTGCATAAAAAATGGGAAGGTGAAAAGGGAAGAGAAAAGAAAAAGTGATAAATGAAGTGTGGTGTGACAAAAGAAAAAAGAAAAAGAAAGAAAAATTGAAAAAGAAAATACAAGAAGAGAATGATGCATGAAAAGTTTGAAAACACACCACACTCATACAAGTGTATAGAAAAGAGTGAAAAGGGAGGAAATAGTGGAAAAAGTAAAAAAGGGTGGAAAAGGTGAGACGAAAAAGTAGAAGAATGGAACCACATGTACATAGTGCCAAGGAGGGGTTTAGAACCTCAAAAGATTCCATATCTACCTTACCCAGCCCGAAAACCTATATTACAAGCCAAATCAAGTCCTATTGTGATCCTAATCTAACCATCTGGAAGACCGAAGTAGAGAAAATAAGGGCAAGCCTTATGGTATCCAATATACAGTATATGAAACTTCTTTGTGAGAGTGAGAGTGTCATTTGTTTAGTTCCATGTCGTATATTTTGCTATATTTGTGAGTGGGGGACTTTGTTTGCTGTGAGGGTACATGGTTTGTGTTTAACTTTACCGGTGATCTTTGTAAAAAGTATTGGTGATGACTTGACTACTAGTTAATAGCTAGATGACATGTCTTGATCCATGTTTCTCACGTTTTGTGGTTGCTAGTAGTGCATGTGCTAATTTGGCTCACAGAAAAAGGGTCAAAAGCTTTTGGAAACATAGTGCAAATTTTGTTTGATATGGGCTGTAGTGTCCTAGGTTTATTTTCTAGTTAAGCGTTGTGTTTAGTTTCTCTTTTTCTTTGCCTTAGGACATGCAAAAGTCTTAAGTTGAGGGTGTTGATATGCTGTGAATTTACATCACTTTTGATGCTTAAAACTGAGAAAATAACATGGATTTAGGTATTGTTTATAAGGATACAAGGAACTTTTACTTAGATTTCATGGAAAATAAGTGTTGGAGAAAAGATGTGCAAAAGAAGCCTTAAAATACAGAAAATCAGCCAAAGTACCAGTCTCAATATAAGACGTACCTTGATTGTACGAGCCATACTGAGAACCGTGATGAAAGTTAGAAGGCTGAATTGGGAAGAAGGCAACCTATGACTCTCAGTACCAGCTGTACCATAATGGTACGAGCCGTAACTGAAGTCATGGAAATATTCAGAAGAAATTGTACAAAGAAGACTCCTGGTACAGATGGACTCACGAACTGTGGCACCAGTGTACAAATCGTACCAGGAGCCGTGGTGAACATCAGAAGATTTTCAGTACTTGGTAGAACTTCAGACACTATATATAGTACAAGTCATGGCAAGAAAGTATGAGTCATACCACAACACTCTTGAAGAATTCCAGAGGATGACAAAGTTCTTAGGGCCAAACCACAGAAGCAATGTACGACTCGTAGGATGAAGGTACGAGTTGTATCAATGATAACTCTCAAACCACACCTCCTACTGAAGTATGAAGCGGATGTTGTCAATAAAGAACCCAACAAAGAGCTTGGTTTGAACCCATAGGGAATATGGAAGATCTAGATTATTTCTGGTAAGTGAACTTATTGGTTAGTTACTCCAATTGGGGGGGGGGGGGGTTAAGAAAAATAATAATCAAAAACTATGATTGAAATTTTGATGTAAAATCAAGAATTAAGACTAACTAAGGTTTGTGTTCCCTATGTGTTCATAACTTATTAGGGTATACACACGTGATCAATATCAATGCTTACTCACAGAACTGATAACTAGGGTTAATCCGAACAACTGGTTCGTCCCTATTGAATGACTATACCCAGTCACCGGATCAGGTCTCATGAGCGATTTCAAATTAACCGTTATCAATTTGATCCAAATTTAACTATCCTATGACCAGACCTCAAGTTAATACAATGATCATCAATATCAAGGCTTTGTTATAATTTTTTCCCTAATCTCTACCTCTCTAGGCTCAAGAAAGTAAAGAATTCAGGAAAGTCCTAACATTGAACACTGTTAAGAAACATTTAAGCATAAAGAGGATACAATGCAAGCATTTTGCATTGGTTTTGAATCACTTTTGTGCAACCCTAGCTCATTAATCTACCATGGTTCTCACAACCCTAGCTATGGAGGTTTTAGCCTCTCATAGTTGCAAGGTTGTGATATGCATTCATAATTAAACACACAAAGAAATACTTACAATGGTAGACGAGAGAAAAACTTCTTTGATTATGTCCCAAATAACTCAAGAACAATTCACAAAAATTAAGAAAAAATTAAGAAAAGGTTGATCACAAGCCAATCAACTCAATTCTATGTTGTATCGATGTTCTCTAAGGTTCTCTCATGTATTCTCACCTCTTCTTATGAAAATAAAATATAAAAAGTATTTATACATACATAAGAATCCTTTTCCTAAGCTAACAAGGTAATTTTCCATAACTGGTGCCGCCTGAGCCACAATAGATCCTACGATCCATAGCAGGGTTGTATGGATGGTACCTTCTATCCTTATGTCCGTAGCTTGCTGAAATTTGGCTAAGTGTTGGGCCTTGGTACAACTCGTACATTCTTCCTACGAATCATACTATTCTTCCGCAGCTTGACTCTGAGAATTTTGAATTTTGGTGAACTTCTTCACGAGTGTGATGGTACGAATCGTACCTTGATGCCATGACACGTACTATCTATCCCTGTTAGGAGTCAGCCTCTTGTGCAATTCTTATGAATATTTCCATGACTCAATGCTACGGATCGTATAAGCATTGTCCGACTCGTACTGAGAGTCATAGGATGCACTCTTCATAACTCATCCATATGAAGCTTTTCATGGTTTTCAGTGTGGCTCATAGCATTAACCTATATCTCGTACTGAGACTTGTGACTTTAGCCCATTTTCTGCACTTTCAGGCTATCTTTCGAACATTCATGTTCCAACACCTATTTGTCTTGTAACCAAAGAAAAGTGCCTTATACCTATATAAACACACCTAAGTCCATACTATTTTCTTAGTTTTGAGCATCGAAAGTGCTGTAATCTCACAACACATCAACACCCTCAACTTAAGACTTTTCAAATATCCTCAGGCAAAGAAAAGAAAAAACAAAACACGATGCTCAACTAGAAAATAAACCTGGAATACTACATCTAATACCAAACAAAACTAGCACTATATATTCAACAACTTTTGACCCTTCTTCTATGAACCATCATCAGCTAATGTACTACAAGAAACCACAAAACATGCTAAGCAGGGATCAAGACATGTCATCTAGCTATCAACAGGTAATCAAGTCATCACCGATGCTTTTCGCACAGACCAATGGTAAAAGTAAACATAACCCACGTACCCTTACAACGAATGAAGTCCCCAGTCCCAGATATATTGTCAGATATTGCATGGAACTAATCAAGCGAGACTCTCACTCTTACAAAGAAGTTTCAAGGATGGTGTATCAGATACCATAGGCTTGCCCTTGTTTTCTCTACTTCGTCTATTAGATGGCTAGATTAGGATCACTATAGGACTTGTTGTGGCTTGTAATGTAGGCTTTAGGGCTGGACATGATAAATATGAGAGATTTTGGGTGACTATACCTTTCTTGGCACTACATACGTTGACTTCACCATTCACCTATTTCATCCTCTTTTCTTCTCATTCCTTTTCCTCCCTTTTCACCTCTTTTGTATGCATTTATATGGGTGTAGTTTATTTTCAACTTTTTCCAACATTTATTTATTTATTTTCTTTTGAATTTTCTTTTTCAAGATTTTCAACATTTTCATCTCTCTTTTATCTATCACACCATACCTCATTTTTAACCTTCTCTTTTCTTTCCCTTTTTCTCGTTCCCACCATTTGCGCACCCCTACTCTATCCACCCTCAACTTAGGCATTTTGAGTTGTTGAGGTTCACAATATCCAAGGAAGGACCAGGGCCAAAAGCGGTTCATTATAAAAAATGGGTACTATTCATCGGTTAGTCAAACAAAAATGATCTATTAAAGCTAAAAATTGGAATCAAGAGAATCATTTTGTTTTTGTATGCCATTTAGTCTAAAAGTGAGCTTAACAAAAATGCCTATGATCATATCCTGATCAACCATCCTTAGCCTATGCGAAGATCAACCAAGAAAGTTCAAGATCTTCAACACAGTACTGAACTAAGTATCCAACCTCACTCGCTCATGGCACATGACTTATATTCACTTTACCTGCTGTATCATGAAATGATACAACATAGAGTATGCGGTCAGTACGTGGAATGTACCGAGTATGCAAGATAAGTAAAACCGCTTAGTCAAGTAAAATCATTTAAAGATCATGTATAATGTAAACATAAACATTAATAATCTGTGAATAGGGATTGCATGCATTCTTCCTGAAATCATGATCTCATCATAACATAACATAAATCATAACTGAATCGACTGACTCAAAGATGAAATTTGATTTTTATAAGTAAAACTGAACATTGAGTCAAACCTGCTTTATCTCAAGAATGATAAACATGCATAACTGAAATCATGAGAAACAATGGGAGACTTGTCTTTTTACCGACATACCACGATAGAGCTTACATGGTCCCAACTATCACACTCAAGTGGGTAGAGCCGTCCAAAGTCTTATCGGGGCTATATCAAGATCTTGGGCTAATAGGGACAGGAATAGCTCATAAGGGAGGTCCCGAAGTAATATATAATATAGTATAAAACTACGTTGGCGTGTAGTTCTGAGGCATAGTGTGATCGACCCTTAGCCTACTCGATGCTAGAAACTACTCCCAAAAGCATGCATATGCTCTACATCATTTTGAAATGAAGCTCAATCATCAAATACATCTCAAAAATTAAATCATGCATATGAGAAGCTTTAACTCAAATTGTACCACAATCTGAAAGATAATTGGAAGTCTGCGCTCCAAAACCATATGGTAAGCTTAATTCGGGAAATCATAAATCATACTTTGAACATGTGGGCATTGCCCAAAGCTTTACCATACTTGAAAATACTCAATTCACACAGAAAACATGATTATGAACATGGCTAGCTTGAAAACATGCTTTTCATCATAATATCTCATTATCATCATACATTCATCGTAAATCTCATCTTTCATGAACTTTTCATCAATGGGCTTTTTAATTCATAAAGCTAGAAACATTATTTCTAATTAAAAACATTATAAAACTTTCCCATTCTTCATAATTCAATGATAGAAACATATTTAAATCATACCCATGTAAAGAATTAGAAACTAATGCATTGGGATAAAACCCCATAGATTAGACATAGAAATCTCATGATTTAGAGAGGGATTAAGCATGGGTGTGAAAGGAATCATCCATTCATAACCCTAAATATATGTTGGTAGCTGATTCTTACACTTCTTTGATAACCCAAGAAGGAATGAAGAGAAATTGAGGAACACTAGGCTTGATCACCCTCTCTCACATTCTACCTTGCATACATGAATGTAAATGGCCTAAAATGAACTTAACCCCTTAAGTCATCATTCATAACTCAAAATGACGTAGTTTAGGATTTAGGATCATAGGAATTACGGAAAAGCCCTTACTAAATTCGCAGAAAATAACTGTTAGATGGTCCCAACGAGGGACCTAATTACTCATCCTCTATGTCCATGACTCGTGGCATGATCTGTGAAGTATACTGTTTCTCAAATCTGTTAGGCTCATAACGGAAGACTTAACAACTCGTTACCTGGTGACCACGACACGTGGTGACCATCCGTGATGTCCACTGCCTCTGATTCTTACCTTGCTTCATCTTGTTGCTCATGACCCTCCCCATGAATCATGGTGACTGACCACGACTTGTGGGGTCCTCCCATCAAGTACAATGTCTCCCTTTCTTCTCTTTTCACCCACCCCATGACTGACCTAATGAGTCATGGGGCCTGACCAGGACTCCTGGTGACGTCCGTAGGATCCCATTTCTCAAATTTTAAAACTTCTCACCTGGGCTCCCCACGAGTCACATCCGACTCGTGGGCTGCTCTCATGGGTCACGTCACGACTTGTCCCGATGCCTGGTGCCAGATTTTAACTTTTGTCCATTTCAAGTCCTGAGTCTGATCTTTGGGCTTCCATGGTATAACAACATGTCCCCCTTGGGAAGATGCCTAAGTTGAGGGTATCTAAAGTAGGGTGCATAAATAATGGGAAGGTGAAAAAAGAAGAGAAAATAAAAAGGTAAAAAATGAGGTGTGGTGTGACAAAAGAAAAAGAAAAAAATTGAAAAAGAAAATACAAGAATGATGCATGAAAAGTTTGAAAACATACAACACTCATACAAGTGTATAAAAAAGGGTGAAAAGTGATCAAAAAGTGGAAAAAGTAAAAAGTGTGGAAAAAGTGAAAAGAAAAAGCAGAAGAATGGAGCCACATGTATGTAGTGCCAAGGAGGGGTTTAGTCACTCAAAATATTCCATATCTACCTTACCCATCCCGAAAGCCTACATTACAAGCCAAAGCAAGTCCTATAGTGATCCTAACCTAACCATATGACAGACATAAGTAGAGAAAATAAGGGTAAGCCTATGGTATCCAATATGTAGTATTTGAAACTTCTTTGTGAGAGTGAGAGTCTCACTTGTTCAGTCCCATGCCGTATATTTTGCTATATCTATGAATGGAGGACTTCGTTTTCTATGAGGGTACATGGTTTGTGTTTAACTTTACCAGTGGTCTGTGTAAAAAGCATTGGTGATGACTTGACTACCTGTTAATAGCTAGATGACATGTATTGATCCCTACTAATCATGTTTTGTGGTTGCTAGTAGTGCATGTGCTAATTTGGTTCACGGGAAAAGGGTCAAAAGCTTTTGGAGACATAATGCAAATTTTGTTTGATATTGGCTGTAGCGTCCTAGGTTTATTTTCTAATTAAGCGTCGTGTTTAGTTTCTCTTTTTCTTTGCCTGAGGACATGAAAATGTTTTAAGTTGAGGGTGTTGATGTCCTGTGAGTTTACAACACTTTTGATGCTTAAAATTGAGGAAATAGTATGGACTTAGGTATGTTTATATGGATATAAGATACTTTTACTTAGATTTCAGGGAAAATAAGTGTCAGAGCAAAGATGTGTAAAAAAAGCCTTAAAATACAGAAAATCAGCCAAAAGTACCAGTCTTAGTATGAGTCGTACCTTGATTGTACGGGCCGTACTGAGAACTATAATGAAAGTGAGAATGCTGAATTGGGAAGAAGACAACCTACGACTCTCAGTACGAGCTGTACCACAACGGTACGAGCCATAGATAGAGTCGTGGAAATATTTAGAAGAAATTGCACAAAGGTAGACTCCTAGTATGATGGACTCATGAATTGTGGCACTAGTGTACTAATTATACCAGGAGCTATGGTGAACATCAGAAGATTTTCAATACCTTGCAAAACTTCAGGCACTACAAATAGTATGAGTCGTGGCAAGAAGGTACGAGTCGTACCATAACACTCGTGAAGAATTCCAGAAGATGTCAAAGTTCTTAGAACCAAACCACAAAAGCAATGTATGACTCCTAGGATGAAGGTACGAGTTATACCAGCAAGTCAACACTTAGCCAAATCTGCAGCAGCCAAGAACTTACGGAAAGCAAGTACGACCCGTACAATCCTGCTACGTGTCGTAGGACCAATCGTGGCACAGTCGGCACCAGATATGGAAAACTCCCTGTTATCTTAGGAAAAGGTTTGTAATGTCTGTATAAATATCCTTTACGTTTTATTTTAGTCAGAGAAGTACAAAATTGAGTTAGAGACGTGTGAATAGTTATTTTTTTGAATTTTTATCAAGTGTTGAGGAGCAATTCTTGGGATCAAAATTCTTGATTTATTATATAGTTCTTGAGGTTGTTCTTAGATAATCAAATATGATTTCCTTACAATTTTCACTATAAGTATTTAATTATGTGTTTGTCTATGAATGCAAATTACAATTTTACAACCATGAGAGGCTAAAACTTCCACAATGAGGGGTTGTGGAAACCATGGCGAATTAACAAATTAGGGTTGCACAAAAGTGATTCAAAACCAATGTGAAAAGCTTGTATTGTATTCTCTTCATGTTTAAATGTTTCATAATGGTGTACGTTTCATAACGGTGTACAACATTATCATTTTCCTGAATTATTTACTTGTTTGAATCTAGAGAGGCAGAGATAAGGAAAAGAGAATTACAACAAAGCCTTGATCTTTACGATCATTATATTAACTTGAGTTGTGGTCGCAGGATAGTTAAATTTGGAACATATTGATAATGGTTAATTTGAAATCGCTCATGAGACCTGACTCGGTGATTGAGTATAGTCATCCAATAGGGACGAAACAGTCGTTTGGATGAACCCTAGTTATCAGTTCTACAAGTAAGCATTGGGATTGATCACATGTGTATACCCGAAGTAGTTATGAACCAATTGGGAACACTTATCCTAGCTGTTTTAAAATCTTGATTTAAATCTCAATTATAGTAATTTCTTTTTCAGTATTTTCTTGAATCCCCGAATTGGAGATAACTCACCAACAAGATCACTTACCGGCATTAGTCTAGATCTTTCCCTATTCCCTGTAGGTTCGACCCCAACCTCTTAGTTAGGTTCTTTATTGACAACATTTGCTTCATACTTTGCTAGGACATATGAGTTTGAGCATTATTAGCTTGTATATATGTAAATGTGTGCTTGCCTTCCTTTGTTATGATTTAGATAGTACGATGGTCTTGTCAGCTTGCATAGGATGATAGTATTATTGCAACTGTTTGGTTAGCTGTTTTTGTGCCGGTGTATGTTGTGGCCTTGTCGGCCTCAGGCTATGTTTTGAGTCGAGATATAGCTGATTGATTTCTTGAATATGTGTTGCTAGGTGGCACCAGAGGTATATATATCCAGCTAGGTCAGCTCAGAGTCCAGTGTGGCATTAGGTGCTAGTTACGATCCCCATGTGCCAATTATATTTGAGGATGAATGTCCCTAAGGGGGGATGATGTTACATCCCATAAGTATTCATTGGTTAACCGATATGTGCGTTTGTATGTCGAGATTTCCTAGGGTATGGTGCATGCAGGAGAAGGGTCAAAGGCGAACACGCGAGCATGTTCTTGAGCAAGCGGGCAAAAAGAGGTCGGGGGCAGGTGCTACGGGCAGCACGCCGTGCACCCCTCTCCCATGCAGGGAGTGGTGCACCGCACCACTGCTCCGTCATAAGGGGAGGAGTGCCACGGACCCCCTGCACTACCTCCCTATATATATATATATATATATATATATATATATATATATTTAAGTGTACATGTTTAATTCATTTAAACATTTCCAAGAAATAGAGCAACGACCTTGGCGATTGTTCTCTCTAATTTATCATCTATTGAAGGCAAATTACGCTATCGAACCTTGTCTATTTGCAAATTATTCTTGTGTAATGAATCTAGGGTCTACGAAGAACATATCTATGGAATTGAATCTTTGAAATTGTCCGATTTGACAAAGCCCTGCGGGTAAAAGTCGTTAGAATCATCTTTATCTGTGGCTAATATGTCTACACATGATAGTAAGTATTTCTACCCTTCTAATCTATAAAAATTCATAAATTTTGTTGAATTTGACTCATTTTGACTTATTATCATTGTATTTGTAGGATATGGTTGCTGGCCTTCTTCTATTATAGAAGCCCTATACCCTTGACTTACAAGCAATGATAAAGAGGTATTACGAGTTCTTAATCGAAGCAGGATTGGTTGAGATGAGTTCGGCAATTGAGGTATGTTAAGGCTAACCTTCTTCAGAAAGTTATTCTCGTCGTATAGTTGATACGACTTGTACCTTCATAGTAGCTGTGATTTAGTGTGTTGTGGTTAGCTGCTATGAGCTGAATTGATGTTATAGTGAAGTAACCCTTGTCGGGATTGACTATATTCAGCTTTGTCCCTCGCTAGAAGTGACATAACAATTTTCTGTCTATTTATTTGTCGTCTAGAGGGACTAGCGATGTTTTATGTTATACCGAGGCCATAAAGGCTTGTGGTTAGTTGTTTAAAGCATACTTTTTGAAAATGGGCAGCATAGGGCACATCTTGGCGATATAACTTTCTATTTTTGATGCCTATATATATAACAAAGCTCGCCTACAAGATGTTGGCATAACTTGACGCCTACAGGTCTAGAATCTTGGTAATACAGTCTTACCTATGAGTCAATGGAACCAAGGTTTCCTAATGAACTGGTGGTAACTTTCTAGGAGAACTATCTACTGTCAGGGACCATATAGTTTCATTTGACTTACAGCTTGTTGCATAGGTCGCTCAAGAAACCACCCTAGCTGTTAGAAGTCTGATAGACTATGTGATATCCTAAGTAGGGATCTTATCAGCTATCAAACGTGGGGCTAACGCTTATGGCTACTCATACAAATGCCCACGACATGTTGCCTAAAAGGGCTAAGTTTAAGTATATCTGCCTATGGGGCTACAGATTGCTCATAAGAGCTATATGACATATGGAAGAACCAGATTGAGGCCTGCAGAGCCATATTATATGCCGTAGTGGACACTGACCATCAAAGGGATGGATCAGATACAATTACAAGTGCACAGATAACTCATATACAATTACAGGAGCCTTGACTGCTCAGATATTGTTACAGGAGCCCAGACGGCTCAGATATAGTTACAGCAGCCCAGACAACTCAGATAGAGTTACAGGAGCCCAGATGGATCAGATACAATTATAGGAGCGCAGACGGCTCAGATACAGTTACAGGAGCCCAGATGGCTCAGATATAGTTACAGGAGCCCAAAAGGCTCAAAAATAGTCACAAGATCCCAGAAGGCTCGAATTCAATTCTAGATGATGAGTATGTTAGTTACAACTTGCCTGCGAGACATAGTGGTACAGTTAGAAGTATGCGGATTACTTTGCACTTGCATGGGCTTATAGGGACCCAGGTAGGTTATTCTGTGTTATTTTTACCTTCCAGGCTTATGGGGACCAGGTTAGGTTCTTATTTGTATATTTGCATGCTAGCTATAGATCATGTTTGTGAGATTATTCAGGTTAACTTCTGGCCCTTATTGCTGATTAATTCTAGTTCCTTCTCAACTTTTATTCAGTTATTATTTCTACCATACATATTTAGTACGTATTGTATTGACGCCCACACATGGGGAACTGCATACTGCTTGCAGGTTCAGACAGAAAGGTTTTGAGACCTCCTTAGTAGTCGTTCAGACTCAGAGATTGGCCAGCTCCTTTTCTCTGTAGTTGCCATACGATTAGAGGTTTATCTGTCTTTTGATGTACAATTTTTGGGTAGGTCGGGACCCTGTCCTAACCAATAGTTTACTCTTCGAGGCTTGCAGACTATAATTTTGGTTAGATATGTGTTGTTGGTCACGTGGGGCCTAATTGTGTTATCTGTTGGCAGCCTTGTCAGCTTGTATATATGTAAATGTGCACTTTCCTTCCGTTTGTATGATTTAGACATCATGGTGGTCTTGTCGGCCCACATAGTACGATAGTATTATTGCAATTGTTAGGTTAGCTATTTTGCGCAGGTGTATGTTGTGGCCTTTTCGGCCTCAAGCTATGTTTTGAGCCAAGATACAGCTGATTGATTTCTTGAATATGTGTTTCTGGGTGGCACCAGAGGTGTATATATCTACCTAGGGTCAGCTCAGAGTCCAGTGTGGCAGTAGATGCTAGTTACACCTCCCTAGGTGGGGCACAATAGTTACAACATCTCCCCCTTGGGAACATTCGTCCTCAAATGGAGGATAAAGAAGGTGAAAAGACAGGGAAAGAGCTGCAATCCCGGAACTGACACTATGGGCTGAAAACTGGTGTAGTGACCGACTCTGAACTGAAGCACACAACTGAACTGAGCCTAAATATCAGAGATGCATATTGAAGCATCATAGAAGCATGAGCATGAAACTGACAGGGTATCACACCTGACCTTAGGAGGCATGAATGACACCAAATGCCACACTAAGATCTGGGCTGACCTGGCTGGGCATATGCATCTCTGGTGCCTACCAGTGACTCAAAAATAAGAAAAAAAAATTCTACATCTTGGCTGTAATCATAGCTTCGGGCTGAGAAGGCCACACAACACCTGTAAAAGAAAAAAACCAACCCATCCAACATAACATTAAAAGGGATCCAATGCGGGCCGACAAGACCATCATGCATTCTAGTTATAACATAATGAAAACAGGCGGTCGTATAAACACTACAACCAACAAAAAGCTGCTAATTGAAAGCGATACTAGGCCCTATATGACCAACATACAAAACAGAATATATATAGGTCCCACATGACCAACATAGATAACTAACTGAAGACTGTAGTCTGCAAGCCTCTAAGAATAAAACTATTGGTGGGCACAGGGCCCTGGCCTACCCAAATGCTAAACAAAGAAAAGACAGGTAACCTTTATAACATGGAAACTCCGAATGAAAGGAGCTAGCCAATCTACTGACTGTGAATAATTGCTAGGAGATCTCGAAACCTATCTGTCTGAACCTGCAAGCAAGTACGCAGTACCCCATGCCTGGGCATTAGTACAATATATACCGAATATGTAAGGTGGTAATAAAAAGCTGAATAAAAGTTGATAAAGACTGAAAGTAAGTAGCAAGAAGCGGTGGAAGATAACCTGTAAGCTTTCTTATCCATAACCTGCATCTATTAAATTAGTACACGTATATGAGCTGAAACTGTACGACTATACATTCATAAGCTATAACTAGTAGGAAAGTATACAAATAAGAACCTAACTTGGCCCCCATAAGCCTGAAAGGTGCAAGCGACACAGAAACAACCTACCGAGGCCCCCATAAGCCTTGACAAGTACAATGCAATCTATATACCCTTAACAAGGTCCTTATAATTCTACTGGTAACTATAGCTAATCTACCTAGCTTCTGGCTCTTCAACTAAGCCTGTTGGACTCCTGTAACTGTGTCTAAGCCCTCTAGGCTCATTAAACTGCACCCTAGGCACACAAGTCTCGACGGAGGGTCAATAGTGTCGGTACAGCATAAGAAGAGGTCCATACATAGATGGATGTAACATGGTCTTACATGCCTAAATATAGTCCCTTGGAACATCACATAGCCCCTCGGCGTGATATCACATAACTTCTCAGAGCAACCCATAGCCCCATAGGTGATGACATAGTTAGTAACCCTAAAGTTTATCCATGGAAGGCCATCTTAGGTAGGGTCAATCCCAACTGATGTACTACATTTAGGTCTCAATCTAGCCACTCAAAAGGTGTATTTGGCTATAAGGCCTAGCGCAATAGCTACTCGCCCCTAGAATAGTCTGCATAACTGCCAGCAGGCACATCCCATGTGCCTACACCTGATCATAGGGTCCTAGCGGTGACTATAGTCTCTAATGGCCTAGACAAAATAGGGCAAGGTCTGGAGTGGCCTAAACGACATCCATACATTTTTAGTATATATTGTACTGGCACCCACACATAGGGCACTGCATACTTGCTTGTAGGTTCAGACAGACAGGTTTTGAGACCTCTTTAGTAGCCGTTCAGACTCAGAGATTGGCCAGCTCCTTTCCTCTGTAATTGCCATACGATTAGAGGTTTGTCTATCTTTTGATGTACAATTTTGGGTAGGCCGAGGCCCTATCCCAACTAATAGTTTACTCTTAGAGGCATGTAGACTATACTTTTGGTTAGATATGCATTATTGGTCGTGTGAGGCCTAATTATGTTATCTATTGGCATCCTTGTCGGCTTGTATATATGTAAATGTGCGCTTGCCTTCCTTTGTTATAATTTAGACATCATGGTGGCCTTGTAGGCCCGCAGAGGATGATAGTATTACTGCAACTATTGGGTTAGCTATTTTTGCGCAGGTGTATGTTATGGCCTTGACAGCCTCAGGCTATGTTTTGAGCCGAGATATAGCTGATTGATTATTTGAATATGTGTTTTTGAGTGGCACCAGAGGTGTATATATCCAGGTAAATCAGCTCAAAGTTTAGTGTGGTATTATATGCCAGTTACACCTCCCTAGGTGGGGCATGAAAGTTACAACATCTCTCCCTTGGGAACATTCATCCTCAAATGGAGGCTAAATAAGGTGAAAAGATAGGGAAAGAGCTACAATCATAGAACTGACACTATGGGCTGAAAACTGGTGGAGTGACCAACTCTAAACTGAAGCACACAACTGAACTGAGCCTAAAAATCTGAGATGTGTACTGAAGCATGATTAAAGCATGAGCATGAATCTAACAGGGTGTCACACCCTACGTTGGGAGGGCATGACTGACACCTAATACCACACTAGGATCTGGGCTGACCTGGCTGGACATATGCATCTCTGGTGCCTACCAGTGACTCAAAAACAAGAAAACAAACTACTATATCTCGGTTGTAAACACAGCCTCGGGCTGACAAGGCCACACAACACTTGTAAAAGAAAGTAGCCAACCCAGCCAACATAACAATAAAAGGGATCCTATGCGGGCCGACAAGACCACCGTGTTGTCTAGTTATAACAGAATGAAAAATAGGCAGTCGTATAAACAGTACAGCCGATAAGGTTGCTAATGGAAAGAGGTACTAGGCCCCACCGGCCAACATACAGAATAAAACATATATAAGCCCCACACGGCCAACACGGAAAACTAGCTGAAGACTGTAGTCCGCAAGCCTCTAAGAATGAAAATATTGGTCGGGACAGGGCCCTGTCCTACTCAAATGCTAAACAAATAAAAGACAGGTAACCTTTACAACCTGGCAACTCCGAATGAAAGGAGCTGGCCAATTTGTTGACTCTGAATAACTGCTAGGAGATCCTGAAGCCTGTCTATCTAAATCTGCAAGCAAGTATGTCGTGCCCCATGCGTGGGCGTCAGTACAATATGTACTGAATATGAAAGGCAATAATAAAAAACTGAATAGAAGCTGATAGTGACTAAAAGTAAGTAGCAAGAAGGGGTGGAAGATAACCTGTAAGCTTTCTTATCCATAACCTGCATCTAGTAAATCACTACACATATATGAGCTGAAACTGTACGACTATGCATTCATAAGCTATTACTAGTAGGCAAGTATACAAAAAAGAACCTAACCTGATCCCTGTAAGCCTGGAAGGGGCAAGCAACATAGAAACAACCTACCGAGGCCCCCATAATCCCTGACAAGTACAATTCAATCTATATACCCCTAACAAGGTCCTCATAATTTTACTGATAACTATAGACAACCTACCTAGCTTTTGGGTCTGCAACTGAGACTACTGGACTCTTATAACTGTGTTTGAGCCCTTTGGGCTCCTATAACTGCATCCTGGGCACACATGTCTCGACGGAGGGTCAGTAGTGTCAGTATGGCATAAGAAGAGGTCCATACATGGATGGATGTAGACATGGTCTTACAGGCCTTAATATAGTTCCTTGGGACATCACATAGCTCCTCTTGGCGATATCACATGGTTCCTCTAAGCAACCCATAGCCCCGTAGGCGATGACACAGTTAGTAATCCTGAAGTTGATCAACGGAAGGCAATCCTAGGTGGGGTCGATCCCAATTGATATTCTACACTTAGGTCTCAATCTAGCCACTCAAAAGGTGTATCTGGATATAAGGCCTAATGCTACTTGCCCCTAGAATAGTCTGCATTACTGCCAACAGGCACACCCCGTGTGCCTACACCTGATTAGAGGGTCCTGGCAGTGACTATAGTCTCTGATGGCCTAGACAGAATAGGGCGAGGTCTGGAGTGGCCTAAACGATACTCTGAATGTCATACTAGGGCAATGGTAGCTCATACATAAATAGTAAGGTCACAGACTATCAAGTTTTTAGTTCCTTCACTTAGAACAACTGTAGGGTTGGTACTAATCGTACATGCTCCTAAGCAGTCAGCCTTAACTTCCCACAGGTAGTTTACTATAACTCTTAGCCTGAAGGTAACACTGTGATACTATGGTTCTAGTCTCTTTAGACATTAACTTGGTCTGTAGAGATGTCATATGGGTCCTATAGGCAATTCATAGCCTCACATGCAGGCATATCTGGACCTAGCCCCTCATGGAAACACATACATGGGCATCTATAAGAGTGGCCTGGGGCGCTGGCCCCATATCATCTACTAACAAGGTTCCCTCTTTAAGGTATTAACTAGTCTGTCGGACTTGTAACAACTGGGGTGGTTTCTCGAGCGACCTAAGGGACAAGCACTGAGTCGACTGACACTACCAGTCACTGACAATAGCCAATCATATGGCAAGCTGTCACTCAGTTCACTAGGCAACCCTGGTTCCACTGACTCGAAGGTTGGACTACCCTATCCATATTCTGGCCCTAGAGGCATCAAGGTACACCAGCGGCCCTTGGGTGAGCTTTACTGTCTATATAGGCGTCAAAAAGAAAGTTATATCACTCGGGTACACCCTATGCTATCCAACTTGCTAAGTCAGGCCCAACAGCTAATTGTAAACTCTTAAGGCCTCAGCATGACAACAAAACATCAAAATCCCACTACTATACACAAAAGAACAGGGGAGTCTCTTTGATGCTCCTAACATTAGTCACAATTAATATACTCCTTCCCGATGAGGGATACTGTAGCATATCCTCAACATGTCTTATAGAAGATAACACAACATTCATAATCATTATCTACTTGCAGTAACTAATCACAACATATAAGATCATTATCTACTCTTGAAGGCATAGGTCGTATCACTATATGACGAGAATAACTTTCCAAAGAGATAAGCCTTAACATACCTCAAATGTTGATTCTCGTTTATCCAAATAGTTCCAACTTGAAGCTAGTAATTCCACTCAATTGCGGCCTTTATGCTGAGAGAATAAGGCTATTTCAGTAGTAGGAATCGACAAAGAATGATATCTTTCGAAGAACATTGACTACAATATAACTTCATTCTATTTGACAAAACACTCACAAATTCCCAAGTGTTTAGAAGGTAGAAACTCTTACCTATCACTTGCAGTTGCTTAGGACTCAATTAGAAGATGTTTTGACAACTTTTACTCAACGGGGTTTTGGTACACTGAGAAACTTTCCAAGAGATAACTCTATAGGGACATTCCTCATAGGTTGAGACTCATTATCCAAGATGAATTTGCATTTTGATGGAGTTTAACGACGTAATCTTGCGAAAAACCAATGAAAACCTCGTGAAATACTCTCCCTAGCCGCTGCTCTTTATTTGGGAAATGTTTTGAATGATTCACCAACATGCACTTAAATATATATATATGGGGGTGGGGTGGTGCAGGGGAGGTGTGGCACGTCACCCACAACACCAAGGGTCGGGCACGATGCGTCGGGCTGGCTGGCCTGATGCGGCGCCCAGTGCGCCTTGTCTCCGACCCTGACCTCCTCCTCGCTTGACTCTGTCCTCGTATGTTAATTCCCCAAGCCTTTTTCCATATGTATCATACTCTAAAACTCTCAAAATACATACGAATGCATCAATTAAACGATAGGAACTTACGGGGTGTAACATTATTCCCCCTTAGGAACATTCATCCTTGAATGCAATCTTAAGCTTAAGAGACTCGATTCCTTTAACTATTACCAAAAAAATTATAGCAGAGTCTCCTCTATAGTATGGACTATCCAGAAACCTGAAAAGAAGAAAAGTCCAACACAGGCGTCTCACAGGACGCTATCAACAACTACTCCATAACATCCAGTGAATAACTGAACAATACTCATAGTATAAATAATCAAATAACAACTGAACAACAATCTTACCTCAACTGCTCAATCTAGGTCAGGTCTGGAATAAGTGAGTATATCGAAACCTCATGTCGTCCTCAGCTTCCCAAGAAATTCCTTCTACCTTTCTGTTCCTTTATAAAACTTTGCTAGGCTACAACTTTGGTTCTCAAAATAGCCCCTGCGGACTTGCCAATCTAATATAACTATTAGAGTCCTTTCGTAGGATAACTCTTCTGTGACCTGAGCATTCTGAACTGGGTCAACCTGAAAAAAGGTCTCTTACGTGCTTACGTAGTGTTGATGAGCAGATCCTAGCCCCAAAGGCAACTCTATCTCATAGTCCACTTGGCTGATCTTCCAAAGGATCCGCTATAGCTTAGTGAATCTAGGGCTGGGCTTTCCCTTTTTATCAGATCTCATAACGCCCTTCGTTTGCAAAGTTTCCAGGAATACCCAATTGCTGCTTCAATCCTGAATTCCCTACGCTGTATGTTAGAGTAGGATTTCTGACGACCCTAGGTTGCCAATACATATTATCTGATACCGTCTGACTGATGTAGTATGCCCTGTTCAACTACCCCTAATTTACCTACTTCAAGTCATCATGTTGGGGGCCTACTTTCCCACCCATAAAAGATCTCCAAGCATTTGAATCCCGTGCTCTGCTTGGCTATTTGTTTGGGGATGAGAAGTCATACTCAAATTAACATGCATCCTAATCTGGTCTGACAGCTTTTCCAAAGCCTAGCTATGAGTTGTGCCCCTTTGTCAGAAGCTAATAGACATTGAGACGCCATATAGCCAGAATGTTTCTTTAGTATTCAATTCAGTGTAGTCATTAGCTGAAACATAATTCTGACCTGCAAAAAATAAGTTAATCTCTTAGCCTTTCAATAATGACTCAAATGGGATCACGTTCAGGAGGAAGTAACCTTGTAGCTATATTCGGACTGACTACTTCCCTCTTCCGCGCAGGCACGACTATCTCTTGAATTAGCCTGCTCGGTTTCTGCTGTCCAACCTTCCCTTGCTGGTCATTGGAGCTCTGTGCCACAATTCAACATTATCTTCCTTCTTCCCATTCCATTAGTAGGTTTCTTTTTATAACCTGATACGTTTTTGTCAGACCCAGGTAGAGGGAATAGTAGACAGGGTGTAACTCTACTATAATCTACTACGAAGCCCTGCCACATTTGAAACACAGAGTCGACCTCTGGGTCTCAAGAATCTATCCTCTACTATCTCGGAGGTCTGTGCCTCCTTCTACTAGGCTTTATCTCTGGCTGCACTAAGCTAGGGTCTCCTTACTGTCACTCCTTTGCCTCCACAACTAAAGGCGACATCGTAGCATTCTACGTCACAATCTCGCTACCCTTTAAACGTCAGCCTGATATTCATTTATTGAAAATCAACGGTGATTCCAAGCTCTATTAGCCTACTACATCCTAGAGGTAGCCCTGTTTTCCTCCAGAGTTAGATACTTGTGCCTTCCCCTTACTTCTATAGGCTGAGATTCGGGGTTCGTGCCCCATGAACCGTACTGGAAAGGATATACTGGCCAAGTCTACCAACCTATATTGTTCTAACCTACACTCGGGCCAATTCCCCTTATACAATATCTCTATCCTCCTACATAACAAGCTAGGGGCCATAACCATTACTCTTCAGACTAAATAACCCCCCAACTATGGCATCTCGCTAGTACCCTCTCCTACTGTTGTAGCTAACTTTCTGCTAACTGAAGTCTATCCCATATCAAATGTTATTCTAGACATACATAACAACGAGAGCTTAGGGACTCAACCCTGTACAACTCGGCTCAATAGTACGATCTGAAAAGGAGGGACTATCATGCCTCATAGACTCCTGCTTATAAAATGTGGTGCATAATACATTTACAAACAAGACTCTACTAGACATGACTTGCAGGCTCCCTAGGATACGACATTTCTCTAATACCAAGTTTGTCACGCCCCACCTTGGGAGGTATGATTAGCACCTAATGCCACACTAGGATCAGGGCAGACCTGGCTGCGCATATGCACCTTTGGTGCCTACCAACGACTCAAAAACAAGGAAATAAACTGCTATATCTCAGCTCTAAACACTCGACCCAATAAGGCCACGCAAGACCTGTAAAAGAAAACAGCCAACTCAGCCAACATAATAATAAAAGGGATCCTATGTGGGCCGACATGACCACCATGTCGTCTAGTTACAATAGAATGAAAAACAGGCAGTCGTATAAACACTATACTAGGCCCCACATGACCAAAATACATAATGGAACATGTATAGGGCCCACACAGCGGACACGGAAAACTAAATGAAGACTATAGTCAACAAGCCTCTAAGAATGAAAATATTGGTCAGGATAGGGTCTCGGCCTACCCAAATGCTAAACAAATAAAAGACAGGTAACCTTCTGGCAACTCTAAAAGAAAGGAGCTAGCCAATCTGCTGACTCTGAATAATGTCTATGAGATCCCGAAACCTGTTTGTCAGAACCTGCAGGCAAGTATGCAACGCCCCATGCATGGGCGTCAGTACAATATATACTGAATATGTAGGTGACAATAAAATGTTGAATAAAAGATGATAAAGATTGAATGTAAGTAGAAATAAGGGGCAGAACATAACCTATAAGCTTTCTTATCCACAACCTACATTTAGAAAATCACTACACGTATATGAGCTGAAACTGTACGACTATACATTTATAAGCTATAACTAGCAGACAAGTATACAAACAAGAACCTAACCTGGCCCTCATAAGCCTGGAAGGTGCAAGCAACACAGGAATAACCTAGCAGGTCCCCATAAGCCCTGACAAGTACAACTTAATCTATATACCCCTAACAAGGCCATTATAATTATGTTGATAACTATAGCAAACCTACCTGACTTCTTGTTCTGCAACTGAGCCCACTGGACTCTTGTAACTGTGCCTGAGCCCTCTTGGCTCCTGTAACTGCACCCTGGGCACACAAGGCTCAACAGAGGGTTAGTAGTGTTGATACAACATAAGAAGAGGTCCATACGTGGGAGGACGTAGATAGGGCATCCCCCGGATCTAGCAATGCATATACATCAACATAAAAGGCTCTCAACATACTGGTGAGGCCTCCTTCTCCTGAAGAGTGGCTAAGGCATAGAATCTGTTCTAGCGCTGCCCGCCAGCTGTGCTAGTAGTTTCCCCTTGATGTGCTGTGCGTGGGGGAGGGGCTGCTGAACAAGAAGCTAGGCCTCGGCCTGCAACCTAATCCTATCTCGCAGCGGGACAATCTCTGAGCATATGTCCTGGTTTCCCACACCCAAAACAAGATCCTAACCCTGCCAAACACTGGCCTGTGTGCCCTCGGTTGCACCTCCAACAAGCTGGAATGCTGGAGTCCGGGGGCCTACTTCTATGACCCCTCGATCCTGACGCTCGCCCTCTCTGATCATTTTTGGGCCTAGATGGCACACTCAACACTAAATATGCTAGGGCTGATGATCTCTGGTGGGTCTGCTGTCGATGCCCATGAATGGACCTCTACTAAAATAATCTGTGGTCATTAGTCCTGGCCCTCTTGGCCTCCCTCTCCTTCGAATGTGCCCTCCTCCATTTTTTGATCGTACAACACAATGCATAGGAATTCCATGCCTTGATGGAGCATAGGTGTCCTGTAGTCCTTGTCCAAATATCCTACTATACCATGCACAAATCTACTCACCCGCACCCACTGGTCATCCACTAACTCTGGGGCATACTTAGACAGGCGGGTCAACTCAAGGGCGTACTCCTGAACAGTCATCCTTCCTTGCTTCAAATTCACAAATTCAGCTGCTTTCAACTCCCTCATATTTCGAGGGAAGAACCGATCAACGAATGCAACTTGAAACTCCTCCCATGTGACCGGACCTGCCCCAGCGAACCTGCTGTCCTTCCACTGGTGGAACCATATATGCACAACCCCCTTCAACTGGTAGGAGGCCAACTCTGCGCACTCAACACTAGTAACCCCCATAACCTAGGTGATCTTGACAATTTCATTAATGAAATCACACGGGTCCTCATCTACCTTGGACCCTAGAAACTCCGGCGGGTTCATCCTCAAGAAGTCCCTGACTTGAGTCGCCACCGCATTTCCATTTTATGGAACATGCAAAATGGCCTGCTGATTGACCTGAGCGGTCAAGGCTTGCGCAGGCATCTGAATGGCAACTCAGAACTTAGCATGAGCAGTTGGCTCCAGTGCCTAAGGCTCCTGAACTGGTGGGGCTGGCTGATGCTTATGATCATTTCCATCCTCGTGGCCTTCACCACCTCCATTCCTCCTTCCATTCATCCTTCGAGGAGCCATGATTGTGAAATCGCGAATAGCACAAATTAGAAGGATAAAAAGGCTTTTCATTGCACAACATCGATCATGAAAGAAGGGAACATTTCCTAAAACGTCTAGTAGCCTCTTCATCATAGGTGTGGCGCGCTTCACACCCTTGAAAAAGATTCTACTTAACGCAACTTTCATACACCCTAGGAAACTTCAAACCTATTGCTCTGATACTAAGTTTGTCATGATTCGAACGGAGGCTCGAATCGTAGACATGGGACAAAGGACCCCGAGAGACCCCAAGTCGACTCATGGCATAAGCATTCAACTAACTCATTGAATAAACATGAAGGAAACATAATTATAACTCAGCGAAAGTCTCATACAATAGCACATCAGAATAATATCCGAAACTATACACACATAAGTTTGAAAGCCTCTAATCTGGATGAGTTGAAGGGACAAGACCCTAACTAACTCAACAATACTGAAACTGAAAATACATAAAGGAAAATGATAGTCTAGTCCTCAAAAGATGAGGACTCACCAACCAAACAGGTGCTAACTCTAATAAGCGACTACGAGCGGGGCTAAACCTAAGAACCGGGTCCTGCATCATGAAATGATGCAGCATAGAAAGTATGCGATCAGTACGTGGAATGTAGCGAGTATGCAAGGTAAGTAAAACCGCTATAGCAACGTAAATCATTTAAAATCATTTCACGCATATCATAAGCTTCAAGTATAAGTAGAAGGGCTACATGCATTCATTCTAAAATCGAAATCTTATCATGACATGACCATGCTTAACTTCACAACATCATGACTGACTCAAATGACTCAAAGTTGAACATAACATTTACATCAAAAGCTGAACAATGAGTCAAACCTTACTTTTTGTAAACATGCATGCATCAGATAATTATCATGAGTGATGAATATGCAATCTGAATGATTTAAACTGTGGGAGACTCGTCACTTAACCGACATACTACGATAGAGCTTACGTGGTCCCAACTATCACACTCAAGTGGGTAGAGCCTTCCATAACCTTTCCAGGGCGATGGTGATACCATGATATCGATATCAAGCTGAAGGGCCAATCAGGTCGGAGATAGCTCACAATCGAGGTCCCAATAATATAATAGTATCAACCTATGTTGGAGCATAGTTCTGGGGCATAGGGTGATCAACCCTTAACCCGCTAGGTGCTAGACTCTTCTCCCAAAAACATGCAATGCTCTACATCGTATATAACGAAGCTCAACATCATCTATTGACGAAGCTCAACATGAAATCATGCATAACGCAACATCGTATGAAACGAAGCTCAACATTGTTTACTGACAAAGCTCAATAATGACCTACCTCTCAATTATGAAATCATGCATATGAGAAGCTTTATTTGGAAACATACCACAAGCTCTATCATAGGTGGGAGCATCTACTCCAAATCATATGGTAAGCTACAGATAGAATTATTAACTCAACATACCACAAGCTAGAATTTATGAAAAATTGGAAAATTCACTTCAAACAATGTGGTAAACTTATGTCGAGAAAATAATCAATTTAAATCATCATGTGAGCATTGCCCAAAGCTTTATCATGCTAGGATCTACACATTTTTATTTTGAAAACAATATCATAATCATAGGTAGCTTTAGAAACCTATTTTTCATCATTTAATCTCAACATCATCAAGAATTCATCATGATTCACTACTTTTATGAATTACTCATCCATGGACATTTTAGATTCAAGATTTTTGGAAAATAATTTTTGTATTGAAAACAATTTAGAATATTCCCAAGCTTACAATTCATCAATATAAAAGCAATCTAATCATCCCCATGTATCGAAATTGTAGAATTATACAATTGGGTAAGACCCCATACTTGATCATAGACATTTCATCATATTTTGATAGAAATTGGGCATGGGGTGGAAGGAAGCACCCACTCATAGCCTTACATACTTGGAAATGGTGAATTCTAGCACCCTCTAATTGCCCAAGCTAGGATTCCAATGAAAACCTTGAAATTTGGCCTTGAATCACCTCTTCAATCCTTCAAACTTGCATGCATGGGAAGAATAACCTAGAGTGGGATTTTGCCTTCTCAAAACCCCTCAAAACGAGCCTTAAATGACGTAGTATAGGGCCTTAGTACTAGAAAATGACAGAAATGCCCTTACTAAATTCGCTAAAAATAGATCACCGGGCCAAACGACTGGTGATCCAACGGGTCGTTGGAGGATACCACGGCCCGTGGTATTTACCTATTCTATGCACTGTCCCAGCCATATCTCAGATTCAAACCACGGACGAACAGGACTAGTCGTTCTAGGTTCCAATGGGTCGTTGAACAAGTCATTGTTTCCCTCTTCTGAAAATCTGAACTCCTTCACAACGAGCGTAACAATGGCATGTTGTGCCCTACAACGGGTCGTGGTTTCTATCCGTTGTCTCCACTGAAAAGTCCAGTATCCAATCATGACTCCAGACAATGGGCCATCCTTCCTCACAATGGGTCGTTGTGACGCCCGTTGTCTACACTTTCACCAGGCCTAACCCCATTCCACGACTGCTCACTACGACTCGTGGTTACATACCATGAGTTGTTGTACCATTCGTTCTGCAACTTTTCCCCAATTTTTTGTAGTTTTGCATTTTAGCTTCCCGAGTCTACTTCTAGGCACTTCTGGGTCATTACAATATCTCCCCCTTGGGAACATTCATCCTCGAATGTTGGAAACAAGCAAAAAATAGAAACATACAATCTATCATATTCAAAACTGATCACTTTTAACCGAAAACTCACAGAATGACTACCTCCAATTCAAAACACACAGCTGAACTGAATTCACCAATCATACGCACATCCCCATACATAAAAGAAACTTGTGCACATAATTTAAACATGAAGACTAAATAGAGTCTAAGTGCAAAACTGATACCTCAAGCTGAAACTGAGCCGCTAGAGAACAAATGTGGGTATCTAACCATCATATCCGCTTCGACTTCCCACGTAGCTCCTTCAACATGTTGATTTCTCGACAATATCTTAACTGAAGTTACTTCTTAGTTCCTTAGCTTCCGAACCTGATGATCCCAGACTTCAACAGGACTATCATCATAACTGAGGTTGTCTTTTACACCAACGCTGTCCACCAAAACTACTAATGCTGGATCACCCAAACATTTCTTCAAAAGTGACACGTGAAACACGGGATGAGCTGAAGATAACTCCAATGGCAAGTCCAGCTCATACGCCACCTTACCAACTCTCCTCATAACCCGGTAAGGACCAACATATCAGGGAATGAGTTTTCCTTTCCTTCCAAACCGCATGACTCCCTTCATAGGAGATACCTTTAGAAATACCCAGTGGTCCATTCAAACTCCAAATATCTTCTCCTCACATCAACGTATGATTTCTGATGGCTCTGAGCGGTCTTCAACCTGTTCCTTATCAACTGAACTTTCACCATCGCCTCATGAACTGAATCTAGGCCTATCATAGCTGCCTCACCAACCTCAAATCATCTGATGGGAGATCTACACCTTCTCCTGTAAAGAGCCTCGAACGATGCCATCTGGATACTAGAGTGATAACTATTATCATAGGCAAACTCGATCAAGGGAAAGTGATTATCCCAACTACCTTTCAAATCCATAAAACGTGCCTTCAACATATCATCGAGGGTCTGAATGGTTCATTCTGCCTAGCCGTCTGTTTGCGGATGGAAGGCTATACTGAGCTTAACTTGCGTTCCAAGACCCTTTTGAAAAGAACGCCAAAATTGTGAGGTAAATTGAGTAACTCGATCTGAAATAATAGACAAGGGAACTGCATGAAGTTGAACCAACTCCCGAATATACAACTTAGCATAATCATCCGCTGAATCTGTGGTTTTGACCGGTAGAAAGTGTTGCAGCCTTGGTTAACCTGCCGACCACCACCCAAATGGAGTCGTATTGCCGGCGAGTACGGGGTAGACCTGTAATAAAATCCATGTTAATTTCTTCCAACTTCCAAGTGAGGATGCTGATATCCTGAAGTACGCTTCCATGCCTTTGATGATCGACCTTCACTTGCTGACAGTTTGGACATTTGGCTACAAACTCCACAATATCCTTCTTCATTCCATCCCACCAATAGATTTCCCGCAAGTCTCGATACATCTTTGTGGATCCTGGGTGAATCGAATATCTTGTACCATGTGCCTCCTGCAATATTTGAACTCTCAAATCATCAACATCTGGGACACATAAATGACCCTGGTATCGTAGCACACCATCTCCCCCTTGGAAGAAAACCTCCACCTTCTGACTCCGCACCGCCTCCTTCAGCTTCCTCAAAATTGGATCCTCATCTTGATTAGACTTGAAATCAACCAGCAAGGACGATTCTGCCGTATTCTGCACAACAATGCCGCCATCGGTCGAGTTGATCAATCTAACTCCCAACCTTGCAAGTCGATGGACGTCTCTCGCCAACTCTTTCTTTCCCTCACCCACGTGGGACACACTCCCCGTGTAGAGCCTACTAAGAGCATATGCAACCATATTAGCCTTGCCTGGTGCTAGAGGACACTCATGTCATAGTCCTTTAGTAACTCCAACCACCTACTTTGCCAAAGATTTAGAACTTTTTGTGTGAACAAGTATTGCAAGCTCTTGTGATCCGTAAATACATCCACATGGAACCCATACAAGTAATGCCACCATATATTCAATGCAAACACCACCACGACTATCTCAAGATCATGGGTTGGGTAATTATTTTCATGAACTTTCAGCTGTCTCGAGGCATACGCTATTACCTTCCCACGCTGCATCAACACACATCCCAACCCAACTCTCGAAGCATCACAATATACAACAAAGCCATCAGTATCCTCGAGTAAAGTCAACACTGGTGCTAAAGTAAGTCGGGTCTTCAACTCTTGGAAGCTTTTCTCACAAGCATCCGACCATTGGAACTTCAACTTTTTCTTAGTCAACCTGGTCAATGGGGCTGCAATTGATGAAAAGCCCTCAACGAATCTTCGGTAGTAGCCTGCTAAACCCAAGAAACTCCGAATTTATGAAGGATTTATCGGTCTAGGCTAATTCTTCACTGCCTCAATCTTCTAGAAATCTACCCTTATGCCTTCAGTAGATACCACATGACCCAGAAATGCCACCAAGTCCAACCAAAATTCACATTTGCTGAACTTAGCATACACGAGGGTTTGAAGCACTATTCTCAATTGAGAGGCATGCTCCGCCTCGCTCCGAGAGTATATAAGGATGTCATCGATGAACACAATTATGAACATGTCCATATACCGCTTGAACACCCTGTTCATCAGGTCCATAAAATCCGCAGGAGCGTTAGTTAGTCTAAATGACATAATTATAAACTCATAATGTCCATACAAAGTTCTGAAGGCTGTCTTCGGTGTATCACACTCCCGAACTCTGAGTTGATGGTATCCGGACCTAAGATCTATCTTAGAGAAACACCTGGAACCATGGATCTTGTTAAAAGAATCATCGATCCTGGGCAGAGGATACCTGTTCTTGATGGTGACCTTGTTCAACTGTCGATAGTCAATGCATATCCAAAGCGAACCATCCTTCTTCCGAACAAACAACACTGGTGCACCCCATGGAGACTTACTCGGCCTAATAAAGCCCTTATCTAATAGGTCCTTCAACTGGTCCTTCAACTCTTTTAGCTCGGCTAGAGGCATTCTATAAGGCAGAATATATATAGGTTGCGTGTCGGGAAGAAGATCTATACCGAAATCAATCTCTCGCTCAGAAGGGGCACCCGGGAAACCATCAGGAATGACCTCTGGATACTCACGTACTACTGGTACGGACTGGATAGTCGGGGTCTCAGACTCCACGTCCTTAAACCTAACTAGATGGTACATACAACCCTTAGAAATCATCTTTTCGGCCTTAAGGTAGGAAATAAATCAACCTACAAGCCTAGCTGAACTACCCTCCCATTCTAAGACAGGATCGCCAAGAAATCTGAACTATACTGATCGGATCCTACAATTAACTGAAGCATAGCATGCAAATAGCTAATCCATGCGGAGAATAACATCAAAATCTATCATGGCTGACTCTATCATGTCTGCTGAGGTGACCTTGTGAAGAATTGAGACCAGGCAATATCTATACACCCGTCTAGCTATAACTGAGTCACCTACTGGAGTAGAAACTGAGATGGGCTCTAGTAAGACATCGGGACTGACTCCGAAGCTACTAACCATATATGGGATCACAAAAGATAAGGCAGACCCCGAATCTAGCAATGCATATACATCAACATGAAAGACTCTCAACATACCGGTGACTACATCAGGTGAGGCCTCCTGCTCCTGAAGAGTGGATAAGGCATAGAATCTGTTCTGGCGCTGCTCGCTAGCTGTGCTGGTAGATGCCCCCTGATGTGTTGTGCGTGGGGGAGGGCTACTGAACTAGAAGCTGGGCCTCTGCCTGCAACCTGATCCTATCTTGCAATGGGACAATCTTTGAGCATATGTCCCGGCTGCCCACACCCAAAAACAAGCTCCTAACCCTGCCAAACACTGGCCTGTGTGCCCTCGGATGCACCTGCGACAAGCTGGAATGCTGGAGTCCGGAGGCCTACTGCTATGACCCCTAGAGCCTGACGCTCGCCCTCTCTGATCATGTCTAGGCCTAGATGGCACACTCAGTGCTAAAGATGCTAGGGATGATGATCTCTGGTGGGTCTGCTGTCGGTGCCCACCACCGGACCTCTGCTAAGAGAATCTGTGGTCCTCAGTCCTGGCCCTCTTGGCCTCCCTCTCCTTCAAATGTTTTGCCTCCATTTGCTGACCGTACAACACAATGCGAGGGAAGTCCATGTCTTGATGGAGCATAGGTGTCCTGCAGTCCTTGTCCAAATATCCTGCTATACCATGCACAAATCTGCTCACCCGCATCCACTGGTCGGCCACTAACTCCAGGGGATACTTAGACAAGCGGGTAAACTCAAGGGCGTACTCCTGAACAGTCATCCTTCCTTGCTTCAAATTCAAAAATTCAGCTGCTTTCAACTCCCTCATCTTTCGAGGGAAGAATCGATCAAGGAATGCAACCTGAAACTCCTCCCATGTGACCGCAACTAGCCCAGCGAACCTGTTGTCCTTCCACTGGCGGAACCATATGTACGCAACCCCCTTCAACTGGTAGGAGGCCAACTCTACGCATTCAACACTACTTACCCCTATAACCTGGGTGATCTTGACAATCTCATCAATTAAATCATGCGGGTCCTCATCTACCTTGGACCCCAGAAACTCCGGTGGGTTCATCCTCAAGAAGTCCCTGACTCGAGCCGCCGCCACATTGCCATTTTTTGAAACATATGCAATGGCTTGCTGATTGACCTGAGTGGTCAAGGCCTGCGCAAGCATCTGAATGGAAGCTCAAAATTCAGCATGAGTGGCTGGCTCCGGTGCCTGAGGCTCCTAAACTAGTGGGGCTGGCTGATGCTCATGATCGTTTCCATCCTCGTGGCCCTGACCACATCCGTTTCTCCTTCCATTCATCCTTCGAGGAGCCATGATTGTGCAATCGTGATTAGCACAAATTAGAAGTATAGAAAGGCTTTTCATTGCACAACATCGATCATGAAAGAAGGGAACATTTCCTAAAACATCCAGTAGCCTCTTCGTCATAAGTGTGGCGCGTTTCACACCCATGAAAAAGACTCTACTTAATGCGGCTTTCAGACACACTAGGAAACTTCAAACCTATTACTCTGATACCAAGTTTGTCATGACCCGAACGGAGGCTCAGATCGTAGACACGAGACAAGGGACCCCGAGAGACCCCAAGTCAACACGTGGCATAAGCATTCAACTAACTCATTCAATAAACATGAAGGAAACATAATTATAACTCAGCGGAAGTCTCATACAACAACACATTAGAATAATGTCCGAAACTATACATACATAAGTCTGAAAGCCTCTAATCTATACAAGTTGAAGGGACAAGACCCCTACTAACTCAGCAATACTGAAAGTGAAAATACATAAAGGAAAATGATAGTCTAGTCCTCGAAAGATGAGGACTCACCAACCAAATAGGTGCTAACTCTGATAAGCGACTACGAGCGGGGCTGAACCTAAGAACCGGGTCCTGCATCATGAAATGATGCAGCATAGAAAGTATGCAGTCAGTATGTGGAATGTATCGAGTATGCAATGTAAGTAAAACCTCTCTACCAACATAAAGCATTCAAAATCATTTCACGGATATCATAAGCTTTCAAGTATAAGTAGAAGGGCTACATGCATTCATTCTGAAATCGAAATCTTATCATGACATGACCATGCTTAACTTCACAACATCATGACCGACTCGAATGACTCAAAGATGAACATAACATTTACATCAAAAGCTAAACAATTAGTCAAACCTTTCTTTTTGAACATGCATGCATAAGATAATTATCATGAGTGATGAATATGCAATCTAAATGATTTAAACCATGAGAGACTCGTTGCATAACCGACATACCACGATAGAGCTTACGTGGTCCCAACTATAACACTCAAGTGGGCAGAGCCATCCATAACCTTGCCTTGGCGATGAACGATACCATGATATCAATATCAAGCTGAAGGACCAATCGGGCCAGGGATAGCTCACAAGGGAGGTCCCAATAATATAATAGTATCAACTTACGTTGGTGCGCAGTTCTAGGGCATAGGGTGATCGACCCTTAACCTCCTCGGTGCTAGACTCTTCTCCCAAAAACATGCAATGCTCTACATCATATATAACGAAGCTTAACATTGTCTATTGACGAAGCTCAACATGAAATGATGCATAACTCAACATAGTATGAAACGAAGCTCAACATTGTCTATTGACAAAGCTCAATAATGACCTACATCTCAATTATGAAATCGTGCAGATGAGAAGCTTTATTTCGAAACATACCACAAGCTCTATCATAGGTGGGAGCATCTACTCCATTCTTGTGGTAAGCTACATGTAGAATTATTTAACTCAACATATCACAAGCTAGAATTTATGAAAAATTTGGAAACTTCACTTCAAACAATATGGTAAGCTTATGTCAGGAAAATCATCACTTTAAATCATCATGTGAACATTGCCTAAAGCTTTATCATGCTAGGATCTACACATTTTTATTTTGAAAACAACATCATAATGATGGGTAGCTTTAGAAACCTACTTTTCATCATTTAATCTCAACATCATCAAGAATTCATCATCATTCACTAATTTTATGAATTTCTCATCCATGGGCATTTTAGATTAAAGATTTTTGGATAACAATTTTTGTGTTGAAAAATATTAGAATCTACCCAAGCTTACAGTTCATCAAAATAAAAGCAATCTATTCATCCCCATGTATCGAAATTGTAGAATTGTACAATTGGGTAAAACCCCATACTTGATCAGAGACGTTTCATCATATTTTGATAGAAATTGGGCATGGGTGTGGAAGGAAGCACCCACTCATAGCCTTACATACCTAGAAATGGTGAATTCTTACACCCTCTAATTGCCCAAGCTAGGATTCCAATGGAAACCTTGAAATTTTGCCTTGAATCACCTCTTCAATCCTTCAAACTTGCATGAATGGGAAGAATAACTTAGAGTAGGCTTTTTCCCTCTCAAAATCCCCCAGAATGAGCCTTAAACGACGTAGTATAGGGCCTTAGTACTAAGAAATGACAGAAATTCCCTTACTGAATTCACTGAAAACAGATCACTTGGCCCAAACGATGGGTGAACCAATATGTCGTTGGAGGATACTAGACCCATGGTATCTATCTGTGCTATGCACTGTCCCAGCCATATCTCGGATTCAAACCACGGAAGAACAGGACGAGTCATTCTAGGTTCCAATGGGTCGTTGAACTAGTCATTTTTTCCCTCTTCTGAAAATATGAACTCCTTCACAATAAGCCTAACCATGACACATTGTTCCCTACAAGGGGTCGTGGTTTCCATCCTTCGTCTCTACTAAAAAAGTCCGCTATCCTACCACGACTTCAGATTACGGGCCGTCCTTCCTCATAATGGGTCGTTGTGACGCCCGTTGTGTACACTGTCACCAGGCCTAACCCCATTCCATGACTGCTCACAACGGCTCATGATTACAAACCATGAGTTGTTGTACCTCTCGTTCTGCAACTTTTCCCAATTTTCGGCAGTTTTGCATTTTAGCTTCTTGGGTCTACTCCTAGGCACTTCCGGGGTATTACAACATTGGTTAAATGATAGGAACTTACTAGGTGTAACATAGGGAGCTGACTAGAGTATAGAACAGTAATTTATTACTTGATGTTGAAGATGAGCCGGAAGTAAAAAGGTGAGGGTATCTATCCAGCAGATCTTCTTTGGATTCCCATATAGCCCCCTCTACAAGTTGCTTCCTCCAGAGAACCTTTACTGAAGAAACTTCCTTGTTTATTAACTTACGAACTTGACGGTCCAAAATCTAAACTAGGACCTTTTCATAAGAGAGACTATCCTATACCCCAACACTCTCCAAAGGCACAACTGAGGTTGGTTCACCAATGCATTTCTTCAACAGAGACATATGGAAGAATGGATGCACCAATGTTAATTCTGCAGGCAGATCCAGCTCATAAGCCACTTTGCCAATGCGTCTCATGACTCTTTAAGGACCAACATATTTGGGACTGGGCTTTCCTTTCTTCCCGAACCTCATCACCTCTTTTAGAGGTGAAATTTTTAGATATAACCAATCATCCACAACAAACTCTAAATCCCTCCTCCTTATATCGGCATATAATTTCTATCGGCTTTGAGCTGTTCTCAGCCATTCCCTAATAAGCTAAACCTTCTGCATAGCCTCATGTACTAAATTAGGTCCTATTAAGGTACTTCACCAACCTCAAAACACCCTATGGGAGATCTGCATCTTCTATCATATAATGCCTGGAACGGAGCCATTTGAATACTGGAGTAATAGCTGTTGTTATACGCAAACTTTATGAAGGTTAGGAGATTATCCTAGCTACCCTTAAAATCAATCACACAATCTCTGAACATATCCTCTAGGGTCTAAATAGTCCGCTCAGCTTGGCCATCTGTCTGTGGGTTAAAAGCTGTGCTGAGCTTGACCTGAGTACCAAGTCTGTTCTGAAATGATTTCCAGAAATGAGAGGTGAATTGAGTGCCCCTTTGTGAAATGATGGACAAGGAAACCCCGTGTAGTCTAACTAACTCCTCGATATACATTCTAGCATAATCCTATGCTGAGTCTTTGGTCTTAACTAGTAGGAAATATGCTGACTTAATCATCCGATCTACAACCATCCAAATTGAGTCATGCTGTCGGCGAGTACGAGGTAAGCCTGTGATGAAGTTCATATTCACTTCTTCCAACTTCTTAGTAGGAATGCTAATATCCTGAGTCATACCCCAAGTCTCTATGTTCAACCTTGACTTGCTCTCAATTCGGACACTTAGCCATAAACTTTGTAATATCATTCTTCATTCCATTCCACGAGTAGACTTCCCATAGATCACATTACATCTTAGTGGCACCCGAGTGGATAGAGTACCGAGCTATATGCTTCCATTAGTATTTGCTACCTCAAGTCATCTACATCTACAACATACAACCTGCCCTGATAACAGAGCACACCATCTCCCCTTTTAGAGAAAGCTTCCACCTCTTTCCTTAGGACTGCTTCCTTCAGCTTCAGTAAAACCGGTCTTCATCTTGCTTTGACTTAACCTCTACCACCAGGGAGGATGCTGACCCATTCTAAACTACAAATCCACCTTCTGCTAAATCAACCAACTGGACCCCTAATCGAGCCATTCTATGGATATCCCTTGCTAGTTCCCTTTTATCCTTTTCAACATGAGCAACATTTTCCATAGACATCCTGCTGAGGGCATCAACCACTAAATTGGCCATACTCTGGTGATACAACATACTCATATCATAATCCTTTAATAATTCTATCCATCTTCTATGATGAAGGTTCAAATCCTTCTGACTAAACACATACTGTAAACTCTTGTGGTAAGTAAAACATCCACATGAACTCCCTAAAGGTAATGCCTCCAAATCTTCACGGAAAATACCACCTCGAATAGTTTAAGATTATAAGTTGGATAGTTCTTCATTTCTTCTTATGAACCTTGAGTCTTCTGGAAGCATAAGCTATCACCTTACCATGTTGTATCAGAACACAACCAAGGCCAACTCTGGAGGCATCACAATAGATCACAAACCCATCTGAATCTTCTGGGAGAATTAGAACAGAGATTGTAGTGAGTCAGGTCTTCAATTCCTTAAAACTCTTCTCACAAGCATTTGACCATTGAAACTTCATCTTCTTTTGAGTTAGTCTAGTCAAAGGAGAGGTAATGAAAGAGAATCCTTCTACAAACCATCTATAATAGCTGGCTAAGCCCAAGAAACTCCTAATGTCTGATGGAGACGTGGGTCTTGGCCAGTCCTTGACTGCCACTATCTTTTGAGGATCTACCTGAATACCTTCACTAGAGATCGTATGACCAAGAAATGCCATTGATTTCAGCCATAATTCACACTTGCTAAATTTGGAAAATATCTAGCAATCACTGAGAGTCTGCAAAACTATTCTCAAATGGTCTGTGTGCTCCTACTATTCTCAAATGGTCTGCGTGCTCCTCCTCTGTTCTGGAGTAAACCAGAATATCATCTATAAAGACAATAACAGCCATGTCCATGTACGATTTGAATACCCTATTCATCAGATCCATATAAACTACAGGAGTATTGGTTAGTCCAAAATACATGACTATGAATTCGTGGTGTCCATACCGAGTTTTGAAGGCTATTTTCGAGATGTCACTTTCTCTGACCATAAGCTAGTGGTATCCTGATCTGAGATCTACCTTCAAAAAGCAACTAGCTCCCTAAACTTGGTCGAAAGAGTCATCAATCATGGGTAGAGAATTCTTGTTCTTGACTATAACCTTGTTTAGCTGATGATAGTCAACACACATTCTGAGTGAACTGTCTTTCTTTCACACGAATAGGACTCAGGCACCCCATAGAGAGATGTTGGGTCTAATGAATCCCTTATCTAGAAGGTCTTTTAGTTGTTCCTTCAACCCCTTAAGCTCAGCAGGAGCCATTCTGTAAGGAGGAATAGAGATGGTATGGGTATCTAGGAGAAGGCCTATGCCGAAGTCCATTTCCCACTCGGGAGGGACTTCGGGAAGATCTTTGGGAAATACATTAGGAAACTCATTTACAACTAGAACTAACTGAAGTGTTGGGGACTCAGAACAAGAATATTGGACTCTAATAAAGTGATAGATGTATCCTTTAGTGATCATCTTTCTAGCCTTAAGGTATGAAATGAAATGACCCTTAGGCGCTGAAGTACTACCCTTCCACTCTAGGACTGATTCATTAGAAAATTGAAATCTAACGACTTTGGTTCTGTAGTCAACTGAGGTGTAGAAAGAATGTAAGCAGTCCATGCCCAAGAATAAGGTCAAAATCGACCATATCTAGCTCTACTAGATCAACTGAGGTGACTTTATGAAACACTATGATCAGACAATCCCTATACACCCGACTAGCTCTAACTAACTCACCAACTGGAGTAGAAACTAAAAATGACTCTAAGAGGATTTTTGGACTAATATCAAATTGGACAGCGATGTAAGGAGTCACAAAAAAAAAGTGTGGCTCTTGGATCTAGTAAAGCATATGCATCTATCTGAAAGAGACGTAACATTCTAGTCACTACGTCAAGTAAGTTCTCCTGGTCTTGATGGGATCATAAAGCATAGAAATGTTTTTGGCACTGACCACCACATGTACCTGAGGTAGTACCCTGCTAAGTTGGACAACCTTATGGAGCTACTGATACAGTGGACTGGGCCTTCCCCCTTCCTACTGACGGGAAATCCCTCAATTTGTGACCCAGCTGGCCACATCCAAAAAAACCATCCTTGCCTATATGACACTCCCCCAGATGGTTCTTGCCAGACTTAGGACATGTTGAAAAAGTATGGCTGCTGGAGACATGGCTTTGGTACTGGGTTCTTGATTCCCACCTCTCCTATCCTTATGGGTCCTGGAAGATGGGCAACTGGCTGAAGAAGGTATTGTAGGCCTCTGTTGTTGCTGCTGGGGGAGATTACCACCACCTGACCTCTGCTGGGAATACTCAGACTGCCCTGTCCTCGCTTGTTTACTTTCTCTTTCTAAACCCTTCAGTTTCTCTGCCTCTATCTGCTGTGCGTGGATGATGAGATTGGAGATGTCTATATCTTTGTTGAGCATGGCGGTTCTGCACTCCTTGACCACTAGGTTCGAGACTCTATTATGAACTTGAGCATTTGAGCCCCTGGCTCAGCAACTATTTTTGGAGCATACCTTGATAGTTGAGTGAACTTCAAAGCATACTCCTACCCTGTCATGTTATTCTGCCTCAAATTCATAAATTCAGAAGCCTTAGCTTCCCTTAACTCCAGGGAAAAGAACCTGTCCAGCAATGCAGTCACAAACTCATCCAATTCCACAAGACCTGCACCATTCTGCCTTCCTTCCTTCCACTTCTTATACCAAATCTGAGCCACCCCATTTAACTGATAAGCAGCCAAATCATCACTTTCTCCAGAGGTAAAACACCCATGATTTGGGTGATACTCTTAATATAATCAATGATTTCCTGCAGGTCCTTATCCACTTTAGAGCCGTGAAATATTGGGGGATCCATTTGATTAAAATGTTGGACTCTGGAAATAGCTACAGACCCATTAGTATTTACTGGCACAATGACGTGCTGGTTAACCTGGTTGGTCATTGCCTAAGCCATCATCTGAATAGCAGCCCGAAACTCTGCCTGCGACACTTGATCGTCCTGAGGGGCCGCAGGAGCTGGTGGGGCTAGTTGGTTAGCATTTTTCAGTCCTCCTTCTATTTTATCTTTTGGGAGGCATCGTTGACTGAAAAGGAATAAAGCATGAGTTAGGAGGACGTATCAGAGTCTAAAACTCTATGCAGGATAAGAATCATGAATTAAAGGGAGTTTTTCCTAAAAAAGTGTCTTGTATCCTCCCCCTTATAAGTGTGGCGCACTTCATTCTCATGAAAAGGACTCTATTGGACGCGACTTTCAAACATCCTAGAATACTCTAAACCTGATGCTCTGATACCATGTTTTTCATGACCCGAGTTCACACCCTAGAGGCAACACGGTACTTAGGATCACAAGTGACCCTAAGAAAACCATAGTAAAGCATACTTCTACTAATACTTATCTGCTGAGAATAATAATAATAAAGTAGAAGCTGACTAAGGAAATAAACAAATACTAAATAAAAACAAAATCTGAACAAACTCTGAAAACCCAAGTTGAATCTATAGATACTGTCTGAAAGACTTCGAAAATAAACTGATGAGTTGCTGGGACAAACCCCCAACTAACTCTAATGTATGAAACTAAACAAAGAAATACAACAAAATATGGAACTCCGACCCTCGATAGATAAGGACTCACCATTGAAGCTGCTGAGGAATCACTAAGAAACTAGATGTGATGCTGAGACTAGGTATCTGAGCCTATATCATAAAATGAGATAGCACATGAAAGTATGAAATCAGTACTTTGAATGTACTAAGTATCCGAGAAGGAACTAAAGCATACATATACTGAGTAATAGTAAGCTGGACTGTAATACTACAAAAATAGACTAAAATATGAAGATTTGGACTAGACTAAGAATTATGACTATACTGGATTAAACTGTATTATGGGAGAGAATGTAACTGACATATAACTATGTGAGCTAAATATGGAGTCCAATGTATACACTCCATTGGAGAAAGCCCACTGTACCTTGCCAAGGTTTAGTGGCTAAACTGTGTGACCATTGTCTGGGGCCTATTCAGGCTAATAACCTACGGTGGTAAGGTAGTTCTAGGAACCTGGGTGTGATGAACCCCAGCCCACTCGGTTCTAAGTGCTACTCCCAACTAGAAATCCTAAGTGTGTCTAACTGTGCTGATAGCTCAAAACTGGAGTCCTAAGACTAACTCAGAACTACTTATTTGGAAGTGTTCTAAGAGTCTAGGGACCTGAAAGAAACTTTGTTCTCAGACTTGTTACACCTTCTCTATTTGAAACCATCATAATAGTCTAAAGAATGACTAAAGAGCTGAGAAATAGATACTATTGAATTTACTGAGTTTCTCAAAAGACTGATAAAAGTCAAACTGATCAGCTGACATTTCCAAAAAGTACTGAGTTTGCTGAGTACTGACTGAAATCCTGAGATTGAACATACCAAAGCATTAACTTTCCATTCATGAATCTATACTAACATTCATAATTCGAGTAAAAATATCATCACAATACAACATTCATATATAAGTTATAAATCATGAAAGTTTTATTCAAGTATCGTACTAAGGATCAGGGTTAAAAAAGCAATCTATATCAATAAAACTAAGACATGAATTTCAACTAGGAATGATCATACAAACTTAGAGATTTAACAAGGTTTAAAGAATTTTTTAAGTGAATGAAAACCCTTGCTTCAAACTTCTGCAGGATTAGAATTTGGAAAGTTTTCTAAAAATAATTTGGGACACAAGGGTGAAAGGAAACCCTTGTTGAAGTCCCACATACCTCGAGGAAAATCCTTGATAAAGCACCTAGAACTATGAGAAGAAGAAGCCCTAGCTCTTGCTTGAAGGAGTTTATCCGAGTTACTTATGGTGAGTTTCTGCATGTCAAAAGAATGAGGAGAGAGGATCGTCTAATACCCTAAAACCCCTTCTAACTATTCCAAGATGACATAGTTTAGGAGATAGGATCTTAGGGCTTAACAAAAATGCCCCTAGAAACTATTATTAAAAATTCTACCCGTCAGGTGGTATGTCTTAAACTATGAGTTCGTACTAGAATCATACGATCCGCACTGGCTTCCATGGTTAGGGGCCCTGCTCAACACAATTCTCTAAAGTTTTCCATGGAAGTCTACCACGATATGTGAGATCTTACTACGGGTCTTACTATGATACTTAGTTTCTTCAAAGACTTTTGAACATTTATCTGAAACTCAAATCACAGCTGCATGGTACAATCCGTACCCACCTACCACTAGTCATACCTTGGCTCATGGTTTTCCCAGAATTTCCTAACCTCTTCTCTTAACTTTTCCATGACTCGTCAATATAATTCGTACCATGGTGGTACAAATTGTGACATGCAGTGTTGATTTCTCCTAGCCACCCATATTGTTTTCCCTGACCTTTCTGTTACGAGTCTTGGTACGACTTGTACCACTGTTCTACGAGTCGTACCGTAACTCGTACTGAGGCCTCTTTCCTAATTTTCTGCATGATCACATTTTTAAGTCTGAAGGCTAGTCCTAGGGATTTCTAGGGTGTTACATCCTCGGGCTCATGTTTTATGCTATGCTCTCCATGTTTGAGGGAACCCCTGTTATGACATGTCTATTCTAGCCTAAATATCCTATAAGATCGAGCCTACTACATCTTTCTCAAAATATTATGAAATTTCTTACGATGATGAACAAAGGTACATGTTACACCCTTTAAGTTTCTATCATTTAATGGATGTGTGCATATGTATGTTGAGAGTTTCGGAGTACAGCGCATGCGAGGAAGGGCTCGGGGGATGAATATACGAGCATGGAAGCGAACGAGCAGGAGGTCGAGGCCGGAGGCCAACCAGCCTGGCGCTATGGATGGCATGTCGCAGCCCTTGGCCGGCACTATGGGCGGCACACCGCACCCCTAGGCCACTGATCCCCACTTATATGTGTGTGTGTGTGTGTTTGTTTGTATACACACACACATATATATATGTATGTTTAAGTGTTGGAACTTCATTTTAAAATATTCCCTCGGTAGAGAAGTGAGAGGAGCGAAGGGTTTCTTCCGTTTTTTGTCAAATTATGTTAGTAAACTCTGTCCAACCATAAATTCACCCTGGATAACGAGTTATAGGCCTACAAGAAGCATATATGCAGATTTATTTCTTGAAAATTTGCTCGGTGTACTAGAAGCCTGCTGAGTAAAGGTTGTCAGAATTACTTCAAATTGATTCCTAAGTGGCTATAGGCGATAGGTAAGCATTACTCCCTTCTAAAATCTCGAGAAATTGTGAGTTTGCGGCCAAATTAAAAAGAGTTGAATTAGCTAAACGTGGATCCGGAAGGGCAAAATGCAGGCAAAACGCCGAGGTCACTACCTAGACCGGCTACCAATCGGCGGTTGGCGATTTGGCAGTGGCTTAATGCCGGTTGAACCGCCAGTTTTCCCTGCCAGGACATTGTTTTTAACCGGCTACAGTTTTGTGCTCCGCGGATTGGCACCGGCTAAATGTCGGTTCTTCACAGGAGAGGCCGTCTAATAAAGGGTAAAAATTTCTAAAATGGTATCTAAAGCATCTAAAAGCCTAAAGGGTTGTAACGCCCCAAAACTTTCCTAGACCGGACTCAGACCTTTCAAGAAAAAAATCCAAAAGAAAATAAGAAAATTTGCCTCAGAATGACTAAGAAAACGAGTCGTGGTCAGCTCCAATGACTCATTGTGTCAGTTATGGTCAACCCTGCTTGGTCAATCGAGAACCCACGAGACAAGGAATGACCCGTTGTGAGAAACAATGAGTCATGCTGTTAGTCATTGGTTTCCCAACTTAGAACCATTTTTTGAGGACCCCATGACTCAACTAATGAGTTGTTGTCAGAAACAATGACTCATTGTGTGAGTCATAGGGTGAGAACACCAGAAACTCCTTTCAGTGATAACGAGTAGAAACAATGACCCATTGTGTTGTGAAATGAATCATTGTTACCACCCGTCGCATCAAGTTTGAGATTCTTAGAAATTTTTCTAGTGAAAGTAACGAATGGACACAACTACCCGTTGGGTCCACCAATAAATCATTGTGTCACCCGTTGCCAGACCTTCCAGACTTTCTCGTCCAGTGACCACGGTTGGAACCAATGACTCGTTGGTTCATCCAACGAGTTGTGGTATCCCTCATTTACAGATCCAGTGATCCCACCCCCAGGTAGTAGGACCAATGAGTGTTCCCAATGAGTCGTGGTCTCAACCAACGACTCATTGAGTGACCCGTTGGTTCCTTATCTGTCAATTTCCAGACTTTTATTCTAGGGATATTTTTATAATTTCCCACCTATTTAGTCCCTAAACTATGTCATTTTAAGTATAATTTCAAAGAATTATAGGGATTAAATAGTTTTCCCCCTCATTCCCCATGTAGACTCTTAGAATAACGATCATAGAATTCAGACCTTTCCTCTGAAGCAAGAACTAGGGCTCCTTGTCAGTTGCATAAGTTCAAGATTTCTTCTCCAAGGATTTCTTATCTAGGTATGTGGGAATTCAACATGGGAATAGTTCTTCCCTTGTTTCCCCAAAATATTCTCTATTTTCTCTATCAGTTACAGCCCCGTGGATTCGAAATGTAGAAAATTATCAGACCAATTTCTTTAAGATTTCAAGTAGAAATTTGTGAAAATTGTTCCCTATTTCTAGAAATTTGTGAAAATTGTATCTAGTGTAATGATTTAGCCCTGGTTCTCAGTTCAGTATAATTTAGAATCTTGCATGTTGGACTAGTTTCCCTGTAGCTTGCTTCTATCAGTTTTGAGATCCCCATATTATTAGTGTATGTGAAAATTTCAATCAGATACATATTAATCCAGTATCAGTCAAATTATTATACTCAATATTGTCTAGAAATGTCAGCTAATCAGTTTGACTACAGTTAATTCTTGAGGTTTCAGTGGTGTCAGTATTAGACTCAAATACCAGATTTTAGTTATTCTTTAGAAGGTCATGACACTTCTAGATAAGAAGCTCTGACCAATCTTAGAACCCCCAACTTCAGATTTCAGGTTGTTCTTTAGACGGTTATGACACTTCAAGATAAGCAGCTCTGGCCAACATAGGACTCCGATAAGACTCTCAGGGTACTTCAAGATAGGTATTCCTGACTTAGTCTTGAGCCCCAGTTTTGAGCTATCAGCTAGTAGTGAGTCTAGGACTATCCAATGGGAGTAGGACTTAGCACTAAGCATACCGGGGTTCCAGTGCACCTAGGTTCCCAGAACTATGTTTCCACCATAGGTTATTTTTATTAGCCTTATGGCCCCAGACTCATGATCACCCAGTTCATGTATTTATACCCTGACAGGTATATTGGGTCCTACTGATGGGGTGTATACATCGGACTCCACGTCTAGCTTACGTGGTTATATGTCGATTATAGACTCTCTCACTAGTCAGTTTAGTCTTAGTTAGCTCAGCTCAGAATAGTTTCAGATTACTCAGTTCAGATCAGTTCAGCACAGTAGTTTAGATTAGTATCTTAGATTTAGGACATGTCTTTTACCATCAGACAGCGTCATATTAACCATCTCAGCATATTTCAGTTTATTCAGTTTTAGCATTTCAGTTGGTCATTGATGTCATTACAGTTCAATTATTTTATTCTCCGTGTTATGTTTTCTCCTACTTACTCAGTACATTCAAAGTATTGATGCATACCTCGTATGTTTTATCGTTTTATAATACAGTTGTAGGTTCTCAGTCTCAGCATCGTTAGCGGATCTTCTCTAGGAGTTATTAGTTGCGCCAGTGGTGAATCCTCATCTTTCGAGGAGATGTTGTTTTACTTCAGTTATTTTTCATTCAGTAGACTTTAGAGTTAGTTGTGGGCTTGTCCAAATAACTCATCAGATAGATGGCTTTCAGACACAGACACAGATTCAGACTTTTAGTTTTGTTTTATGATGTATAAAGCTTTATGATTTAGTTCTTCTTAATAAATGGTTTTTATTACTTTAAATCTTCCGCTATGATTTTACTCAGATTACTAGTGTTACGATAGACCATGGGTTGACCTGGGGTTACTTGTGACTCCAAGTACAGTGTCTCGTCCAGGGTATAGACTCGAGTCGTGACAAATTTAGTATCAGAGCACTAGGTTTAGAGTATCGTAGGATGTATGAATTCCGCGTCGAGCAGAGTACTTTTCATAGGTGTGAAGCGCGACACACTTATGACGAGGAGGCTACAAGACATTATTAGGAAAACTCCCTTTTGTTCATACTCTTTATCGTGCATTGAAGTTCAATTCCAGAAACGTTCTCCTAACTCGTGCTCTATTTCGTTTCAATGAGATCATGCCTCCAAGACGCGATAACGAAAGAAAGGCCAGGAACACTCACCGACCTGCCCCACCAGCTCCAGCAGCCCTCAGGACGACCCTGTGTCCTCCGCAGAGTTCAGAGTGGCAATCCAACTGCTCGCATAGACAGTCACAAACTAGGTGAACCATCAGGTGGTTCCGATCAATACTAATGGGTCCGCAACAACTGCCTTAGTTCGGGACTTCGCCTGGATGAACCCTCCAGCCTTCCATGGATCTAAGGTGGGACAGGACCCATAGGAGTTTGTGGATGAGATTAAGAAGATCGCCTGAATTATGGGTGTTAGCTCCTCTAAGAGTGTCGACCTGACTGCCTACCAACTGAAAGGGGTAGCCCAGATCTGGTAAGACTAATGGAAGGAAGGAAGATCAGCAGGAGTAGAACTGATGGAGTGGGAGGAGTTCACTACAGCCTTCCTAGATAGATTCTTTCCTCGGGAGCTCAGGGAGACTAAGGTGGTAGAATTTCTGAATTTGAAACAGGGAAATTGGATGATACAAGAGTATGCACTGGAGTTCACAAGATTGCCTAAATATATTGATCTCTCCAACCTCATCGTTCATTCCCAGCAGATTGATGCAGAAAAACTAAAAGACTTGTCATGGAAGAACAAGCGAGAAATGACTGGACAATCAGATTATAGCCACTGAAAGTCTGGCGGTAGTAGCCACCCACAACAGCAGTAGCAATAGCAAAAGAGGGCTCCAAAACCCACTTCAGCCAGCACCCCTACTTTCCAGTCCTGCTAGGATCGGAGGGGTGGAGCATCTGGCTCATAGTCCTAGAGTCACAATGCCAGCAACTGCTACCCAGGTTGCCCTAAGTGTGGCAAGAACCATCCAGGGGAATTCCTTTAGGGTTGAGAGGGTTTCTTTGGGTGTAGACAGCTTGTTCATCAGCTCAAAGAATACCCATTAACAGGACAGAGGAGATCTCAATCCACCACTTTAGCAGCTCCAGTAGGCCAACCAATTCAGCAGGCCAATACTTCAGGTATAGATGGCAGCTAGTGCCAAAATCATTTTTATGCTTTATCCTCTCATCAGGATTAGGAGAGGTCACCTAACGTGGTCACGGGTATGTTACACCTTTTCCATCTCGATGTGTATGCCCTACTAGATCCAGGAGCCACACTATTGTTCATGACTCCCTATGTAGCTGTCCAATTTGATATTAGTCCATAAGTCCTGTTAGAACCATTTGCAGTCTCCACCCTAGTTGGTGAGTCAGTTAGAGCCAGCCAGGTGTATAGAAACTGCCCAGTCTCAATCTTAAATAAGGTCATTCCAGCTGTTCTTGTAGAGTTAGACATGGTTGACTTTGACCTCATTCTTGGCATGGATTGGTTATACTTCGATTATGCCTCAATCGACTGCAGTACTAGGGTCATCAGATTTCAGTTCCCTAATGAGCCATTTTTAGAGTGGACGGGCAGTAGTTCATAACCTAAGGGTCAGTTTATTTCCTACCTTAAGGCAAAAAAGCTTATTTCTATAGGGTGTATTTATCTTCTAGTTTGGGTCAAAGATTCTAGCTCTAAGACCCCAACTATTTAGTCAGTTCCAGTTATCAATGAATTCCCGGATCTGTTTACCGAAGATCTTCTCGGAATCCCTGCTGAGCGGTAAATAGACTTCGGCATAGACCTCCTTCCAGACACTCAGCCCATCTCCATCTCTCCTTACATAATTGCTCCAACTAAGCTTAAGGAGTTGAAAGTGTAGTTAAAAGACCTCCTTGATAAGGGTTTCATCAGGTCCAGCATCTCTCCATGGGGTGCTCCAGTATTGTTCATGCGGAAGAAAGACGGTACCCTCAGAATGTGTATCGACTACCGTCAGTCGAATAACATCACAGTTAAGAACAGATACCCCTACCCAGGATTGACGACTTATTCGATCAGCTTTAGGGAGCTTGTTGTTTCTCCAAGGTAGATCTCAGGTCGGGGTACCATCATCTAAGAGTCAGAGAGTGTGACATACCGAAAACAACTTTTAGAACTTGGTATGGTCACTACGAATTTGTGGTTATTTCCTTTGGACTGACTAATGGCCCCGCAGCTTTCATGGACCTGATGAACAAGGTTTTCAAGCCGTATCTAGACATGTTCATCATTGTATTTATTGACAACATTCTGGTATACTCCAGAAGTGAGGAAGAACATGCTAACCATTTGAGGATAGTGCTACAGACACTCAGAGCACGCCAGTTGTTCGCTAAGTTCAGCAAATACGAATGATGGTTGAATTCGGTGACTTTCCTTGGTCACGTAGTCTCGGATGAGGGTATACAAGTAGACCCTCAAAAGATAACAGCGGTGAAATACTGGCCAAGACCTACTTTCCCAATCAAAATTCGAAGTTTCTTGGGTCTAGATGGATATTACCGACGTTTTATGGAAGGTTTCTCTATTGCATCCCCTCCGACTAGGTTGACTCAAAAAAGGTGAAATTTCAGTGATCAGATGCGTATGAGAAGAGTTTCCAGGAGTTAAAGACTCAACTCACTACCTCTCTATTGTTAACCTTGCTGGAAGGAACAGATGGGTTCGTGGTGTATTTTGACGCTTTCAGAGTTTAACTTGGTTGCATTCTGATGCAGCGGGGTAAGGTAATAGCTTATGCCTCCAGAAAGCTCAATGTTCATGAAAAGCACTATCCAACTTATGACCTGGAGTTGGTCGCAGTGGTGTTTACATTGAAAATATGGAGGCACTACCTTTATGGGGCTCACGTGGATGTTTTCACCGATCACAAGAGCCTTCAATATGTTTTCAGTCAGGAAGATCTAAATCTTCATCAGAGAAGATGGTTGGAACTACTGAAGGACTACGACATGAGTGTGCTGTACCACCTGGGCAAAGCCAATGTGGTGGATGATGCCCTGTGGTGGATGTCTATGGGGAGCATGGCTCATATTGAAGAGGGTAAAAAGGAACTGGCGAAGGATATTCACAAGTTAGCTCGGCTGGGAGTGCAGTTGGTTGATACAACTGAGGGAAGAGTAGTTGTTTAGAGTGGATCAGATTCCTCTTTGGTAGTTGAATTTAAGTTAAGGTAGGATGAAGATCCCATACTACTTAAGCTAAAGGAGGCAATTCTTAGAAAAGAAGTGGAGGCTTTCTCTAAAGGGGAGATGGTGTACTCCGATACCAAGGTAGACTATGTGTGCCAGATGTGGGTGACCTGAGATAGAATATCTTGGCTGAAGCACAGAGTTCGAGATATTCTATCCACCCAAGTGCCACTAAGTTATACCATGATTTATGGGATATTTAATGGTGGAACGACATGAAAAGAGACATTGCAGAATTTGTAGCTAAGTGCCCGAACTGCCAGCAGGTCAAGTGGAACATTAGAAACTGGGAGGTATGACTCAGGATATCAGTGTACCCACATGGAAGTGGGAAGAAGTGAATATGAATTTTATTATAGGTCTACCTCGTACTTGTCGGCAGCATGACTCAATTTGGGTGATAGTAGACCGGATGACCAAGTCAGCACATTTTCTCCCAGTTAAAACTGTAGACTCACCCGAGGATTATGCTAGGCTTTATATCCGGGAGTTGGTCAGACTGCATGGGGTGCCCTTGTCCATCATTTCGGATAGACGTACCCAGTTCACCTCTTATTTCTGAAAATCTTTTGAGAAGGGACTCGGTACCCAGGTCAAGCTCAACACAACTTTTCACCCGCAGATAGATGAGTCATCCTGTCACTCGTTGGTTCCCAAGATCAGAACCCCTTTTTCCAGGACCCCACGACTCAACCAATGAGTCATCGTTAGAAATGAATCGTTGTGTGAGTCATTAGATAAGAACCTCAGAAACTCCTTCCAGTGATGACGAGTGGAAACAACGACCCGTTGTGTCCTACAATGTGTAATTGTCACCACCCATCGCGTCAAGTTTGAGATTTTTAGAAATTTTTCCAGTGAAAGTAACGACTGGACACAATGACCCATTGGGTCCACCAACGAGTCGTGTCACCCGTTGCTAGACCTTCCAGAATTTCTCATCCAGTGACCAAGGGAGGAACCTACGACCCGTTAGTTCATCCAATAAGTCATGGTATCCCTCTTTGCCATATCCAGTGATCCCAACACCTAGGAAGTAGGACCAATGAGTGGTCCCAATGAGTCGTGGTCTCCACCAATAACTCGTTGAGTGGCCCGTTGGTTCCCTGTTGGTCAGTTTCTAGATTTTTAATTAAGGGATATTTTTGTAATTTTCCACCTATTTAGTCCCTAAAATATGTGGTTTTAAGTATAATTTCAGAGAATTTAGAGGGATTCAATGGGTTTTCCCCTCATTCCCCACATATACTCTTAGGATATCGATCGTAGAATTCAGACCTTTCCTCTCAAGAAAGAACTAGGGCTCCTTGTTAGTTGCAGAAGTTTAAGCTTTTGTTCTCCAAGGATTTCTTATCCAGGTATGTGGGAATTCAATAAGGCAATAGTTCTTCCCTTGTGTCCCCAAAATATTCTCTATTTTCTCTATCAGTTATAGCCCTGTGGATTCGGAATGTAGAAAATTGTCAGACCAATTTCTTTAAGATTTCAAGTAGAATATCTCTTATGATTTTAAATACTTTATTATTCCCTATTTCTAGAAAGTTGTGAAAATTGTATTTAGTAGAATGATTTAGCCCTAGTTTTTAGTTCAGTAAAATTTAGAATCTTGCGTGTTGGAATAATTTCCCTGTAGCTTGATTCTATCAGTTTTGAGATCCCCATATTGTTAGTGTATGTGAAAATTTTAGTCAGATACATATTAGTCCAGTCTCAGTCAGATTATTATACTCAGTGATGTCTAGAAATGTCAGCTGATCAGTTTGACTATAGTTAATTCTTGAGGTGTTAGTGGTTCCTCCCAGTTATCAATATTAGACTCAAATACCAGATTTTAGTGGTTCTTTAGATGGTCATGACACTTCTAGATAAGCAGCTCTGACCAGTCTTAGAACCCCCAGCTTCAAATTTCAGGTTGTTCTTTAGACGGTTACGACGCTTCCAGATATGCAGCTCTGGCCAGTCTTAGGACACCAGTTACAGAATCCAGTCCGATAAGACTCTCAGGGTACTTCTAGATAGGTATTCCAGACTTATTCTTTGGCCCCAGTTTCGAGCTATCAGCTTAGTAGTTAGTCTAGGACTATCCAATGGGAGTAGGACTTAGCACCGAGCAGACTTGGGTTCCAGCACACCCAGGTTCCTAGAACTACATTGCCACCACAGGTCATTTTTATTGGCCTTATGGCCCCAGACTTGTGATCGCCCATTTCATGCCTTTTATACCCTGGCCAGGTATATTGGGTCCTACTGATGGGGTGTATATATCGAACTCCACGTCTAGCTCACGTGGTTATATATCGGTTATAGACTCTCCCACTAGTCAGTTCAGTCTCAGTTAGCTCAGCTCAGAATAGTTTTAGATTACTCAGTTCAGATCAGCTCAACACATTAGTTTAGATTAGTATCTCAGATTTAGGGCATGTCTTTGACCATCAGACCGGATCATATTGACCATCTCAGTATATTTCAATTTATTCAGTTTTAGCATTTCAGTTGGTCATTGCATGTCATTACAGTTTAGTTATTTTATTCTCGGTGTTATGTTTTCTCCTACTTACTCAGTACATTCAAAGTATGACGCATACCTCCTATGTTGTATTATTTTATGATGCAGCTGCGGGTTCTCAGTCTCAGCACCGTTAGCGGATCTTCTCCAGGAGTTATCAGCTGCGCCAGTGGTGAGTCCTCATCTTTCGAGGACGATGTTGTTTTACTTTAGTTATTTTTCATTCAGTAGACTTTAGAGTTAGCTGGGGGCTTGTCCCAGCAACTCATCAGATAGATGGCTTTTATACACAGACACAGATTCATACTTTCAGTTTTGTTTTCAATTGTATAAAGCTTTATGATTTAGTTCTTCTTCATAAATGATTTTTATTACTTCAAATTTTCCGCTATGATTTTACTCAGATTAGCAGTGTTATGATAGACCATGGGTTGACTTGGAGTTACTTGTGACTTCAAGTACCGTGTCTCATCCAGGGTATAGACTCGGGTCGTGACAAGGGCATTTTGGGAAAGTTAACCCCCAAACTTTAACTATTCTTTTTCCTTAAGTAATGCAACATGCTATATATATGAGATTTTGTATCAAGGGCCAATCAAGACATTCTTGAATAAGGGGACATTGCTAAAGCTTGGAGCATTATGGTAGTTGTACACAAAATCATCAAGCCTCAAGATAACTCAAACATTATACACCAACTCAAGAAAAAGAAAAGACTCAAACCATATTGCACAAGCTTCAATAGGTAACCACAATCATTAAACATAGTTTGCATGCATTCAATTCATTCAAACAAGGGGCATAGTTCCTCAAACAAGTTCAAAGAGCATCTCAAGTCATTGGCAGTTCACGCTTGCCTTAATTTTCGCTACACGCTTGCCTCGATCGTACCTCTCTTTTGAAAATAATTTTAAGCAAGTACCCCAAGGAAATGACGCCACTCACAAGAAGAGAGAATCCCAAACATTTTTTTACGTTTTGCACATAGGGATTATAAGATAAGACAAAGATGCTCTCTCTCAAAAAGAAATTCAAGTGCATACAAATTGACCCATAGGCTTTCCCTTCATGTATATTGCCACTAATATAGTGTTGCTATACTGAAAATCAATTAGGACTTGCGGGTCATAATGAAGGCTAGGGGAAAGGGAAGGACAAATATTTAGCTTTAGTGACTAAAGCCTCCCTAATGTCTTTACAAACCCTTGTAACATTCCATCATCTTATTGAGATTACTCTACCTTATTTCTACTTGTTCATCATCTTCATCTTTTGTATAACACAATCCACCCTTATAACACTTATGAGTTTAACATTTAGCCTCATCTATGCAAGAGATAACACCTTTTAATTATTCTTTCCCTTTTTATGAATCGAGGTCTTTCAACCCATCAATTCATTCATCTCATCACAATTTTGGTGCGACCTCAATTTTAGGCTTTTCATTTTTCCTCCTACTCTTGTAAACCCCCAAACTTAGGCTTTTTCCTCATTTCATATTCATTTCCTTATCGCTCCCCATTCATGGGAATCAAGCCCTATTTTTTCATTCTTTCATCACTAGCAACTAGGGAGGATGGGTGCCAAAGAGAAGGATTAAAAATGGTCATTACGCTTGTAATGTGCTTTCCAACGAAAGGTTCCAAGGCTCAAACATTGGCTATCAAATATTAATATTCAAGGAGGCCATTTTGGGTGAAGTGACTAACAAAAGAGGGCCTAAGATTATGTTCTAACTGCAGCCACATCTAGCATTTCCCCATGAATCACACTTAAGAAAAGTTCTAGACAATCATGCATACACAAGAATTAAACCAAAAACCTCACCACACAAGGCATCACAATCCAAGGAGTTAACACACTTCTTTTGTGACAATAAGAGGATGAATTTTAACAATCTAGTTATGTATTAACAAGCCAAGAAAGGAATATATAATTCATGGGAAGAGCGTGCTCTTTTTCACCTTTAGATACCTCTCTTTTCTTTTCAGAAATTATGCACAATGCCAAGTAAGAAATGTTGGTGTTACGTCATCAAACAAGTTCACAAAAGACTCTACAAGACTCTAGATTTGACATTTTTTCTTAAGAAAGTCGCCTCTCAATCTATCATTGGGAAGTACCAACCCGGTTCAACAACAAAAACAGAAGACAAAGAAACTGCTCCTTGAGAAAGAACCGTAGTATAAATAAAACCCTTGGAGTTTATTAAAAGACTACTATCTAAAAAGGCAATTCTGCTAACAAGTAATGACGATTTTCCCTTAAGAATGACATTACCCAATCTATCATAGGGCCATATCGTACATCACTTAACAAATGGGCTACTCAGACTTTGCCCCTACCACAAATCAAGCATTGTCCTCGATGCACATGGTAAAACAAATCAAGGAAGGAATAGGTGAATGAACTCCTTGGTATGATGGAGGCATCTGCATTGAAATTGTGTGCATTGTATAACCATTTCTTTAGAACATCCTCTTTTAAAGCCTTCTGCTCATAACCAGCATTTGACTGGCGTCTCGCGTATTTGAATCGGCGTTTCACCGAGCTAATGTAGATGTGCCATTGCTTAAACATTTTCTTCCATGCATTATGTTTGACATCTGTGTTTCGCACATTTAGACTTGCACTTCGCCGGTTTAGCGCTGGTTGCTCAATTCAAATTTGGCTTCTCTCACCTTTATCACATTTCATACCTGTTCCATCCCTGCACAATCAAAGACAACACAAACATCAAGTAAAACAAAACAAAAGAAAAAGTAGAAACAAAATGTAAAAGCACTTGCGTTGCCTCCCAAAAAACGCCTTATTTAACATCATGGCTCGACAACTTTAACTTCACCACTTTTCTCTCCACTTTGAGCTTTTGAATCGCACCCCTAGTTTCTTGTCCACTCTTATATTCCTCTTGAGGGGTGGTGGTGTAAGAATCAAGAGACCAAGCAATGGATGTTGCATCTTGTGTTTCTGGTCCCTTAAAGGAGGGATGTGCTTTGACCTTGTTGGCATGGCATACTCTAAGATGAAGCCACCTTGATCTTCCTCCTCAACTTCCTCCATTGACTTTTTCTCCTCAGTCTCCATTTTTTCAACCAAGTTCAATGTTGAAAATGATAAGAGGGCGGTTTAAGTCGCTCCCCTTTCAAGAATTCTTCTTTCTTGACATCCTCCTCCTCCTTTTCAAGTGCACTAGAGTCCTTGAGTGTGATTTGTTAGATGTCATTTGGAGAATCTAGTGTCACTTCTTCAACCTTGGCATCTTGCATTTTTACAATGTTGGTTGATTGGTTGGCACACCTCTATGACTTCTTCAACACTCACCTTGACTCATTCTTCATCATTATTTTGAGCTTCCTCCCATGAGTCAAGTTGAGCTTTGCCCCATTATTCACTTCTTCTTGTTATGCTCCTTAATATCTCCTCTACTTCTTCTTTTAGAGATTCACAGCTTTCTTCTTAAGGAGTTGATGGTTCCATGGGAATAGAGGGGTTTTCATTCTTTTTCGCATTAGACTCCCACTCCAAAAAGGCTTGGAGCATGTCTTCCATATGCCCACATGTATTTCTCCTTCCCTCTCTTGTCATGGCTTCATTCCCTTTAAGCTCAGGAGCACAACTTCTGTCGTATCCACTATAATGAGAAGTGACCCCATTTGGGCATCCATCCCAATGTCTCCCATGACTACCACATAATGTGCATGTATACCCATCATAGGAAGGAGAAGGTACACTCATCTCCCTTCTAGGGGTATATTTGTAATTTTGCCAATAGTGTGGTCCTCCACAATAAGGACATGGGTCATCACAATAAGGGTTGCAACCAACAAACCTTCTTTCATTCCATGATGCCATCATACAACCACAAACAACAACAAAAATAAAAGCAAAACAAGATGTAAAAAAAAATGCAAAACTAGTTCGAATTAATAAATAACTAATGTCTTATCACAACTCAATTCCCTGGCAATGGCGCCATTTTTTATAACTTCCAAACCACACTCTTCTTTTTATGAAAGAGTGTAAACAGCCATTATATCAAAATAACTATCCCAATGGATGTTGGGGTCGAATCCCACAAAGAATTGAGTTGACAATTCAAGAGTTATAAACTAATTCAAATTAGAACGCATAATTGTTCAACATCTGAAAAGTAAAATTGGGGGGAAATTAAAGGGAAATAACTATCTAATTGTAAACCAAGACTAGTTAGGGGAAATTCCAAATAAAGAAATCACAAGTGAGAGTCTAGGGGTATTCTATAGATGAGAGCACAACTAAATCGGGAATTTCTTTAATGCCTTACACTCAAAATTATCATAGATAGCAGTAGATAATCCACATTCTCTTTTTTTTTCAATCATAAGAATGTTTATGCCTTTGGTTCTTTCAAACCCCAAAGCCAATTCAAGTTATCAACCACACAAGCTTGAGGAAGGACTAGTTATTTCTAGTCTTGATCTTTAATGGAGTGAAAATGTGGGTTTTAACTATCTCTAGCTTAATCTCACACACTAACACTCCAATTCTTCACTAATATCTTCTCACCCAATTCTCACCTATCTCTTTCGAGAAAAAGCAGGAAAAGTAAAGTACAATTCATGTTTTCAAACAATCAATTTTGGAAATTATAACTTGGGAGAAGATAATAGATCTACAATTTTAATAAGAATCCAAGAATAATTTATCAAAATTCAATCAAATTAATAAACCCACCATGAATATTCCTCTAGCTATAAAATTAGTCAAGCATATTTAAAGATAGAGAGAAGATACCAAGAGGATTCCCCGCACATTTATCACATTAGCTTCACAAATTTGCTTCACAAGCTCTTACAATAATGGTGGAATTCCCCCAAAATGTGTTAAAGAAAAAGAAGAAGAAAAGTACTATCTAACTCTACAATTCTATAGTGAAAAGATGTGTGGAAGATGAATGAATGGTTGGTGAATTTGTTGAATGAATGAGTGGTGTACAGTGAAAGCTATGTAAATATCTATACTTTCTTGTGTATAACTTTCCCCAAATTCCCTTTAGGCTTTTAGATGCTTTGGAGACCTTTCTAGACCTTTTTATCCTTCATTAGAAGGCCTCTCCTGTGAAGAACCGGCATTTTGCCGGTGCCAATCCAGCGGAGCACCAAGCTATATCCGGTTGAAAACAATGTCCTGACAGGGAGAACTTGCGTTAAGCCACTTCCAAACTGCCAACCGCCGGTTGGTTAGCCGGTCTAGGCAATGACCTCCACATTTTTCCCTTTCGGATCCGCGTTTGGCCGATTCAAAGCATATCCTTACACCCCTTTTTTAGCTCAAATCTTCCATTATCTTTGGACCCTCTCTTTCATATGCTCACTCATAAAATTTCATCTCAAACTCCATGTGTTTTGCTCGATTTCATGTTTTATCTAATCGCATGAAGTACGTACAAAGAATTCAAGAGATAGGGCATAAATCCACATAAATGACTCAAAAACTAGGCAAAAACTCATACGTAGGAGCCTAATGAGTTAGTAAATATCCAACTCATCGCGTGGCCTTGTCGGCCTGAGGCTATATTTATAGTTGAGATATAACAGTTTGTTTTCTTGATTTAAGTTGCTGACAGGCACCAAAGGTGCATATGCCCAGCCAGGTCAGCCCAGGTCCCAGTATGGCATTAAGTGCCTGTCATGCCTTTAAGGTGGGGCATGAAAAACTTGGTATTAGAGCAGGTCGTATCCTAGGGAGTCTACAATCCATGTCTAGTAAACACTTCTCTACGTGTGTGTACTGCACCACATTCCATAGGCAGGAGGCTACGTATAGCATGGGTACCCTCCTTTCTCCTCCAGTTGTGCTATAGAGCTATGTTATATAGGGTAGCTCCCTAAGCTTACATCATTCGACTTATTTTCATAGGAAATGTCTGACGCACGATAGACCATGACTGGTCAGGTGCTGGATGTTGCGGCAGGAGAGGGCACTAGCAGATTGCCACAGTTAGAGCTGGCCCGATCTGAGGGTAATAGGGAGACTTCACCCTTGTAGCATTCCCCGCCACGCCAAGAGCCCCCCAGGGCAGTAGACATGTTAGCACCACCCCCAGCGGTCCCTGTACCTATACTATTGGATAGGAGGTTAGGAGTGCTATCTATATGTTGGCTTAGATGATGGCCGCTCAGCCCAACTGGTGGTACCAGTTGTTGCTGAATTTGATGGAGGACTTAGAAGTTGAAGGATTCGAGAGTTTCTTTCCCTGAGCCCTCCGCAATTCACGAGGGAAGACCATGGGGAGGAATCTTAATACCTAGATTAGTTACAGTGGATCTGTAGGGTAATGCATGCCACGCCTGCAGAGTTTATCGAGTTGGCAGTATTCCTACTACGAGACATAGCAGTATTATGGTATGAGAGTTGGGAAAGGTCCTGAGGCAGAGACGTACCCCCTCCAACTTGGTCCAGTTTTTCAAAGGACTTCATAGATCATTGCTTGCCATGAGAAATTCGACAGGCCCAGGTAGATCAATTTCTGTACCTGGAACAGGGTTCAATGAGCGTTCGAGAGTATGCGATGATGTTTGACTCCTTGACCAGATATGCGCCAGCCTTTGTGGATACCATGCCAGCCAGGGTATATCTGTTTATCATGGGGTTGCTTCCAGAATATGTGGAGACCTGTGTTACAGATACCTTACGAGAGGATATGGACATTGCCTGCATTCAGGCTTTCACTTAGAATATTGAAGGGATTAGGCAGTGACAGAAAGAAGTAGAAAGGATAAGGGAAAATGCATAAAAAACCCCTCAAACTTGTCCACTAAACTTACTTTAATACTTTAACTTTACGGGTGTTTGTTTACCCCCTTATTATTATTCGTAACGTATTTATTTACCTCCTAAAAGATGACTTGGCAGAATAAATATTTGAACCTCCCTAAAAGCGCGTGGAAAAATGAAAAAGTATATTAATATTGATTAAAATGATACATATGTTAATATTTAATTGGATATTATCCTATTAATTATAATTAATTAGTTTTTGTTGGCCTCTCTTTTTTTATTTCTTTATTCTTTTTCTTTTCTTTTTCATACTCATTTTCATCATTAGAATATTCTCAATGGTTGCTTTTCCACCATGTCCAACCAACAAAAGTTTTTTTAGCCCAAACATCCGACGAAAAATTTGTAAAACTTTTGTGATTAAGACAGATTAAAAATCAAAATGAAAGATGATAATCAAAAAATTGAAAACAATTTTTGTATAGGCAGATCTAAATATTTCTCGCTATGGTTGGCTAAAGCTTCTTGATTCAAAGATGGATTTAGAGTAAACTACCAAATCCATTAATAATACACAATCTTCCTCTCTCTCTCTCTATATATATATATATATATATAGATATATACATACATATATATATATATATATATATATATATATATATATATATATATATATTGAAAGTGGCCAAAGAAAAATTAAATGTTTTAAAGTATGAGGAATTTCAATAATGAAAAAGAAGGGTTTGAATTTTGATGTTAAAATTATTGGTTGTAGGAGGTGGGGGAATGGTTATTTGGGTGGGTATGAGCAGGTTGAAGATGAGAAAGAATATGGAGGATGAGGAATTCAAACGATGTGAAAAGAGAAGCTTGAATTTTGTTGTTGAAGTTACCGGTTCTAGGAGGTGGGGGAGTTGTTAGTGGGGTGGGGGTGGGGGGTGGAGGTGAGGAAGAAGATAGAGGATGAAGAATTTTAAGAATGGAAAAAGAGAGGCTTGAATTTTGTTGCTAAAGTATTCAATTATAGGAGGTGGGGTGGTTAGTGGGGTGAGGGCGAGTGGGCAGATGGGTGTGAGGAAGAAGATAGAAAAGAGAAATTTGTGATTAAAAATATTTTTTAAAAATATTTTTTATGAGGAGGATGACATGGCGGTGTTTTTTAATTTTTTTTAAAAAACACTTATGTGGAGGATGACATGGGCGAGTGGACATCACACTCTAATTTATGACTGGGTTTAGGTTGACAGGGAGACAATAATTTCACTTTAAATTAGAATAGGGGGTCAAAAAATGTTCGTAATGTTGAAATACTAAACTAAGTTTAATGGACAAGTTTGAGGGGTTTTTATGCATTTTCCTAAAGGATAAACCAGGAACAGCACCGGAGGGTCAGGCCCAATGACATACAGGATGAATTTCAGGGTGGACCCAGGCCACAAATATCAGGTAGGCCACCCAAACCTCCACCTCCGTAGTAGCTGAATGGTAGATCAGATCATCGGGGATAGTTAGGTCCCAGCGAGAGCTTGCGAGCATCAGGTTTCCAGCAGTAGAGGGGATCAGATTAGAGTAGGCCCGTTGTACCGTGTTGTAGTATTTGCAATCGACGTCATTCCAGGACATGCAAGTACAGTTCTACTGCTTGTTATACTTGTGGACAAGAGGGTCATATAATGAGGGATTGTCCAGCTAGAGGTTGGGGTGATCGAGACCAGCAGGACAGGTCTTTAGAAGGGTCTATGCCCCAACACCTTCAGTAGGGCACAGGCCCTCAACTCCAACCGACAGAGGCCAAGGTAAATTAGGGGCATCTAGTTCTGGCAGTGGTCCGGATCGCACTTACGCCTTACAAGGGCAACATGAGTTAGAGACCTCATCAGATGTTGTAATAGGTATGCTGGATGTTTTCTCCCTCTCAGTTTATGATTTGATAGACCCAGGTTCCACTTTGTCCTATGTTACTCCATTAGTGGCCCAAAAGTTCGGTATAATGCCATAATTGCTTCAGCGACCCTTCCGGTGTCTACACCCGTCAGTGACTCTGTTGTTGCTAAGAAACTCTATCGGGGTTGCACAGTAGAAATTGTAGGTCGCCAGACTTTAGCAAATTTAGTGGAGCTAGAAATGATTAATTTTGATCTAATTACGGGTATCGATTGACTAGCGCCATATTATGCCAATGTAGAATATTGGACCAAGACTGTCCGATTTCACTTTCCAGGGGAGGTGGTACGAGAGTGGAAAGGCAATGCAGCTACACCAAAAGGTAGGTTCATATCCTATCTTCGGGCAAGAAAGTTGATAGCGAAAGGTTGTATTTACCATATTGTTAGGGTTCGGGATATACAAGAACAATCCCTGACTCTTCAGTCCATCCCAGTGGTTAGTGAGTTTCTACATGTGTTCCCAGATGAACTCCCGGGTATTCCTCCAGAGCGTGAGATTGTTTTTTCTATCGGCTTGCTTTAAGGTACACAACCTATATCCATCCCTCCATATTGAATGGCTCCCTCCGAGTTGAAAGATCTAAAAGAATAGTTGAAAGACTTGTTAGATAAGGGTTTTATCAGGCCTAGTACTTCACCGTGGGGTGCGACGGTCCCATTTATGAGAAAGAAAGATGGCTCCCTATGCATGTGTGTAGATTATCGGTAGTTGAATAAAGTTACTATTAAGAATAAATATCCCCTTCCAAGGAAAAATGATTTGTTTGATCAGCTGCAAGGGGCGAAATACTTCTCTAAAATTGACTTAAGGTCAGGATATCACCAGGTGCGAGTCCGAGAAAAAGATATTCCGAAAACAGCTTTTGGGACCAGGTATGGTCATTTTGAATTCCTAGTTATGTCCTTCGGGTTGACAAGTGCACCAGCAGTGTTCATGAATTTGATGAACAGTATCATCAGGACATATTTAGATCTGTCTGTGATAGTGCTCATTGATGATATTCTGGTATATTCCCCCTCAGAGGGTGAACACTGAGATCATTCTTGAATAGTACTCTAGATCCTCAAAGATCACCAATTGTACGCAAAGTTCTCCAAATGTGAGTTTCTGGCTGAATTCTGTAGTTTTCTTGGGCCATATTGTATCAGATGCTGGTATCCAGGTTAACTCATAGAAAATCGAGGCAGTCAAGACGTGGCCTAGGCCCATAACTCCAACTGAATTTCATAGTTTTCTAGGGTTAGCCGGATATTACAAAAGGTTTGTGGAAGGATTTTCTACCCTATCAGCACCTTTGAACAAATTGACTCAGAAAGCAGCCAAGTTCCACTAGACCGAGGCCTGTGAGTAGAGTTTCCAGGAGTTGAAAAATAAATTGACATCTGTAGTTGTGTTAGCATTGTCGGAAGGTTCATAGGGTTATGTTGTATACTGTGACGCTTCAGGTATTGGGTTAGGGTGTGTTCTGATGCAACACGGTAAGGTGATTGCCTATGCTTCGAGTCAGTTAAGGAAGCATGAAATCAACTACCCCACCCATGATTTAGAATTAGCTGCAGTGGTTCATGCTTTTAAAATATGGAGGCATTACTTGTATGGTGTACATGTTGACATTTTTACTGACTATAAGAGCCTCCAGTATATCTTCACGCAGAAGGAGTTGAATTTGTGGCAGCGTCGTTGGCTAGAATTGCTGAAAGGAATATTATAGCTGATGCCCTTAGCCGTAGATCCATTGGCAGCTTAGCATATTTGATCCCAGAATAGCGAGAAATGGCTCGAGAGCTACTTCAGTTAGTCCGGGTAATGGATTTAGAAGATAATGGGGTTGTGACCCAAAATACAGCAATGTCCTCCCTAGTTGTAGAGGTAAAGGAGCGGCAGTATGAGGACCCTAATCTAGTACAGCTCAAAGACAAGGTTCAGCAGGGTGAATTATTGGCCTTGGAGTTAATGGAAGATGGGGTCTTGAGATTCAGAGGTCGAATTTGTGTTCCAGATGTAGCAGGGCTCCGCCAGCAGATTATGTCAGAGGTACAATATTCTTGTTACTCTCTTCATCCAGGTTCGACAAAGATGTACCATGATATAAAGGAGATATATTGGTGGCCTAGAATGAAGAAAGGTGTAGCTGAATTTGTAGCACAGTGTCCTAATTGCCAGCAGGTAAAAGTTGAACATCAGAAACATGGCAGATTGACTCATGAGATAGTTGTACCTATGTGGAAATGGGAAGCAGTTAATATGGACTTTGTGACAGGGCTACCTTACACCAGGAACACATTTGACTCTCTTTGGATTATTGTCGATATGTTGACGAAATCAGCCCACTTCTTGCCACTCCAAACTACATTCTTAGCTGAAGATTGTGTCGATTTATATATTAGGGAGATAGTCCGACTGCATGGTGTCCCAACATCTATCATTTCCGATAGAGGGGCACTTTACAGCTAGGTTTTGGCAATCATTTCAGAAAGGTTTGGGAACACATGTTAATCTAAGTACAACTTTCCATCCCCAGATAGACGGTCAGGCAGAGCGCACCATTCAGACACTCTAGGACATGTTACGAGCGTGTATGCTAGACTTTGGAGGAAGTTGCAATGAGCATCTACCCCTTATTGAATTTGCATATAATAACAACTATCATTCTGCTATTCGGATGGCGCCTTATGCGGCTTTATATGGGCGGAAATATAGGTCCCCCATAGGATGGTTCGAAGTAGGGGAGGCAGGGTTGATTGGACCGAATACGATACAGCAATCAGAAGAAAAGGTAAAACTCATCAGAGAAAGGTTGTTAATAGACCAGAGTCGTCAAAAGTCCTATTCCGATATGTGGCGTAGGGACTTGGAATATAATGTTGATAATTGGGTGTTTCTCAAAGGTTTGCCTATGAAGTGCGTGATGATATTTGCAAAGAAGCGCAATCTTAGCCCTAAGTTCGTTGGCCCGTATCGAATCCTTCGGAGGATAGACTGAGTGGCATATGAGTTAGAACTGCCTTCAGAGCTAAAATTTGTTCAACCAGTCTTCCACGTGTTAATGCTAAGGAAGTGCATAGGGGACCCGTCTCAGGTTGTTCCAATTGAGGATGTTCATGTTACTGAAGATCTATCCTACAAAGAGACTCTAGTTGCTATACTAGATTGGCAGGTCCGTACATTGCGGACTAAAGATGTATCCTCCGTTAAAGTCATGTGGAGGAACAGAAATGTCGAAGAGATGACTTGGGAAGCTGAGGACGATATGAGGTCTAGATATCCTCACTTATTCCAGACCTGACCCATATTATACAGTTGAAGTGAGATCATTGTTCAGATGTTACTCTATTTCTTATATTACTAGTATTGTTCAGTTGTTCACTTCTATATTGTGGAGTAGTCATTTATAATGTCCTGTGAGACACCTATGTTGGACTTTTCTGCATTTCAGATTTTCAGATAGTCCATATTATAGAGAAGACTCTATCAAAACTTTCTAGCAATAGTTAAAGGAGTTGAGTCTTTTAAGTTTAAAGATTACATTTGAGGACGAATATTCCTAAGGGGGGATGATGTAACACCCCATAAGTTTCTATCATTTAACGAAAGTGTGTGTATGTATGTTGAGAGTTTTGGTATACGACGCATGCGAGAAAGGGCTATGAGAATGATACGAGCATGGCATCGAGTGAGCCGGAGGCCAAGCGCCTTGGGCGCCATGCCGCACCATCCATCCTGGCGCTATAGCCGGTGTGTTGCGCCCCTTGGCCAGTGCTATGGTCAGCGTGTCATGCCCCTAGGCCACCCACCCCAACTTATATATATATATATATATATATATATATATATGTTTAAGTGTCGGAACATCATTTTAAAAGATTCCCTTGGTAGATAAGTGAGGGGAGAGAAGGTTTTCTTCCGTTTTTCATCAAATTACACCGCTAAATTCTATCCAACCATAAATTCACCTTGGATGACAAGTTCTAGGCTTATGAGAAGCATCTCTGTGGAGTTATTTCTTGAAAATTCACTCCGTGCACTGGAACCCCGCCAAGTAAAGGTATTCATAATTACTTCAAATCGAGTCTTAAGAGGCTATAGGTGATAGATAAGCATTTCTCCCTTCTAAACTCTTGAGAAATTATGAGTTTTTGGCCGAACTAAACAAAGTTGAATTATGGTTAATATTATTATTGAAAGATATTGTTGTTTATCGAGTCTTAGTATTGAAAATAGCCCTATTTTCTCAGCGTAAGGGTTGCAATTGAGTGAAATCACCAGCTATAGGTTGGAACTAATCGAATAAGCGAAAATCAGCATTTTAGGTATGTTAAGTCTAATCTCTTCGGCAAGTTATTCTGGTCGTATAGTAATACGACCTATATCCTTGTAAGAAAGCCAAAAGCATGTATGTTGTGATTAGCTGCTACCATTAGTTTGAGATTAGCGTTTACTATTTCAAATGGGGCTGACCCTACCCTATATAGCCTTCTATCGACCAATCTCAGTGTTACTATTTGTGTCATCGCCTACGGGGCTATATAGATCGCTTAGAGGAGCTATATGTTGTCTGACAGGACTATATTCAGGCCCAAGGGCCATATTACAGTCCATGCATGAATGGGCTTCTATTTTAATGTCGTATCGGCATCACTGAGCCTCCATCGAGCCTTGTGTGCCCAGGGTGCATTTACAGGAGCCCAACGAGCTCAAACACAACTATAGGAGCCCAGCGGGCACAGTTGCAGACCTAGAGACCAAGTAGGCTGGCTATAGTCACCTATTGACTTATATTACCACATTAGGGATATATATATTGAAATGTACTTGTTTGGCCTTATGGGGACCCATGTAGGTTATTCTATGTTGTTTGTACCTATTGGGCTTATGGGGTCCAGGTAAGGTTCTTGTTCGCATTATTTATTGTTAGTTATACAGCAGGTTGTGAGGCTATTCATATTATAACTCTTATCCTTTCTAATGATCATTTTCAGTTCTACTATAAGTATTATTCAATCATTTTCATTACTGCCTTACATATTTGGTACATAATGTACTAAGGCCCATTATTGGGGCGCTCCATTACTTGTCTACAGGTGTGGATAGACATGGTTCAGGACCTTCCTAGCTGCCAACCAGAGTCAGAAGTCTAGTCAGCTCCTTTCTCCAGAGTTGATACTTAGGGAAGGTTTGTTCTTTGTAAGATTTGAACCATTATATGTATGTTGGTAAAACCTAATCGGAAAATTTGATGAATTCTAAGTGTTTGGTGGAGTAAAGCATGAGTTATAAATATGTGTTAAGGAAGTTTGAAGTTGGCTAGGGATTGAAGTATCGATTTTGTGACTTTTTTCAAGAATGGGTAAGAATACAGACCGTTGAAGTGACATATGGATCGTACCTGGTGCTGCAAACAAGATGTGGAGACTTGGGAGCTATTGTCCTAATCACGAAGCCATATATGGAGCATACATGAGAAGTACGGGTAGTTTGTGAGAAGAGAAACATATACAAAGATAGGAGTGAAGGGTATGTGAAATTTATGAGTAAGGGTCAACTATAAATGATAAGATCTACTAATCTACAAAGTGTTTTTGAGTGTTCTACCATCAAAACATATTCTCATGAATCAAGTTTCCAATGCATCTAACCATTCAACAATTTGGAGTAAAAATAATGGGCATTTTACTAAGGCATTTTCAAGCAATTATGAATTGTGAACCAATATATGGACCGCAAATTGAATATGTTGTCTATAACTGTAAGATCTTGGCCATAGGTCACTAAATAGTGATTGTCCCGTGGAGGGGTCAATTGATGCTTCAATATGTGCCCCGCAAGTTGAATTTTTAGTTTGAAAATGGCAAATTATTGGCCATAAAATATGATTTTCAGCCTCATTTAAATAAGATTTTGGATTTACTTTCTTATTTCTTCACCCCAACTCGGCCCAATAGCCTCTAAAGCTCTCCAGAAACCTCCTAAGCATGTAGAAACATCTCCCATGATCATAAAACATAAAACTATGTATTTTTCAATATTTTGACATCAAATCCTCTCTCTCTCCTCTAGCAAAGTCAAGAACCACTTTTGACTTCTATGACATGGAATCTTGAGAACTCCTCCTTTATCCAATGTAAGTAACTCTCCTAAACCCTTGAATATTTATTATTTTCTACTCCTTAGGGATGTTCTAAGTTCGGGACTCATGGAACGGTGCTAGAAAGTCATGAGTTCATGTTTTGACCTAGATTATGGTTTATGGGACTGTCTTGGTGTTGTGGATGGATATGGTTATTTTGATTGGAGTTTTTATGATTAGGAATGTTTTTAAATGTATGTAGAAGGAGGGGGGTGTTAAAAAAATCCCACCCATACGAGGCTCGGATTTCCTATGCCCTCCGGGTGTTCGAGGTAATGTCTTTATGACTTGAAATTCGTCACTAAGATATTGATTGTAGTTTCTATTTATAAAATTATTGTAGATTGATATTATAAAGGGATTGTTTATTCATGGTGATAATTGCAAGGCCAAAGATATGGTATGTAAGTTATCTCTACATGTGGGAACCTCATTGTTCTTCCCCATGTTACGTTATTCATGTCTATGAGCTTTTCCTATATTTATGAGTTAGAGCTATAATGAAAATATTACGCCTTGATATTATTTATTGTTATGAAATCCAAGGAACCTCTATGATACTACTCATCCTCTATAGTATCCTTTTTTCATGAATTCTATTATTTCCTAACAAAAATTGCATGAAGGATAAAAATTTTCTTTGAAATCGGAATTGATGAGTCCACTTAAGTATTTTATCATGAATATCTTAATTCTTTATGAATTTCTATAAATTTCCATCATGCCTCATTCGGTGGGTTTTACATGTCCATCCATGAAATTTTGACTTAAATTACGATTTTACTCTTTTTTTTGAGTTGTTAGAGTTAAGGTCAAGAATGTATGTCTATGATGAATGATTTTCAAAATGGTATAAGTTTCTATGTATGTTTTATGACCATTGTTGATTAATCCATGAGTTTCATGAGCCCTCTTATAAAATGTGTCAATTTTACAAACTACAATTTTTCCTCCAAAAAGAGATGTTTTGATGATTTTTATGAACAATGATTACGACATAATGATTTATGAATTTAAAGATCTTATGAAATAATGAACTATGATTATGATATGATGATGACTTAAGATTATAAGATAGGTAGCTTAACGATGATTTTGAGTAAATCACACTACATAATAAAAGGGGAGTGGTATTATTACTCGAAAAGGCTTCGTGCCTGAAACTATGTATGCTAATGTAGGTTATGGATAATTTTAATTGGTTCAACTAAATCCTTATATTCCCCTGATATGGGCTATTATGGATCCTTTCTAGCAAACTATGCAATGATGTCTCATATCCTGGGAAGGTATGGGATGACTTCACTGATTGGGCAAAAATCAGACTATATATTTACATGGTGGTTTATGTTAGTTAAATTAAGAACCTCCTATAGTAAATTAATAAACAATGATAAAAGATGATTTTTCAAAAGGTCAATTTACTGATTTTTAAATGTCTTCTTCCTTTATATTATGTCTATATTTTCCATTTGTCCTTTCTACTATCAGCTATGTTTATGTTTCAGTCGGTTGTTTTACATATAGTAAGATACTATCTACTTATGTTTCTTTTACTGGGGTGCTGAATTGTTTTATACTGTAGACTCAGGTACTCAGATGGATGGTCAAGCATCACATTATTATCCCTAATATTCAGCTATTGGTATGCGCTAAGTCAGTTTATTCAGCTCTATTAGTTTTTGACTTAGAGTTATGCTAAGTGTCTTGTTCCAGTAAAATAGTTATTCCATTAGGACAGAGGCTTCATAGATTATTCATGTTGATGTAAGTTTGGCAAGTCCTTCTTTTCTATAAATTGAGTGTTTTCATTTTAAAAGCTTAAGTCTATTAATATTCCTCTTATGTTAGATGTAGGCTCATGATGTACGCCAAGTTACATGATTCACTTAGGCCAGTAATGGCATCGGGTGCCAGCCATGACCAGGCCATAGGTCAGGGTGTGACAATTCACATTTATAAAATTTAGCATACAACCTATGATCCTAGAGAGTGTGCAGCATTTCTCTTAGATGGTCTGCATGTTTAGCCTCAGATCCTGAATTTATAAGGACATGGTCAATTAAGACAATCACAAAAACATTTAAAAAATGGCTTAAACGTTCAATTTATCAATCCATGAAGGTTGGTTTGGAATTAATGAGCCCAAATGACATCACCAAAAACTCATAATGGTTGTACCTAGTTCAGAAAGCTATCTTCAGACTGCTAGCCTGCTTAACCCGCAATTGATGATATCTGAGCCTTATTTCAATCTTAGAAAAGCACCTAACACTCTATTGTCACGCCCCGCCCTGGGGGGTATGACTTGCACCTGGTGCCCTAGTAGGACCTAGACTGCTATCTGGTGAGCCAAAGCACATCTGGTGCCTGGCTGGCTCTAACTCAAATTCCTAGAAACAAAGGGCTATATAACGGCTGCAAACACAGCCTCCGGCCAACAGGCGTATAGCTACCTGTATCTGAAAAACTGCTAACCAGAAACATACTACTGTTAAAGGAACCTATGCGGGCCGGCAAGGCCACCATGCTGTCTAGTTCTCTGTAACTTAACAATAGCACGCTGAATAATTACGTGACCGGCAAGGTCACCACTACTGACTGGTTATGGCCACACACGGCCAACAGGAACAGAAATAACAAATAACTATAACAAGCTGCACGGCCTCACACGACCAGCTCGACTGACCACAGGGAAATATATATAGACTGCAAGCCTCTAGGAATAACAATAGAAATGATCGGGACAGGGCCCCAACCTACCCGTACTGAACAACAAAAGAAAACAAAATACACCTCTGGGAATCAGACTCCGGATGATAGGAGCTGAATACTCAATAGCTGACTGGAATCACGAGGGATCGCCTCCTCGTCTATGAGTACCTGCAGGCAAGTAATGCAGCGCCCCACTGGGCGTCAGTACCACAGGTACTGAGCATGTAAAGCAACTGAAATACACAACTGAAATGAATAACAACAGTAACATGACATAGAAGCAGGAAGTAGCTGAGTCTATCTAGCTGAGAATAACCGGGGAGAGTTGAATTATTCTATGTCAAAACTGAGTGTACCTGATGTCGTGCCATCCCACTGTCTATCAGTATCTAATAGCACATATAGGTATACATATAAATACACACAATACCTGACCGACCCCTATAAGCCGGAAGGTGCCAACCAACACACAATCTATTTACCCCTACCCGGGTCTAAACCAACCAAAAATAAGTCACTCCACTCACCTGATAACTGTGAGCTCCTCCTACCGGTCCCCTTGGGTACGTAGCTCAGGCCTTGGCCTCTGACAATAAACTGTGTCTGAGTCCGAAGACTCCTGCCTCTGGGCGCAAGTGCACAGGGGGTGTGTAATTAAAACTGCCCCTGGGTGCGAGCACACAATAGGGTAATTTTATAAAAATCTGTATATGAAACTGCCCCCGGTCACAAGCGCACATAGAGTGATCTGTCCCTGTAAACAGGGTAAACTGGCTCTGCGCAGAGTAAACTGAACTACCCCTGCAAGCAGGGTGGTCTGGACCGTATTATCATGGTGGTCGGCCATCATCGTCCTCTAGGCGGACGACATCGCCCAGCTGGTGGCGGTATCTGAATCTGGTATCGACACAGCTATAACCCAGGGGCGGTGGGGATGCTAAAGGGACACCCACATGCCATAGCAAGTCTCAACAAACAAATAGCACATATAAGTAGCAAGCATGTATAACTGAAAAAGACTATTTGAAATCTGACTTCTTATTCTGATCTGTCTCTACACTGAACTGATTCTGTAATAATTAAACTGATTCTGTAATCTCTGTTTAACTGTACGGCTAACCTGTAGCCATGATACTATCTGTCTGAATGGCTAATCTGTATCCATAACTGTCCGTCTATCTGATCTTTCTTTACTGACTTTTATTATGAAAAATCTGTTTCTTTTATTCTACTACATGCTTGCTAATCACGTAATAAGCTATACTGAATCTAAAATACTAACTTGCCCTCGGGCGCATGCTCTTCTAACTTTCAGACTGAATACGATATAACAACGCAAACTAGGTTTACTAAACTCTGCACAATACTTAACATTCAACTCCGGGAGTTCTACTACGGAGTTTATTGTACTATACAAGGCTAAAGCTACTAACTTGCTGAAGAACTAGCTTTACATACCTTAACCTCGAGTTATCCGTCTGTCGGACGAGGCTCGGCCAACACTCCAGCTATTTCTCCCAACTGCATTCATGTATACGCTAATTAATACTAAATATAGCTTTATTCTAAAGAACAGCGTCACTTTCGATATAATTATAGCCTAAACTTAGGCTTATCGAAAGACGGTCAAAAACTTGCTATTTTCCAGAAGTCCAGAAGGGAGAAGTATTCACTTCACAGATAGGAGCACATAGACACTAGTTTGGAGCAATTCTACTTACCTTAGCTCGGTAGCTCGACGATTCGTCAGCCGTATTTCACGAAACTAAATCCGTAGGAATGCTCTCTACCGCTAAATACCTCAGTATCTGAGGTTAATTTATGTTTGGACTGCGTTTGGCAGCATAATCGGACAAAATTATATTACCCTCTTCGTTCTTTACCTTTCTCTGGTTTTTCCTCTATGTTTTCTGGAAATTTTTATGATTTAAAACCAAAATAAACCAAAGTGGGGCTTTATATACTTGAGCTTGAACAAGGCCAACGTGTCACGGAGCCAACGCGGAGGCTTCACCTCCGTGACACGCTGCCATCGCAGAGGGGCTCTGCCTCGGCTCCTCCCGCGATGGTTCGACAGGTTACTCGTCCGGTCTTTTCCCGGGCCTTTCTCTAGCACGTATGGCTTCCAAATATGCTTGACCAACGCACGAATAGGCCATCTAGGTGCCCAGAATGCCACGGGGTATAACATCTATAACTGATCAAAAAATGTCATCAATTTTTAGAAGGGTGTACTTATTCTTGATTGTAACTTTATTCAGCTACCTATAATCGATGCACATTCTCAAAGATCAATCTTTCTTCCTTACAAACAGCACTGGTGCAACTCACCATATGTAGTCAACCAACTAAAACCCTTCTCAAGTAGATTTTAGCTTCTTCTTCAGTTCCCTTATCTATTCAAGAGCTATTGTTTAGGGAGGAATAGATATAGATTGCATACCTAGAAGTAACTAAATAGCAAAGTCTATTTCCCTTTCTGGAGGGACTCCAGGAAGTTCATCTGAAAAGACTACAGGAAATTCATTCACCAATGGAATCGACTGAAGAGTCACAGGTTCGCTTTCCAAGACTTTGACTTGAATAAAATTAGAAATATATCCTTTAGATATCATTTTATGAGCATTAAGGTATGAAATAAACCTACCTTTTTGTGTTGCAGCATCCTCTTCTCATTCCAGAATTGGCTTGTTTGGAAAATGAAATTTGACAACCTATGCCCGACAATCTACATTGGCATAGAAGGAAGCTAACCAATCCATATGCATTATTAAATCAAAGTCAAACATATATAGCTTGACTAAATTAGAAAAAGTGGGTTGATTACAAACTATCACCACATAATTTCCATAGACTCTTCTAGCTATAACTGATTCGCCTATCAGTGGTGTTATAGGAAAATACATTGGTAATCTATAAAACTATCTCAAATTTACTAGCAACTAAAGGAGTAACATAAGAAAGAGTAGAACTAGGATCAATTTAAGCATTGACAGCATGAGAGAAAATGGTCAGGTTACCTGTAACAACATCATATGATGCATCCTGATCCTGTCGACTACCCAGAGCATAAAATCGATTCTTCACATCCCTAAGACTTGATGCCTCCCCTCCTCTACCTCTTCCCCAACATAGAGTATCTTGAGTACCAGATCTTGGAGGGCAAACTAAAGATGAAAAGGCTGTTGTTGATCCTAATGACTGAGTTGTTTTACCTCTGCCTCTATCTAGGAAATATCGCATAATAAGGCTAGGCTACCCAAAATGGTAACATATATTCTGTCCTTGAAAATATTGACTTTTATGGGCCTTTCCACACTTCCACATAGGGATAACGGTGGCTTCAATTTCCCTATATGCTCTTGATGGTAAGAATTAGAAGAGGCTGAACTCTGATTCTGTATTTGTCCCTAAAGCTGAGATGGAACACTTTCAGTAGGACAAGTTGGCTACCTGGAAGACTGAGAACTAGGGTCACTACAAGACTCCCTATAAGACCCAAGAGTTCTGGCTCTCTTATGATGCTCCGTTTCTTTGTGGGTATCTTGAATATAGAGAGTCAGCTCCTCTGTCATCTGAGCATTTGCCTAGATCTGGTATATATCAATACCCTCTTATGTGGCAACCTCTGTACAATCTCTTCAAGTGGGATCTAAGTCCATCTACAAATCGATGGACTCTGGCCCTCATGGTTCGCATAATATTTGGAGCATACTTAGCCAACAAATTAAATCTATGGTTGTACTCACAGACACTTGTATTACCCTGCTTGAGATTCAGAAACTGATCAAGTTAGGTCTCTCAAATTTCCTGAGAAAGGTAATGAGCTAAGAATGAATTTGAGAACTCCTCCCATTCAGCTATAGGCACACTAGTTTTCCTGGACAAGAGAGAATACCAATATCACAAAGTACAAAGGATATCAGTTCTACTACCTCTGTTAATGAAGCATGCATCACCTTCAATTCTCTGTATATCTGGTCAATGAAGCCTTGAGTATCCTCATTAGGATCATATCTTGTGAATACTGAAGGACTCAAACTCAAACATTCTCGGAGCCCTGGTACTTTTGGAACCACTACTCCTTGTGCTTGACCCTCTCCCCAACTGTTGTTCATGAGCAGCTACCATCCAGTTCAACAATCGAACCACGCTGCGATGATCCTGTTCCTCTAATTTAGGTGAAGGAATAATAGGTGTTGGAGGGGCTCAATTTCTTTCAAGTACTACTGGAGCAAGTAGAGCTAGAGGGGTGGAATCTCTATTAACATTAGTCCCGACTGAAACTGTAAGAGCTGGGATCTCTATAGCAGAAATTCACTCTAGGCTTCTAATCTATCTCCCTATTCAGTAGGAGAGCAATTGGTGCCTTCTCAAACATTAGTATCACATTTTCTACTAGAAATATACCTAGTCACATGTATTTCTAAAATAAAAGCACGATTTAGATTTCAAATATTCTTATAACTCTACTCTATAGTGTGATTTATGAATGAAAGAAGTGAGACAATTCCTAAATGCCCTGTGGCCTCCCGATTATAAGTATGGTGCAGAACATACCCATAAGCAAGACTCTACTGGACACGGCTTGTGAAATCCCTGGAACTTGACTTTGCTCTGATACTAAGTTTATCACACCCCAAACTTAGAGAGGTGTGATTGGAACCCGATGCCTACTTGATCGAGGAAGCCAACTATATCTCAATTATAATCATAACATTTGGGCCATTAAGACCAAAGTCATAATTTGCTGAACCATAGATTATATGGACTGGAAAGGTCACAACGATAGAATAACACCAACAATAGGGTCAGCGAGGACACAACTCAACGGTATAAAAGAAAAGCAAGCTAACGAGGTTGCAACACAACTATATACAATATAGAAGGCTGATAAGATAATAAACTAAATTATTCAACCCATAATCAATCCACAAAGCCTCTAAGAGAGAATAATACTGATAGTCGAGAGATTGCCTCAGTGTATCCATCATCGGTACAATAAAAACTCATGCCAATGCAAAATTAATAAGCTAGATACTGGCTGAAACTTGATAAAATCCTACTGAAGAGAACCATTAGAGCCTCTACCTGCAACTACAACATGAACGCAGGGACCTACGCGAAGGGACTTCAATACGAATAATATGTACTGGTATGTAAGGTTGAAATACAAACATGAGATAATAACAATAAATAGTTAGAATGAAGCCAATAAAATAGGGTAAGAAAGAGATAACCTATAACTTTACAACCTAACCCTATAAGCATAAATACATGAAACGTTAGTCATGCCCCTATATGGGGGGCTTTCGATACTAAGATGGGAATAATACATATATATACATCATCATCACCCATAAGCCTTAACATCGAGAACATCATCATCATATAATAATATATATAGAATATAGGGAAATTTCCTCCGATTATGGATCAAAGGTCAATGCATATGCCATGATATGAAAAGTGCATCAACTCTGAAGACATACTAACCATATGACTCTTTTATAACTCCTAAAATAACCATAATTATGAAATATGACATGAACATGTCCATGAATCTCTGAAGAACATGAAGACCATCTATGTCACGACCCGAGCATAGACACCGAGCGTAACACGGGACCTAAAACCACAAATGCATAACATAATCATAAGAATATAGCTAAGAGGAACTAAATCATGAAACACATCGTAAGTGAAAATCTAAGATAACATAAAATGTCAAAACTTAGATGACTAGTCAACTACTAACATCTATACATCAAGTCTGAAAGCCTCTACTAACATCTATACATCAAATCTGAAAGCCTCCACTCAAAGATGAGCTGATGGGACAAAACACCCAAGTTTACTAAGTCTAAAAACTAAAATGACATAAAAAGGACATGAATTAAAACTAACATCCTCAGATGATGAGGACTCACCAAAATTGTGTTGAATTTGGGGCAAGATCGAATCTAGCGGTAGGGCTGAGACTGATCACCTAAACCTATATCATGAGATGATATAACACAAAAATATGTGATCAGTACTTTGAATGTACTAAGTATGTAGGGTAATTAGGTACAATGTGCTAGAAATCATGATCGTGATATAATCATAAAACATGAGTTGTTCATCATAAACTAAACCATAATGACCCAAGGTTTTGAAAGGAAATCAGAAAGCTTAACATGTTTGATATCATAAGCAAAGCTCATAAACTGATCAATGGTCAAATATATGATAAAACATGATCTCATAAGTCCTGAACATGAGGAACAATGGGAGATTCTCATAACCAACATACTCCGTGTGAGAATCATAGAGCCAGACCTGTCACTCTACTTGGGAGAGTGTCCATACCTTGCCAAGTGTAAGAACGAGATAGGGTGATATCAGTCATGAGCCCAGTAGTGTAAGGAAGACACTCCCAACTAGCGAGGACTCCTTAGGCTAGGGGTTTCATGCCCCAAAACTAGGGTAGGGCGCAACTGGCACTCGATTCATGATTGATCGAGAAGCTAGCTATATGAAATATATAAATGTAACACTAAAGCTAACCAAGCCACCTGTCACAACCAACCAAGATAAATACTCGGCCCATAATGCCTTGACAATAATAAATATGCAACCTGGAAAGCCAACAAGGCTACAATAAAGCTAAACAGAGCAATGAAAACCAACACGACTACACAACCAACACTACTATATAGGGGTGTGCAAATTAACGGTTAAACCAATAAACCGAACCAATAATAGAGTTATTGGATTAATGGTTTGGGTTATTGGTTTAATAGTTTGATTATCGGTTTACTATCCCAAGTTATTGGGTTATTGGTTTGGTTATTGGTTTGACCACTTTTTTCAATGGGTTTAACCGATAACCCGATAATAATTTATTAAATTATAATTTTAGACTTCAATATATGAAGTATCCAAACAAGAAGATGAAATGAGTGTCGATGAAAAATGAAGGGAATGGTTTTTTAATTTAAATTAAAGTTGACTATTTTAGTTGAGCTAGTTCTATATGCTTTTTCTCTTTTCACCCACTTTTTTCTATCTAAACATACTTATGACTTATGAGATTTTTCATGTGATATCTTATCAGTTAACCCAATAATCGAACCAATAACGATCAATAATCGATTAACCAATAACTGATAAATCGATATCTTAATGGTTCTTTAACGGTTTAGCATGTCTAAAAACCGATAATCGATAAGTAAAATCGATAACTTTCAAAACCGAACCGAACCAACCGATACGCAGCCCTACTACTATACAAACTTGTCCACATCAGCCTCTACAGAGTAAACAAATTGAAATGCACGGACAGGGCCCCGTCCTACCTATGTTGTACACAAAACTCAAAATAGTCAAAACTAGGAAATGGCTTCTAGAATAAGGGAGCATATCACTATTCGGCTGAAATCTGGCTGCTACTGCGTCCGATGATCTGAGCCTCAGCCTGTACCTGCAGCGTGATTGTAGGAAGGGTTCCAAGATTAAGGGATGTTAGTACGAATAAAATGTACTAGTATGTACGGCTAAAAGATGTAAACATATAAGATAAAAATGATAACTGGGCCAGAAATAAGAAATAGTAACAACTTGAAATCGTGAAAACAGAAACCTGACAATAACTTATTATTAAAGTGTAAATGCAATCATCTAATGTAGAACAAAGACTATAACTAAAATGCTAGTGGCTAGCCGATCATAAAATTTAAATACAATTCATCAAGCCAGTGTACCATACCGGGGTAAAAACAAAAATGCCAACAGCCGGTGTAACACAATAGGGTAAAATCCGTCCAGCCGGTGTACCACACTAGGGTAAAATAACAATATCTCCAGTCGGTGTACTACACGAGGGTAAAATTAATAAATCTTAAATAAAACCATAAATGGAGCCAATATGGCTTATACTGGCCTAACTTAATACGTATAGCATAGAAATGACGAATACTAAACATGTGGCTTGCATAGGCCTCCTTTATAATACATAACTGCAAGTGAGCACATATAACATGTAAAGATGAAAAATAGCACTTAAATGCATGTATTCAAAACTTATATAAATCATAAGGAACTACGGATGAACTAAGAGTTTTAACAAAATTTATAGATCGTGTTCTAGGGATATTGGATCTCAGAGACTCGCTAGCTTGTCGTTTGGCTTAAGGGAAAGGGATTATGAAATCTCCCCTTGGCCTAGAATATTTCATATCGTACACATAAGATAAAGGAAAACCATAACTAGGCAATCCTAATTCAATAAGCTCATTTCCCTTAATAGCTTGAGACGTCTTTACTTCGCATAAAATCGTTTACACGTCTTCATCTTGGATCTTTCACCAATTTCAGTTAGTAGCCAAACCTTTAAACACATCTAACAACACACCACACACACACAAACACATACATTATATATATATATATATATATATATATATAATATACAGTAAGTACCAGCTAACAATGCCCACGCTAAGGGGTCTCTGACTCGATGTACAACTACAACAACAATCAACACAATATCACACTTTAGATGCCCAACTAAGGCTAGGCATAATCTTTAACGTTTAACCTCAATAAAACATGAAACTTTAAAGATTAAATGAAGCTTAGAATTCTGCTTCAAAACTTGTAAATGGGTTGCTAGCTCATTCAATTCACAACGCACGAATCGTGCTTAAAACTACAATAGACAGGGGCGCCTTATATACCTTAATCCGATGAACTTTTCTTTAGCTGATTTTCTATTTAAATGATAAGCCTTCAAACTAGTTAATCCAGTGGATTTATAAGCCAACAATATGCTTAATCTGTAGCAGAAAATGCAGCCAAAAATAACTAACCAAAGGCAGCCACAATAGCAACAACAACACACGGCAACATCAACAATATTTAGCCATTTTCTCAACTAGTTTTTACTAGCTTTTGAGGGAGAAACAAGAGGAAAATCTACCTTATTTATTCTGTAATTCTTCCCCTCAATGTGAAGTATAATTCCAGCAAAAGAAAAAGCCTAAGGAAAATGAGAAAAACTCAGCTCACAAATAGTCCATCGGCAGCTCACTTAGCTGCCAATTTTAAGATTTTTCGCTTTGCAATTTTAGAGGTTTAGAAGGGGTGAAATCCTTACCTTTCCTCCTGGTTTAAACACCTACCAAATATGGATATATAGGCAGTCCAAAAATATTTTGAAAAGCAGAAAACTCCTTCAAAACCTTGCCAAAACGAGCTCCAAAACTGCCCCTAGCACACTTGGCAAAGTAATCTCAACTTATCTTATGATTTTATTGAACTTTGCTTGATGTTCCTCCTTAACTTTCTTTGTCCTAGCTGCTGAGAAATGGAATCCTTAGCAAGCTGGTTGATTTATATTTAGATGGAAATATTTTATATAAGTGAAAAATCAGATTTTCAGTAAATAGGCGGTGCAGGCGCTAGGGCGTCATGCCCTCATCACCGCTGGGGATGCTTTGGTAAAATGCCCATAACTTCCTACTCTGAACTACGATTGACAAGCGGTTTGATGTTCTGAAACCTAGACTCAAAGCCTTTAATTTGATAGGTCGTGAGGCTTCTAATTCATTATATATATTGGGGGATATGGTCATTTAAACTTTACCCTTACTTATGAACTTTACATACTCTTTGGTTTTCCGTTCGTACACATTTCCCTTTTCATCTACGACTAATATACAACCCTTACGTCCCTTAACATAGCGTACAAACATCAAATAATCACCAAAAGAAATTTTTGGGGTGTAATATTCTCACCCCCTTAGGAACATTCGTCCTCGAATGGAAATTAATTTCACTTAATATGCTTCAAAATAGATACTCAGTAACTTAGGTATCAAACACATACATGAATATCACGTCGACATCGTGAATAGGTGAGGATATTTCTTCTTCATTTCTCCTCAGCCTCCCAAGTCAATTCCTCAATGTTATTACTTCGCCACAATACTTTAACTAAAGCAACTTCTTTGGTCTGAAGTTTCCTAACTTTCCGGTCAAGTATAGAAATTGGGACCTCGATGTAGGTCATCTCCTCAGAAAGTCGGACATCATCGATAGGCATAACAAAGGTTGGGTCTCCTATACACTTTCGCAAAATCGATACATGAACTACTGGGTCGACTGCTACTAACTATTGTGGGAACTCCAACTCATAGGCTACTTTGCCTATCTTGCGGATAACTCTGTAAGGCCCAATATATCTAGGGCTCAGCTTTCCCTTTCGGCCAAATCGCATGATGCCTTTCATAGGAAAAACTTTTAGGAAGACCCAATCACTAACAGAAAACTCCAGCGCTCAACGATGTACATCTGCATAAGACTTCTGCCTGCTCTGGACCATCTGAAGCCGATCTCTAATAAGTTTCACCTTGTCAATAGCCTACTGCACTAAGTCTGGCCCCAATAACTCTGCCTCACTGAGTTCAAACTAGCCCATTGGCAACCTACATTTTCTCCCATATAAAGCTTCATTTGGGGCCATCTGAATACTTGTCTGGTAGTTTTTATTATAGGCGAACTCAATCAAGGAAACATGATCATCCCAGCTTCCGCCCAAATCTAAAACACAAGCACGCATATCTTCAAGTGTTTGAATGGTGCGTTCAGCCTGTCCGTCTATCTGAGGATGAAATGCAGTACTGAGGCTTACTTGAATGCCCAAGCCTTTCTGGAAAGACTTCCAGAAGTTTGCTGTGAACTGAGCACCTCTATCAAAAATAATGGACAAGGGGACGCTATGTAGGCGAACTATCTCCTGTATATAAAGCCTAGCATAATCCTCTGCAACATATGTAGTCCTAACTGGCAAGAAGTTAGCTGATTTAGTAAATCTATCAACTAATACCCAGATAGAATCATGCTTCCTACTCTTCGAGGCAATCCTATAATAAAATCCATATTAATCACCTCCCATTTCCAGGCTGGAATTTCTATATCCTGCATCAGACCTCCAGGCTCTGGTGCTCAATTTTCACCTACTGGCAATTAGGACACTGATTCACAAGACCTGTGATGTCCATTTTCATGCCATTCCACCAATATAGTTGCCTCAGGTCAAGATACATCTTTGTGGCACTTGGGTGTACTAAATTCCGATACTAATGAGCTTCATTCATAATATGTTCCCGTAGCTCACCCAATTAGGTACACATAGACGACCCTAGTATCTAAGAACTCCATCAAGTTTGAAATCAAATAGGCTCTTCTTCTGCTGCTATATATTGTCTCTCAGTAAGACTAACTCTGCATCATCATATTGTCATTGCTTAACTTCTGCTACTAAGGACGACTCTGTTGTGTTTTTGACAATAACACCCTCATCTTCAGCATTCAGTAACCGAATTTGTAAGTCAGTCAACTGCTGTAGAGTCTTCGTTATTTTAATCCTGTCAACATGAATATGACTCAAACTACACATAGACTTTTGATTTAGCGCATCAGCTACACCATTTGCTTTGCTCGGATGATATAGAATGCTAACATCATAATCTTTCAGCAATTCTAACCACCTTCTCTAGCGTAAATTCAGCTCCTTCTGCTGGAATAGGTACTGAAGGCTCTTATGATCTATAAAAATATCAACATGTACCCCATACAGGTAGTGACACCAGATCTTCAACGCGAACACCACTGCTGCCAATTCTAGATCATGGGTAGGGTAATTCTGCTCGTGGTTCCTCAGCTGCCTCGAAGCATAGACAATAACTTTACCATGTTGCATCAAAACACAGCCTAAGCCGATCCTAGAGGCATCATAATAAACCATATAGCCCTCTATACTATTTGGAAGAGTCAAGATAGGTGTTGAGGTCAACCTATCTTCCAACTCCTGAAAACTACACTCACACGCCTCTGACCACTGAAACTTTGTTGCTTTTTGAGTTAGCTTTGTAAATGGCATGGAGATAGTAGAAAAACCTTCTAAAAATCTACGATAGTAACCTGCCAATCCCAAAAAACTATGAAGCTCTATAGGGCTCAAGGGTCTGGGCCAAGTCTTTACTGCCTCTATCTTCTGACTATCCACTCTTATGCCTTCAGCTGTAATTACATGACCAAGAAGAGCTATAGATGTCAACCAGAACTCACATTTAGAAAATTTAGCATATAATCTATGCTCCTGGAGAGTCTGTAATATTGCTCTCAAATGATCTGCATTCTTGGCTTGGATCACGAGTAAATCAGAATATCATCAATGAAGACGATTACAAATACATCAAGAAAGACCTAACACCCGATTCATCAGGTCCATAAAAGTTGTTGGGGAATTAGTATGCGCAAATGACATCACCAAGAACTCATAATGTCCATATCTGATTCTAAAGGCAGTCTTAGGGATATCAACTTTCCTAACCCGTAAGTGATGGTACCCGGATCTCAAATCAATCTTTGAGAAGCGTTTTGAACCCTATAGCTGATCAAACAGGTCATCAATCCTGGGAAGTGGGTACTTGTTCTTAATCGTAACCTTATTCAGCTACCTGTAGTCAATACACATTCTTAACGACCCATCTTTCTCCTGCATAAAGAGCACTGGTGCACTCCAAGGCGATACACTAGGTCGAATGCATCCCTTCTCAAGCATATCTCTCAACTGCTCCTTCAAATCCCTGAGCTCTGCTAGAGCCATTTTGTAAGGAGGGATCGATATAGGCTAAGTACCTAGAAGTAGATCAATAGAAAAATCTATCTCCCTTTCAAGAGGAATTCCAGGAAAATCCTCTAGAAAAACCTCGAGGAAATCATTTACAAGAGGAATTGACTGGAGAGTCGTAGGCTCACATTCCAAGTTTCTTACCCGAACCAATTTAGAAATACAATCTTTGGATATCAAATTCTGAGCCTTAAGGTATGAAATAAACTTACCTATAGGCGCAGAGGCATTACTTTTCCATTCCCGGACTGGCTCGCTAGGAAAATTGAATCTGACAACCTTAGCTCTGCAATCAACATTAGCATAACATGCCGCCAGCCAATCTGTACCCATAATGAAATCAAAATCAACCATTTCAAGCTCAACTAGATCAGCTAAGGTTGATCTATCACATACCAATATTACACAGTTCTGATAAACTCGTCTAGCTAACACAGATTCGCCAATTGGCGTAGAAACAGCAAATGGTATAGATAATAACTTAGGGACTGCCTCAAACTGACTCGCAACCAATGGTGTAACATAAGAGACTGTAGAACCAGGATCAAGTAAGACATATACTACACGATAATAAATAATCAAAGTACCTGTAACAACATCAAGTTAGGCCTTCTAGTCCTGTTGACCGCCCATAGCATCAAATCGATTATGGGTTTCCCCATAACTAGAGGCCTCTCGCCCTTTTCCTCTGCCAGGCCTATTGCCAGCTGAGGATTAGATCTGGGAAGTCGAACGAAGGATGACGAAGTAGCCACTGATCACGCCTGATTCGCCTCGACCCTATCTGAACAATCCCTCATAAAGTGTCCTGTCTTCCCACAATGATAGCATACATTTTGCCCTGACGACACTGACCTGAATGAGATTTTCCACACAAAGGACAAGGCAGCAATGGTGGTCGCCTCTGCCCCACCCACTCCTGTCATCGAGAGCTAGATGGAGCTGGGCCTTAGTCTCTCCTCTATCCATGAAACTGAGGTGGGGCACTCCCTACAGGCCTAACTGAATCCCTAAAAAACTAAGCCCCTGGGTCACCCTGCGGCCCTCTATAAGGACCCACAGTCCTAGCTCTCTTTCGTTGCTCCTACTGCCTCTGAGTATCCTGTAATTGATGAACCAAATCCTCTTCCCTCTGGGAGAAAGCCTGAATTCGTAGAATGTCCATGTGCTCCTGAATAGATACCCCCAAACAATCTTGAGCTATATGAAGCCCCAACCCTAACACGAACCGATGAACTCTATCCTCCATCATCTGAACCATGTGAGGAGCATACCTAGAAAGACAATTAAACTGAAGAAAATACTCACGCACGCTCATACTTCCCTTCTCTAGGTGCAAAAACTGCTCATCTCGAGCCTGTAGAAGCTCCCAGTGTAGATAGTGGTGCATAAAGGCCTTGAAGAACTTTTCCCACTCAGCTGGCGATGCATCGGATCCTATGGATTGAGCCTAAGCCTCATACCATAATATGGCCACATCACGTAGTCTGAAGGCAACCAACTCTACTTCCTCAATCGTTGTAGCTCGTGTCACACCCCGCCTTGGGGGGTATAACTGGCACCTGGTGCCCTACTAGGATCTGAACTACTGGACTGCTAAGCCTAGGCACATCTGGTGCCTGGCTGGCTCTAACTCACCTTTCTGGAAACAAAGGGCTATATAACGGCTGTAACACAGCCCCCGGCCCATTGGCCTATAGCCTCCTGTACCTGTAATAACAGTTGACCAGAACATGCAACTATAGGGAAACCTATGCGGGCCGACAAGGCCTCCATGCTGTCTAGTTATCTGCAACTCAGCAACAAAATACTAGAAGGCTACGTGACCGGCAAGGTCACCACTACTATCAAACTTATGGCCCCACACGGCCAACATAAAAGAAGCAAAAGCACTAACAGCTAACAACTGCACGGCCTCACACGACCGGCTCAACTGACCACAGGGAAATATACAGGCTGCAAGCCTCTAAGAATAGCAATAGAAATGATCAGGACAGGGCCCCGACCTACCCGTACTATACAACAGAAGAAACTGAAATAAACCTCTGGATTTAGCCTCCGGATGACAGGAGCTGAATGCTCGATCGCTGACAGGAATCACGTGGTATCGCCTGCTCGTCTATGAGTACCTGCAGGCAAGTAATGCAGCGCCCCACTGGGCGTCAGTACCGCTGGTACTGAGTATGTAAAGCAATAACCGAAAGCAAAATCTGAAAACAACAATGTAACTGATGAAACTGAAGTAGGAAGAAACAGATTAACTTGTCTGATTATGTAAGTCATACCTGTTCTCATTTATACTGAAAGGAAATAGGGGTCGTATCACTCAACTGCTGATCTACTCGTATCTATCGTAGCATGGCCTAACATGAAATAACATAACATGGCACACGCAAACCTTACCCGGCCCCCATAAGCCGGGAGGTACAACCAGCACAGAATCTATACCCCTACCCCGGTCATCCCATCTCCTATCAACCCCGTAAGCATCCTGCCGGTCTCCTGGGTATGCACTTGGGCTCGCTGAGCCCCTGACTATAACTGCATCTGAGTCCGGAGGACTCCTGAATCAACACCCCGGGCGTACCCGCTCGACGGGGGTGTATAAAAGCCGACCAAGGCAAAATATGGGGAAACTGGTATCCCATCTTCGTCCCTTGTGGGACGGCATGCCACTCCATAGAGCGACGTATCCTCGTCCTCTGGCGGACGAGTCGATACAGCTATCAACCCTGGGGCGGTCATGAATGCTAGGTAGTCCAACCCCAAGCAATACAGCGGTCCCAACTAATAATACTGTCTGCGTGTCTCCCATACTGAAGCTAATAGTGGTAAGGTATCTGTATACACTATATACTGGACTAGTGATAGAAGTATGTACATACTTAATACATGCTGAGGTTGGGAATAATATATATGTATGTACGAATATAGTCTTCTGCCAGACTGTACTGAGGCTAATGCTGAACATGATATAGTCTTTCTACTGAAACTATGTTGTATACTGATTTTCTATAGTAACATGATTTACTATTCCTAACATGCTTTCTAACTTCATTCCAACTTATCATTCTATTTCTGAGCTGTCTTTACAGATACTACTTGCTCTACTGGGTTTCGATTGAGTACAATGATATACTAACATTCTGTGTAACATCACATACTGAGCATACTGTGTAGTTTCTAATGCTTATATTAGAATCTATATCGTACTAGCAAATTTCACGCAAGTTGTAACTCAATACTTTTAATATCGTACCAACAGTCGTAACAAACGTAACACATGACTCCTGGACAATCTACTGGCCTTTAAATTACTGTACTGTATCAAGATTAATTAACTTGCCAAGGAAACTAACTTTACATACCTTATTCTTGAACAATTCGTCTGTCGGACGAGGCTCGGCCGATACTTCAACTGTTTTTCTCCCAACTGCATTCATAAATATCTCAGTCAATACTAAATACAACTTTATTTCAAAAGGCAACGTCACTTTTGATATAGTTTATAGCCTAAACTTAAGCTTATCGAAAGACGGCCAGAAACTCGCTATTTTTCAGCGGTCCAGAAGGGAGAAATATTCACTTCACAGCTAGGAACACATAGACACTAATTTAGAGCAATTCCACTTACCTTAGCTCGGTGACTCGATGATCCTTCAGCCGTATTTTATGAAACTGAATCCGTAGGAATGCTCTCTGGTGCTAAATACCTCAGTATCTGGAGTTAATTTGAATTTGGGCAACGTTTAGTAGCGTAATCGGACGAAAATTATATAATTTGCTTCGTCCCCCCTTTCTCTCTGCGTGTAACCTCTGTTTTCTGGAGATAATTGTGTGGTAAAATGAAATTAAACCGAAGTGGGGCTTATATACTTGGGCCTGAACCTGGGCAACGTGTCACGGAGCCATCACGGAGGCCTCACCTCCGTGACACGCTGCCGTCGCGGAGGGGCTCTGCCTCGGCTCCTCCCGCGATGGTTCGACGGGTTTCTCGTCCGATCTTTTCCTGGGCCTTTCTCTAGCATGTATGGCCTTCAAATGTGCTTAACCAACGTGCGAATAGGTCATCTAGGTGCCGGGAATTCTATGGGGTATAACATTCTCCCCCCTTAAGAACATTCGTCCTCGAATGTATACTGCCATCTAGAGGACTACTTAACTTACTTATTTAGAAAAATTTCGGCAGAGTTTCCCCTGTAATATGGACTATACCAAAACCTGAAATGTAGAAAAGTCCATTACAGGTACTGTACCCAATACTTTAGGATTCACTGGATGGTTACGTATCAATTTTCCTCATTTATACATATACAACCATAAGATACTACATAAGCAATAATACGGACATACCTGTCGCCTGACTAGGCCTGAAATAGGTGAGGATATCTGGTCCTCATACCTTCCTCCGCTTCCCAAGTCATCTCCTCTCGGTTCTTGTTATGCCTCAATACCTTGTTAGGCGTAATATCTTTAGTTCTTAATCTGCGAATCTGTCTGTTTAAGATAGTTATTGGAACCTCTTCATAGGCTAGCTTTTTCGTAAACTGGATATTCTGGACTGGGACTGCTCTGGATGGGTCTCCTATGTATTTCCTCAGCATAGATTCATGAAAGACCAAACGAACGGATTCTAATTCTGGAGGCAAATTCAACTCATATGCTGCTCGGCCTGTCCTTCAACGAATCCGACAAGGCCCAACAAACCTCGGGCTGAGCTTACCTTTCTTGGTGGACCTCATTACCTCTTTTATTGGGGACACTTTCAGTTATACCCAGTCATTTACCGCAAATTCTAGATTTTCGTGCCGCATATCTGCATAAGCCTTCTGGCAGCTCTAAGCAGTCAGTAAACGTTCTCGGATAAGCTTTATCTTTTCCTCTGACTGCCGAACAATGTCTGGACCAACCAATGCTGATTCTCTTATTTCCAACCAACCAATCGGCGATCTACATTTCCGCCCGTATAATGCCTCGAAAGGCGCCATTTGGATGGCTGAGCGATAGCTATTATTGTAGGCAAATTCAATTAACGGTAAATGCTCACTTTGGCTACTACCGAAATCTAGCACACACGCTCGTAGCATATCTTTGAGTGTCTGAATTGTACATTCTGACTGCCCATCTGTCTGAGGATGGAATGCTGTGCTCAAGTTAATCTGCGTTCCCAAACCTTTCTGAAACGACTGCCAGAATCTAGCTGTGAACTATGCTCCCCTGTCTGAAATAATGGATACTGGTACTCCGTGCAATCTAACTATTTCACTGATATACAACTCGGCATAATCCTCAGCCGAGAAGGTAACTTTCCCTGGCAGGAAATGAGTTGATTTTGTCAATTTGTCAACTATCACCCATATAGAGTCATGTCTGTGTCTGGTACGGGGTAATCCTGCCACAAAATCCATACTCACTGCTTCCCATTTCCATAGAGGCACAGCTATGTCCTGAGTTAACCCACCTGGTTTCTGATGTTCTACTTTCGCCTTTGGCAGTTAGGACACTGGGCTACCAGTAGTTTTCTTTAATGTCATGGTACCTCTTTGTCGTACCGGGGTGAAGAGAATCGCGGGCGTAATGCGCCTCGCTCATAAACTGCTGGCGATGCCCCAACATATCTGGAGCACAAATGCGGCCTTTATATCGCCACACTTCATCCCCGGTTATCTGAAAATATGTCACCTCTCCTTACTGAACCTTGTGTTTAAGTTGAACCCGGCTAGGGTCTCCATATTGTCATTCCTCTACTTCCACCACTAACGACAACGCTGCGACATTCTGTATTATCACTCTGTTATCCTTTATTTCTGCTATGTGAGCGGCTAAACCGACTAACTAGTATAATTCTCGGGTCTATTCTCACTGTTCGGGTTGTAGGTATGCCAACTCCCCACAGATCTACGGCTAAGGGCATCTACTATCATATTAGCCCTTCCCGAGTGATGCAAAACTTTCACTCTTTAAGGCATAAACTACTACAACTAACTCCAGGTCTAAGCATAAGCTATTACTTTACTATGCTGCATCAACCCTCTGTACCTCCTGGCGATACTAACACTGGAGCTGATGTTAAACTGGCTTTTAACTCTTAGATGTTCTGCTCACAAGCCTCGGTCCATTGGAACTTAGCTGCCTTCTGTGTCAATTTAATCAGAGGTGCTGCTAAGGTGGAAAATCCTTCCACAAACCCTCTGCAGTACTCGGCTAACCGCAGGGACTGCGTACTTCGATCGGAGTGGTAGGTCCAGGCTAGATCTTCATTACTTCGATTTTCTGTGTATCTATCTGTACACCAGCCTCTGACACAATGTGACCAAAAAGGCTACTGAGCTCAACCAAAATTCACATTTACAAATTTTAACATATAACTGACGGTCATACTGGTTTATCATACCGGAGAATCTGACAAGTAGCCTACCGGTATAGCTAGAGCTTATCTGGCCTTCTGGCCGCATGCTAAGGCTACCTATTGCTGGGATAACCTGAATGACCGTCTGTGCACCTTGTGCCTTTATCTAATCAGAGGATCCTGATATTGGCCATAACCTCTAATGATCTGGCTGCATAACCTTAAATAACTGAATAGTCGGCTTGAATGACCCGAATGTGGCAGTAGTTTAACAATACTCTAACTGTTCTACTTGAGTGCTTATAGTTCGTGCGTAACCGCAGACTGGTGGGCATCTAATTGCTCTTGTTATTTTGCTTAAACCACTGTAAGGCTGGGCTTAATCAAACTTGCTCCCAGGTGATTGATTTCTGGATCTTCACGGGGAGTCTACTGATCCCCTAGTCTTAATAAACACTGTGCTAGCAGGGTACTATCAATTTCTTACGCCTTGTGTATATCCACTTGGATTTATACTGCTATTCTGGGGAATTCTCAGTCTTATGAGCTATTCTGTAAATACTGGCCTTCTGCTAGGGCTCTGTATCTGAATATCTTATGAAAACCAGCTGAAGTACTAGTCTGTCGCTGACTACTGATGTGGACCCTTCCTTGGGGTACCCACGGGCATTCTGACTGGGACGGCCGGCTAACTTATGGGGTATTCCACATAAGGACCGCTAGGTTAGCTAAGGCCGACTCTCACCTACAAGGCTGAGAAAATGACGTACGACCACTTGACATACTAGAACAATTCTGGTATTGCTAATCTCTAAAATTTGCCTATTTGGCCTCTAATCGTGGTTCTAGCACACGCACTAATGTTACCGATCCTCATGGACACTTCTCTGCTAATGCAGGCTCCAGCTGGTCGGTAGACCGTCTAACTGCGCCCTTATCATCTAGCCATCTGTTTTAGGACATTAACTCTGGTAAGCTCCTAGAGCCTAGATCTGACAGCAACACATAATTCTGTTAACCTAATAACTGAAAACTGAGATAGTTTCTATGACTTCATACGTAATTCACACTTAATCCACCCTTTCTCTTCTTCTTTTCTTTCTTCCTTCTCCCTCTTTCTTCTTTTTTTTTGGCGAGGGGGGGGTGTGAATATGTACTGAGTTCTGCGGTAATACATAATCTCTGACATGCTCTGCTGAATCTCATATCGTACATGATACATTGCTTCTTACGGCCTAATAATACCTCCTGCCCTGACTTATCATTTTATTGCATTGTCACCCTATTCTGAAAGTAACAAACATAAACACTTTAGTTATCGTCTACTGTTTGAAATTCCGCCACTCTTGCGATGTGGAGTCGACGTTCGAATCTTGTAGCCTTACTAGGCATATATTGAGAGCCCATAACTATCTGCTGGGCCTTATCTCTAGGCTACACTAAATTTAGAATTGTTGTATCGGTAACTCCTTAACTTTTCCATAGCGGACATACTGCGGTATTCTGAACCGCAATCCTACTGTCAGCCCGAGGCTTATTCCTTAATACGATACTCTATTAATCGGGGGGGGGGGGGGGGGTAACCCTGATTTCCCCACCAAATCTGGCATTCCTGCTTCTTCCTCTCATCTTGCTTAAGCTAAACTCTGGGGTTCAAGGTATCTGCCTTTCGTTGCTAATGAGATTACTGATCAAGCCTCGGCCTATACTTCTTCTGGCGTATACTCAAGCCCATCTGATTCACATGACCTCTATATCTTTCGATGTCACAACTAGATCATAACTATAATCTTACAGGTATGTCTTGCTATCTGTTAGTATATATGGCGGACTTGGTCTTTTTTTGACTCAAACTTGACTATTATTAGGCACTCATCACTAGCAGATCTTTTACCTCTACTTCGGGTAAGCTAACAGTCTTACTTTCTTTATTGGCTTGTTATCATAAGGGTCTGCACAGCTTACGTAATCATAAGGGCTCTTTATACTTTCTAATACTTACTAGGATCAATCAGCCCATCTTTACTTACTGCTTGATTTGGCAACCCCATCTCAAGTCTTATGCCCCTTTACTATACTGGCATCAAAACCAAGAGGTGGGAATAGCCCTTTTCTTATTGCAACAAGTAAAAGCATTTAACTGTACCATATCCGAAAAGATGTATTTGGGATTCCTGCATTTCCCTCTCTTTTTCATACTTACCTGGTTGTCTGACCTTGTCTATAATCTTAATCAAATCTTATATAACTAATAAGTAAATCAACTCATATGTACATTATACTTCTGACTTCCTATTCTGACGTTATCAACGTATACTGGGAATAATGCCAATAAAGGTATTACGTTGAGAGGTCTCTGATACCCCCTCCTGCTGCTGTAGTTATCATGTAACTGGCTGATGCTCTCTTCCGTTGCTATCTCTGATCTTCTGCCTGTGATAGGGTAATGCTGATCTGCCTTTGTATCTATAATCAAAGAATACGGTAAGTTCTTAGGGACTCAACCCTATACTGTACCGCTCTAAAGCACGACTGACTGAGAAGGAAGGGTAACAATCATATCATCACTCGCAGCCTCCTACCTATAGTATGTGGTGCACAACACATCCATAGACAAGACTCTACTTAGCACGGCTTGCAGACTCCCTGGGACACGACCTGCTCTGATACCAAGTTTGTCACACCCCGCCTTGGGAGGTATGACTGGCACCAGGTGCCCTACTAAGATCTGAACTACTGGACTGCTAAGCCTAGGCACATCTGGTGCCTGGCTGGCTCTAACTCACCTTTCTGGAAACAAAGGGCTATATAACGGCTGTAACACAGCCCCCGGCCCATTGGCCTATAGCCTCCTGTACCTGTAATAACAGCTGACCAGAACATGCAACTATAGGGAAACCTATGCGGGCCGACAAGGCCTCCATGCTGTCTAGTTATCTGCAACTCAGCAACAAAATACTAGAAGGCTACGTGACCGGCAAGGTCACCACTACTATCAAACTTATGGCCCCACACGGCCAACATAAAAGAAGAAAAAGCACTAACAGCTAACAACTGCACGGCCTCACACGACCGGCTCAACTGACCACAGGGAAATATACAGGCTGCAAGCCTCTAAGAATAGCAATAGAAATGATCGGAACAGGGCCCCGACCTACCCGTACTATACAACAGAAGAAACTGAAATACACCTCTGGAATTCAGCCTCCGGATGACAGGAGCTGAATGCTCGATCGCTGACAGGAATCACGTGGTATCGCCTGCTCGTCTATGAGTACCTGCAGGCAAGTAATGCAGCGCCCCACTGGGCGTCAATACCGCTGGTACTGAGTATGTAAAGCAATAACCGAAAGCAAAATCTGAAAACAACAATGTAACTGATGAAACTAAAGTAGGAAGAAACAGATTAACTTGTCTGATAATGTAAGTCATACCTGTTCTCATTTATACTGAAAGGAAATAGGGGTCGTACCTAGAGAAGTATCACTCAACTGCTGATCTACTCGTATCTATCGTAGCATGGCCTAACATGAAATAACATAACATGGCACACGCAAACCTTACCCGGCCCCCATAAGCCGGGAGGTACAACCAGCACAGAATCTATACCCCTACCCCGGTCATCCCATTTCCTATCAACCCCGTAAGTATCCTGCCGGTTCCCTAGGTATGCACTTGGGCTCGCTGAGCCCCTGACTATAACTGCATCTGAGTCCGGAGGACTCCTGAATCAACACCCCGGGCGTACCCGCTCGACGGGGGTGTATATAAGCCGACCAAGGCAAAATATGGGGAAACTGGCATCCCATCTTCGTCCCCTGTGGGACGGCATGCCACTCCGTAGAGCGACGTATCCTCGTCCTCTAGCGGACTAGTCGATATAGCTATCAACCCTGGGGCGGTCATGAATGCTAGGTAGTCCAACCCCAAACAATACAGCGGTCTCAACTAATAATACTGTCTGCGTGTCTCCCATACTGAAGCTAATAGTGGTAAGGTATCTGTATACACTATATGCTGGACTAGTGATAGAAGTATGTACATACTTAATACATGCTGAGGCTGGGAATAATATATATGTATGTACGAATATATTCTTCTGCCAGACTGTACTGAGGCTAATGCTGAACATGATATAGTCTTTCTGCTGAAACTATGTTGTATACTGATTTTCTATAGTAACATGATTTACTATTCCTAACATGCTTTCTAACTTCATTCCAACTTATCATTCTATTTCTGAGCTGTCTTTACAAATACTACTTGCTCTACTGGGTTTCGATTGAGTACAATGATATACTAACATTCTGTGTAACATCGCATACTGAGCATACTGTGCAGTTTCTAATGCTTATATTAGAATCTATATCATACTAGCAAATTTCACGCAAGTTGTAACTCAATACTTCTAATATCGTACCAACAGTCGTAACAAACGTAACACATGACTCCTGGACAATCTACTGGCCTTTAAATTACTGTACTGTATCAAGATTACTTAACTTGCTGAGGAAACTAACTTTACATACCTTATTCTTGAACTATTCGTCTGTCGGACGAGGCTCGGCCGATACTTCAACTGTTTTTCTCCCAACTGCATTCATAAATATGTCAGTCAATACTAAATACAACTTTATTTCAAAAGGCAACGTCACTTTCGATATAGTTTATAGCCTAAACTTAGGCTTATCGAAAGACGGCCAGAAACTCGCTATTTTTCATCGGTCCAGAAGGGAGAAATATTCACTTCATAGCTAGGAACACATAGACACTAATTTAGAGCAATTCCACTTACCTTAGCTCGGTGGCTCGACGATCCGTCGGCCGTATTTTACGAAACTGAATCCATAGGAATGCTCTCTACTGCTAAATACCTCAGTATCTCGAGTTAATTTGAATTTGGGCAATGTTTAGCAGCGTAACCGGACGAAAATTATATAATTTCCTTCGTCCCCCCTTTCTCTCTGCGTGTAACCTCTGTTTTCTGGAGATAATTGTGTGGTAAAATGAAATTAAACCGAAGTGGGGCTTATATACTTGGGCCTGAACCTGGGCAACGTGTCACGGAGCCATCGCGGAGGCCTCACCTCCGTGACACGCTGCCATCGCGGAGGGGCTCTGCCTCGGCTCCTCCCGCGATGGTTCGACGGGTTTCTCGTCCGATCTTTTCCAGGGCCTTTCTCTAGCACGTATGGCCTTCAAATGTGCTTAACCAACGTGCGAATAGGTCATCTAGGTTCCGAGAATTCTACGGGGTATAACAGCTCGCATCACCTTCAACACCCTATAACTCTAATCAATAAAGTCCTGAGGACCTCGCTCTGGTCTGATCCGGTGAATATGGGAGGTCTCAAACCCGAGAACTCATGAGCCTTAGAACTCTCAGTTTCCTTGCCTCTATGTCTCTCTATCTCCTCCAATCGTCGCTCCTGACCTGCGGCAATACGAGCCATCAGCTAAACAGCTCCCTCAAGACCCTGTCCTTTCGAAACAACTAGAGGTACCACAGGCGCGGGAGGGTCTACCACTCTACTACCCCCAGGTACTGCTAGTGCAGGAGGAGCTGGAGGTCTATCTGCCATTGCTCTGACCAGTGCAGGATGAATTGTAATATCTAGGGCAGGAGACTCACTCTGAGCCTCTAACCTATCTACCTCATCAATGGAGGGCGATTAGTACTCTCAGATCGGGGGCTAAAATAGCTTGCCCGAGTGATGCTTTATACCTTAATTTAGTCTTGTTTATCTAAGTTATTTTATACATTTTCATGTGATTCTATATAAATGTGAATATATGTGCTAACCAACATGATTAGTCCTTGTTTTGTAGGTTTCAAGGATTTTGAGGAACTAATTCATAAGTTGGTGAAGTAGAGGAATGGAGTCGGGAGCAAAGTGCGAAAGTCGGCAAAGAAGCATGCCTTGCCAAGGCTGGCCGCGCCAGGCAGTGTGCCACGCTGTGCGTGTGCCGCGCCCAGCGCCGTGCGACGCCTATGCCATGCCCACGAGAGAAGGCAGCATGCAGGCAGGCGAGCTGCGCGCCAGCGCCATGCCACGCCAGGCCAGCTGCGCGCCAGCAGCATGCCATCGCGCCGCAAGAGCAGCGTGCCACGCTGGGCATCGCGGCAAGGGGTTGCCTAGAGTCGATATTTGTTGATTTCCAGTGTTCCTCCGCGTTACCTCCGTGTCACGGAGGCAGTGCTCCGCGATACACTCCATGACACGGAGCCATTCCATGATAGGCTAAATTATGCACGTTTCTCATTTATTATAAATAGGTCCCTTAGCACCTAATTCCATTTTTGGTCACGATTTTATTCTGGAAAACTACCTAGGAGTGAAGGGAGAAGTGGGAGAACTCAACTAGGGTTTGTCAAATTCCCTTCTCATCTACCAAATTCAGGTAAGTATGTTAGTTTAGTAGTAGTTAGTTGTAGTTTTACGAACATGAATGGCAAGAACCCTTCCTCTAGGGTTGAAGCCATGAATTATGATTGTGATTTTATGAAATTGTTTTGGAATTAAGTTATTGATTGTTGTTTTGGTCTTGCATTCTGGATTGTTGGTTGTTTTTATGATTGATCACCATGAAAACATATACGTTAGCTTGGGCAATTGCTTGAGAAAGAATTACCTAGGTCAGGACATGAGAATGTAAGGAGCGTGTTTGTATCTCACGATATAATTTCGTGTTAGGATAGAAATATACCTAACACCTTGCTTGGTTGATAAAACGGGGGTTATTAAGAGACCAACTTAGGATTATCACATCACCACTCGAAGAAGTAGTTGTGAGGGTAAGTTGAGTTAAATGGTTAGACGCACGAAAGTCCCTAATCATTTCCCCGTAAACCACAACATAATTAATTGCCCTCGAACTAGAATTTAGCATCCTCGCTCACAATGATGCAGTGAGGCTAGTTTTCCGTGTTTAGAGGCTCGAAAGACCATGAACATGCAGTCTAATTATGTGAAACAACAATTGATAGTTTCATGCTTAACCCATTGCAAATCGTAGTATCGCATGATTAACTGGTTTTAAATCTATGTTGCTCGTAGAGTAAATTCAGGATATTTCGTTGACCCAAACTAGACTTAATTAAATCTCCCTCGAAAACTTCTATAACCAACACTTGTGAAAGTTAAGATCACACTTGAAATGGATAGTTAGAAGAATGGGTCCAGTCCCTGTGGGTTCGACATTCCGGTTCTTAAAAAAGAGCCACTATATTACTTGAACGACCCGTACACTTGCGGACGCGCGAATGAGGGCACGTCAAGTTTTTGGCGCCGTTGTCGGGGACTCGGCGAAGTTTTGATAATTTATCTGTTTTTGTGTGATTTTTGAAATTTCCTTAAGTGTTGAGAAACTTGGTCTTAGTCTGTTTATTTGCAGGTGACAGGTTGTCCTGCCGAGCTGGCTAGAAATAGAGAGCTTGTGGAACCGTTGCTGGAACCGGAACGTCAAATCCATTTGCGAAGGAGAGTAGCTCTAGAGCAAAAGCTGAAGAGACTTCAAGAAAAGGTACAACAACAACCACCCGCGGGACAAGCACAATTGTCATTAGAAGCAATGGCAGCAAGACCAGTTCGCGAAGTGGCAATCCCACTAGCGACGAATGTGACCTCTAGTATCTGTAAATCGGAGCCTGGAGGGCACTTTGAGCTTAAATAGAACATGTTGCAGCTGTTACATTCTAGTGGTCAATTCACTGGGATGGCACATGAGGACCCGCAGCAGCACCTACAGAGCTTTTTAGAGATTAGTGACACGTTTGTCCCCACCGGCGTGTCCACAGATTATGTCCGAATGACCCTCTTCCCATTTTCACTGTTGGGAAAGGCGAAAAAGTGGCTGAAGGCTGAGCCACCGAACTCCATAACATCATGGAATGATTTAGCTAAGAAGTTCCTTATCAGATTCTTCCCTTCAGGCAAAACTGAAAAGTTGAGAAGTGAAATACTCAGTTTCAAGCAGAGGCCTGATGAGAACTTATATATGGCTTGGGAAAGATTCAAGTCATTGTTGAGAGACTGTCCCCATCACCAGCAATCAAATGAAGTGCTGGCTCATACCTTTGTAGAAAGTATAGACCCACACACAAAAATATTACTAGACTCTGCATCGAGTGGGCAAGCCTTGGATAAGACATATATGAGTTGTACACTTTGTTGAACAGAATTGCTCAAGGAAATCCAGAGTGGCACAGCGAGTCATCGAGGGGGGCAGGAAAGAGACCAAGGTTGATAGAAGTAGATGGTTTGAATGCCTTGGCAGCACAGTTAGCTTTGTTCCAACATCAAATGATGACTCAGTTCAATAAACTAAGTATGAACCAACACCAGGGCTAGGTTAACGCAGTTCAGCAAGCTCCGAGTTGGTGTGAAATTTGTGGTAATACTGGGCACAATGCAGAATCTTGTTGAGCCAATCCGGAATCAGTCAATTTTGTTGGTAATGTGCATAGGAATCAAAATTTTGAGAATAACTCCAACAGAAATTGGCAGGGCCACCAGAATTTTTCTTGGGGTGGAAACCAAAAGCAGAATTATATGCAACCTCAACAACAACAGTATCAGCAAAATACGCAGAATGATGGGAAATTGAGTAGCAGCATTGAGGAAACAATGCACAAAAATTATGGAGACCCAGAAGAAGTTAGCAGAAAATCAGGCGAGGATCGCAACAGACTTAATGAATCAGCAAGTAGCCACCCGAAATCTTGAAAAACAAGTGGGTTAGATAGCAGCTGCTCAAAACATGAGATCACAAGGGGGATTACCAAGCGACACAGATCCTAACCCTCGATAGATCAATGCCATCAGTCTAAGAAGCGGTAAGCAATTAGCTGATGTAGTGCCAAAAGAGCTGAAAAAGGGGGTGCAGCCGAAATTGGTTAGACCTGGACCATCCATCAACATGGGAGATAATCAGAGTGCTGGACAACAAAATGCGCAACTTTCATTGCAGCCAGCACAAAGACCACCACCACTATTCCCTCAGAAATTCAGAAAGAGCAAGGAGGAGGAATGCTTCAAAAAGTTCTTTGAGAGCTTCAAAGATCTTCACATAAATTTGCCTCTTATTGATGTCTTGCAGGGAATGCCCAAGTATGCTAAATACTTGAAGGACGTGATGGAGAACAAAGTTAGATTGGTGGATGTCCAGACTGTAGCACTGACTGAGGAGTGCAGTCACAGGGTATTGAGCAAAATGCCAAAGAAGCTCAAAGACCCAGGGAGTTTTACCCTCCCCATACAAATTGGTAAAACTGAGGTGCTACGAGCTTTGTGTGACTTAGGGGCAGCAGTTAATCTAATGCCCCTATCCTTATTCAACACCATGGGGTTGGGAGAACCGAGGCCGACAAGGTTGATGCTGCAGCTGGCTGACAAGTCGCGAGTGACACCAGATGGAATAATAAAGGACCTCCTCATCAAAGTAGGTAAGTTTATTATACCTGTTGATTTTATTGTTCTAGATTTTCAGGTTGATGACCAGGTACCCTTAATCTTGGGACGGCCATTCTTAGCCACCGGTGGAGCGGTGATTGATCTGAGAGCAGGGACCCTGAAAATGAGGGTCGAAGATGAAGAAGAACTCTTCCGCGTTTACCAAGAAATGAACCCATCTGCACACTACACTAACCTTTGTCAGGTTAGTGTGTTGGCAGAGGATGAGTGTGGGGTGGAGGATTCCACAGGTGCACGGCCAAAGGCAAGGTCAAGTGTTCAGCCCGAGTCTGATAGAGGACTTCAAATTGAGAAGAATTTGGAGAAAGAGAGGAACAGAGTCGAGGTTGTTTCCTCTAAATAGCAAAAGAAAAAGAGATGGTTCTCGAAAGAGAACCCAGGTATGAGGATGTCCTGAAAAGTACAGTCCACGTCAGGCCACGACGTAAAATAAGGCGCTGCTTGCGAGGCAACCCAAGGGTACCTCAGGTACAATTTTGTAATTTTGATTTTGTGTTGATTTTGTTATGTTTATTTTGTTTGTGTTTTTGGTGGAAAGTTAAGCACAGATGGAGGGAAGTCTGAGTACCGAGAAGGTGGAAGCTAAAGAGCATGGAATAGAAGAAGTGTGGGGTCGAACACTCACCTCTGAAAACTTGAAAGGAAAGCATGCTTTTAGCTTGGCATAGAGGCTCAGGGAGTATTTCTCATCCTTTAAATGTTAATTTGATGCTATGAGGACATAACATGATTTAAGTGTGGGGTGAGGGAAATTTCAAGAAAATTTCAATTTTTTTTTTGTGCTTAACAATTTTTGGTGAATGTAATGCTTGTGAGAAGAATTTTGAAAATTGTTTTATGAGTCAATCATGACTTCATCACCCATTGGTTTTTCTTTTCGGTTCTTTTCCGACGGGGGGTATTTGAACCGAAGAATAAAATTTTTCTTTTTCTTTCCTTTGTTTGTATATAATGTTTTAGTCATAGTTAGGGACTATTTCCAACGATGGATGGATGACGACCGTCTTGAGGAAAAATTAGTCGATAGGTTTTGGGTTTTTGAAACCATAACTAATTGGTGCTTGATGTTCTTGTTATGTGTTATACGTGATTCTAAGAGGCAAGTATGTTCAGTGTGAAGCATGCAGGTGTATAACTTTGTGTGAGACACTTAGGCTCTTGAATTTGACTCAATATGATTGAAACTTAATTTTGAATTCTTGTGATTAGCTGAGTAAGAGTCTACTGAATGTGTCTTAAATTGAGCATGTGCCATGAGTGTAAGGTTTTTGAGTATTCTGTGCTATTGTGGATTGTCTAGAACTTGCCTGGTGTGTTTATAAAACGAAATGAAGGATGTGAATTGTAGGAGATGATTTAGGCATTTCTTTGAATGAACCAAATTTTTATCCCTCATTTTACCTACCTTGAAAAATTAATCCTAGTTAGCCCCATTGAGCCTTGAGCCTATTCTTTGACAGCTGCAACATAAGCTTAATCCTTTTTCTTTCATTAGCCTTGAACTTGATCCAGAACTCCTAAGTGCTTGAGTGAAAAAATCCGAAGGAGTAAAGGAGTGAGAAGAATGAAAAGAAAGGAAAAGTAGCAAGTTGTAGAAGTGAGAAAAGGACAAAGGTGCACTTGTGTGAAAATGGTTGAGTATTAGTAAGGAGTAAGAAAACAAATTAATGAAAAATTATTTATAGAACTCCTTACTAATAAGTTAAAAATGCCTAAATAAAGGGGGGAACAAAAGAGGAAAAAGAAAAGCTGAAAGGAGAAAAAGGTGAAGTAAGGGAAGGGAAGTTCGTAATGAAGGCGTAATGTATTAAAAGCGCTTAGGAAAGATAGTCACTATTACTGGCCATAATAGTACCTACTCGCACCTTAGCTTACATTACAACCCATTAAGTCCTACTTGATCTTACATTCACACATCCTTAAATTAGTGGAATAAAACACTAAGGGCAAGCTTATGGGTCATTACATGATGCATGTGAATTCTTTGTGAGAATGAGCGTAATTCTATTCTTGTACCCACACATGTTGTGATTTAAAAATTGTTTTTGCGTGTGATTGGGTAACTCTCTTTCCGTGAGGGGCACATGTTGAATGAGGGATATAATTCATGTGGGATTTCTTAATTAGTTGATTTGCATGAGTTTGCTAAGATTGAGAGTTGATTCTTGAGGTTAAGAAGTCTTAACATAGTTGTACTTCATTTCGATGATCAATCGTGCATGCTCTATTTGTAGCTTGTTATCTTACGAAATCATTATAGATGTAGCATGAATAATCTTGCTAAATGAGTTATGGGTGTGTATCCATATGCATGAGATGTAAAAGGTTGTTCGAGGACGAACAAGACTTTAAGTGTGGGGTAGGTGATCGGGGGCTAAAATAGCATGCTCGAGTGATGCTTTATACCTTAATTTAGTCTTGTTTATCTAAGTTATTTTATACATTTTCATGTGATTCTATATAAATGTGAATATATGTGCTAACCAACATGATTAGTCCTTGTTTTGTAGGTTTCAAGTATTTTGAGGAACTAATTCATAAGTTTGTGAAGTAGAGGAATGGAGTCGGGAGCAAAGTGCGAAAGACGGCAAAGAAGCATGCCTTGGCAAGGCTGGCCGCGCCAGGCAGTGTGCCACGATGTGCGTGTGCCGCGCCCAGAGCCGTGCCACGCCTATGCCAGGCGCACAAGAGAAGGCAGCATCCAGGTAGGCGAGCTGTGCGCTAGCGCCGTGCCACGCCAGGCCATCTGCGCGCCAGCAGCATGCCATCGCGCCGCAAGAGCGGCGTGCCACGCTGGGCATCGTAGCAAGGGGTTGCCTAGAGTCGATATTAGTTGATTTCCAGTGTGCATCCACGTTACCTCTGTGTCACGGAGGCAGTGCTCCGCGATACACTCTGTGACACGGAGCCATTCCATGACAGGCTAAATTATGCACGTTTCTCATTTATTATAAATAGGTCCCTTAGCTCCTAATTCCGTTTTTGGTCACGATTTTATTCTGGAAAACTACCCAGGAGTGAAGGGAGAAGTGGGAGAACTCATCTAGGGTTTGTCAAATTCCCTTCTCATCTACCAAATTCATGTAAGTATGTTAGTTTAGTAGTAGTTAGTTGTAGTTTTACGAACATGAATGGAAAGAACCCTTCCTCTAGGGTTGAAGCCATGAATTATGATTGTGATTTTATGAAATTGTTTTGGAATTAAGTTATTGATTGTTGTTTTCGTCTTGCATTCTGGATTGTTGGTTATTTTTATGATTGATCACCATGAAAACATATACGTTAGCTTAGGCAATTGCTTGAGAAAGAATTACTTAGGTCAGGACATGAGAATGTAATGAGCATGTTTGTATCTCACGATATAATTTCGTGTTAGGATAGAAATATACCTAACACCTTGCTTGGTTGATAAAACGGGGGTTATTAAGAGACCAACTTAGGATTATCACATCACCACTCGAAGAAGTAGTTGTGAGGGTAAGTTGAGTTAAATGGTTAGACGCACGAAAGTCCCTAATCGTTTCCCCGTAAACCATAACATAATTAATTCCCCGCGAACTAGAATTTAGCATCCTCGCTCACAATGATGCAGTGAGGCTAGTTTGCCGCATTTAGAGGCTCGAAAGACCATGAACGTGCAGTCTAATTATGTGAAACAACAATTGATAGTTTCATGCTTAACCCATTGCAAATCGTAGTATCGCATGATTAACTGGTTTTAACTCTATGTTGCTCCTAGAGTAAATTCAGGATATTTCGTTGACCCAAACTAGACTTAATTAAATCTCCCTCGAAAACTTCTATAACCAACACTTGTGAAAGTTAAGATCACACTTGAAATGGATAGTTAGAAGAATGGGTCCAGTCCCTGTGGGTTCGACATTCCGGTTCTTAAAAAAGAGCCACTATATTACTTGAATGACCCGTACACTTGCGGACGCGCGAATGAGGGCACGTCACTCTCCCCAACGGCTGTGCCAATCAACCTCGTAGTAATCTTCCTTGTCACAAGCATACTTTTAAACAATAACACGATTTAGATATCACAATACTTATGTCCCTTGACCTATAGCACGAACTATTAGTAAAAGAAGTGAAACAATTCCTAAATGTCCTGTAGCCTGTTGATTATAAGTATGGTATACAGCATACCCATAAGAAAGACTCTAATAGACACGGCTTTGTGGACTCCGTAGGACCTGACTTTGCTCTGATACCAAGTTTATCACGCCCCAAAACTGGGGTAGGGCGCAACTGGCACTCGATTCATGATTGATAAAGAAGTCGGCTATATAGCATCTACAAATGTAACACTATGGCTGACCAAACCACCTGTCACAACCAACCAAGATAAATATTGGACCCTTAATACCTTGAAAATAATAAATATGTAACCTGAAAAGCCGACAAGGCTACAATAAATCTAAACAGAGAAATGGAAAGCCAACATGACTACACAACCAACACTACTATACAAACTAGTCCACATCAGCCTCTATAGAGTAAACAAACTGAAATGCACGGGACAGAGCCCCGACCTACCCATGTTGTATACAAAACTCAAAATAGTCAAAACTAGGACATGGCTCCTGGAAGAGAGGTGCATACCACTATTCCGCTAAAATCTGGTTCCTACTGCGTCCAATGATCTAAGCCTCGGCCTGTACCTGCAGCACGATTGCAAGAAGGGTCCCAAGATGAAGGGACTTCAGTACGAATAAAATGTACTGATATGTAAGGCTGAAAGTTGTAAACATATAAGATAAAAATGATAACTGGGCCAGAAATAAGGAATAGTAACGAACCGAAATCCTAAAAACACAAACCTGAGAATAACTCATTATTGAAGTGTAAATGCAATCATCTAATGCACAACAAAGACTATAACTGAAATGCCAGTGGCCAGCCGATCATAAAATCTATATACAATTTGTCCAACCAGTGTACCACACCGGGGTAAAAATAAAAATGCCTCCAGTTGGTGTACCACACCGGGGTAAATTCGTCCAGTCAGTGTACCACACCGGGGTAAAATAATAATACCTCCAACTGGTGTGCCACACCGAGGTAAATAAATAAATCTTAAACAAAATCATAAATAGAGCCGATATGACTTATACTGGACCAACTTAATATGTATAGCATAGAAATGACGAATACTAAACATGTGGCCTGCATTGGCCTCCTTCGTAATACATAACTGCAAGTGAGCACATATAACATGTAAAGCTAGGAAATTAGCACTTAAATGCATGTATTCAAAACTTGTATAAATCATAAGGAACTAGGGATGACCTAAGAGTTTCAACAAAATTTATAGATCGTGTACTAAGGACATTATAGCTCAGAGACTCGCTTGCTTGTCGTTCGGCTTAAGGGAAAGGGATTATGATAACTCACCTTGGCTTGGAATATCTCATAACGTACACATAAGATAAAGGAAAACTATAACCAGGAAATCCTAATTCGATAAGCTCGTTAACCCTTAATATCTTGCGACGTTTTTACTTGGCTTAAGATTGATTACATGTCATCATCTTTGATCTTTCACCAATTTTAGTTAGCAACCAAACCTTTAAACACATTTAACATCATATATATATATACATATATATATATATATATATATAATAGACAGTAAGGACCAGCTAACAATGCCCACGCTGAGGGGTCTCCAACTCGATGTACAACTACGTCAACAATCAACACAATATCACACTTTAGATGCCCCACTTCGGCTAGGCAAAATGTTTAACACTTAACCTCAATAAAAAATGAAACTTTAAAGATTAAATGAAGCTTATAATACTGCCTGAAAACTTGTAAAGGGCAACGCACGAATCGTGCTTAAAAGAGCAATAGACGGGGCGCCTGACATACCTTTCTCATATGAACTTTTCTTTAGCCGATTTCCTATTTCAATGATCAGTATTCAACATCCTTAATCTAGTGGTTTTATAGGCCAAAAACATGCTTATCTGTAGCACAAAATGCATCCCAAAATAACTAACCAAAGGCAGGCACAACAGCAACAACAACACACGGCAACATCAACAACATTTAGCCATTTTCTCAACTAGTTTTCACTAGCTTTTGAGGGTGAAACAAGAGGAAATTTTACCTTAGTTCTGATGTAATTCTTCCTCTCAATATGAAGTATAATTCCAGAAAAATACACAACCAAAAAGCCTAAGGAAAACGAACAAAACTCAGCTCACAAATGGTCCATCAGCAGCGCAGTTAGCTGCCAATTTCAAGATTTTTCGCTTTGCAATTTGAGAGGTTTAGAAGCGGTGAAATCCTTACCTTTCCTCATTATTTCAACACCTACTAAAATATGGATATATAGGCTGTACAAATAGATTTTGAAACACAGAAAAACTCCTTCAAAACCTTGCCAAAACGAGCTCCAAAATAGCCCCTAGCACACTTGGCAAAGTAATCTCAACTTATCTTGTGATCTGCTTGAACTTTGCCTGATGTTCCTCCTTGATTATATTTGTCCTAGCTGCTGAAATTGAGAGAGAAATGAAATCCTTAGCAATCTGGTTGATTTAGATTTAGATGAAAATGTTTTCTACAAGTGAAAAATATGATTTTAAGTAAATAGGGCGGTCGAGGCGCTAGGGCGTCATGCCCGCGTCACCGCTCGGGGTGCTTCGGTAAAATGCCCATAACTTCTTACTCCGAACTAGGATTGACAAGCGGTTTGATGTTCTGAAAATTAGACTCAAAGACCTTTAATTGGATAGGTCGTGGGACTTCTAATTCATTGTATATATTGTGAGATATTATCGTTTAAAGTTTATCCTTACTTTTGAACTTCACATACTCTTTGGCTTTCTGTTCGTACACATTTCCCTTGTCATCTACGACTAATATACAACCCGTACTTCCCTATAGCATACAAACATCAAATAATCACCAACAAAAATTTTGGGGTGTAATAAGCGGCAAGGGAGAACTCTCAACTGGTAGGACCTCTTATCCTATGGTGAAAGGTAGTTCTAAGACCTGGATGCGCTAAACCTCAGCCTACTTGGTGTTGAATACTACTCCCAAAATCATAAATAGTGCTCATATCATAATCATAAAACATGAGTTTTACATGGACTAGTTTAGAAACATGGTGAATACATGGATTCCTTGACATATGTGAAATAGCCATGAAAACAATTGTTGAAAATTACAGTCATGATACATTTCTTGAAATTCATGCATACTTGAATAAATCATTATAACTTGAAAGTAGAGATTCATGAGATTTTTTTATTGAAATTATGCAATCATAATCATAAATCATAAATAGGATCATGATAAAATCAAATTCATAAGAGATTTATAGAGTTCTGCATAAAAAGAGTCTAACCCTAGAAATTCATCAAAATCCTAATTGGCGATTTGAAGGATTTTGAATACATGAAATTGAACTTGATATTGGGCATAAGGGTGGAAGAAATCCCCCATCCATAACCCCATAAACCTGGGCTTGATAAATTCTTGCTTAGACTTGAGACCCAAGAGAGTTGAGAAGAAGAAGAGCCCTAGTTGCTTAGGAACCTTGAGAGTTTTTCTATTGAAATCATGAAATCATTATAAAATATCATAAATTGGATCATGAGATAATCAAATTCATAAGAGATTCATAGAGTTTTGCATAAAAAGGGTCTAACCCTAGAAATTCATCAAAGTCATAATTGGAGACTTGAAGAATTTGAATTCATGAAATTGAACTTGAGATTGGGCATGAGGGAAAAAGAAATTTCCCATTCATAACCCCACATACCTGGGCTTTGATGAATTTTTTCTTAAACTTGCGACCTAAGAGAGTTGAGAAGAAGAAAAACCCTAGTTGCTTCATAGCCTTGACAGGTTTGATCTTCATTCTACGGTGTTTGAAAGCAATGAGGGTTAAGACTTAGTTTAACCCTTAAATATCATCCTTAGGAAATCCAAAATGACCTTGTTTAGGAGTTAAAAGCATATAAAGTTACAATTATACCCTTAAAAACTCGCATTAAAAATCTGCCCGTCAATGACCATGATGCAACCTACGGCTAGTAGGTTCTTACCATGATTCATACTGAGACTCATGGTCACTGGCCCCCTATTGATGGATCTAAAAACCCCTTCATATGAATACATGGTATGACCTGTACCAGGATACCACAGCTCATTACATGTTGCTTGTACCTTCCAAGCCATATTGGTCATTTTTAGAACTCATCCTATGGGAGGCATACAATGACTTGTACCATCATGGTACTGTACATAGGTTACTTTGGTGGTACCTAGAATATTTTGGGTTAATTTATTAGCCCCCTGATGTTGGGCATATTCCTATGCCTATTTGCCATGTTTTTCCCATCTTTTACCTTATTTTGAGTTCATAATCCATAGAAAATGCATAAATTCATGTGTTTTTGTGTTTTGTATGCTAAAAACTGATTTGAGATATTTTGAAAAGGAAAACAAGGAAAAGGCCCCAAATTAACTCAACGTGTGAAGATTTGAGAAGTCGAGAAGAAGGATCTAGGGCTATGGTTGGCGCCCAGCATTAGGTCTTGAACTTCAAAGAAATGTGCACTAATTCTAGGGCTATGGATGGTGCCCAGTGCCAGGTCCCAAACTTCATACATATTTCATTTAATACCTTGGTGAGATGAGAGGCGCGGAGCCCTAGAGCATTCCAGACTTAGAGAAATTTCCCAAAATTCTGGTGAGATGGATGGTGTTGGGCGCCAGAAAGGTCTTAGAGCCAATAAACGTGACTAATAATCAAGTGAGATAGATGGAACGAGGCACTCGGATGATCCAGAAGTATTGAAATTTGACTAACTCCTTGGTGCTACAGATGGGGTGGGCACCCGGAGCCAAACTTCGGAGGAAACATGAGCCCTACTTGGGGCGGCGCGCGCTAGGGCCATTTATCTCACTAGAATTTTAGGAAATTTCTCAAATTTTAGAATGCTCTAGACCTCCACGCCTCTCATCTCACCAAGGTTTTGAATGAAACATCTTTAAAGTTCGGGACTTGGCACTGGGCACCAGCCATAGCCCCAGAATTGATGCACATTTTTTTGAAGTTCAAGAGTTGGTGTTAGGCGCTAGCCATAGCCCCCAGATCATTCTTCTCAACTTCTCAAATCTTAAAACCTTGAGCTAATTTGGGTCCTTTTTCCTTGGTTTCCTGCTCAAAACATCTTAAATAATTTGTTAGCATACAAAACACACAAACACATGAATTTATGCACTTACTAAGAGTTATGAACTCAAAACAAGATAAAAAATGGGAAAAAAACATGGAAAATAGGCATAGGAATATGCCCAAAAGCACCTCCTACCACAACCCTTACCATCAACCATACCCACATACCACGGCTCATGTTACGTCCGTCCTGAGGTAAAATTACAGATTTTGTGTTGGTTTCAACTCCAAGTTTAGGATCTAATCTTAGGGACTTTCATGGTGTTACAATATAAACATGAAAGGATTTCTCAATAGAGTCATTTCATAGTTATGTCGTACCTTAAGAAGAAATAAAGTTTAGGTATAAACATAAAAAGATCATAGGTTTTGAGTTCTATTAGATTAGGATTACTAATTCGACGTTAGTGTAGTCTAGTCATCTCGTAGCTAATACCTAATTCCCTCTTCATAGGGTATTCCTAATAATCATCAACAATATATCTTCCAACAATATACAACTCAGATGATGTACGATTTTCAATGATTTTAGAATCAAGGAAAGAAATAGGATAAATATGGAACATTAAGTAACAAAGAGAATTCAACAATTGTCATGAATATGGCAAGAGTAGAATGAATAGGATATAGTAAGATATAAAAGAATTTGATCTTGGGCGTATTTATACAACCCAACACTGTATTTTCAACCATACTGGAGCCTAGTTGAGGATAATACTAATGTATTCATGAATATTTTGAATTAATTATGCTTGTGGACTAATAAACATGATTTGACTATTTTCAAGTGGAAAAGACAATAATTCAGCTTGGTTTTGCAGATTACACTCGGAGTTGAAGTACGGGAAGTTCAGAGAGCTTAAAAATTAATGTGGGAATTCACTTTTGTGCCACGTTGGAGATTGTTCGTGTTTAAAAATGTTCCATGGCATGTTTGTATAAAAAATTAACTTTTGAAGGAATCAAGTTTCCAGTGAAGGACCGCGTTTGCTTCGTGTCACGGAGAAGAAATGGCGCGATGGCCTCCGTGACACGGAACCTGTCTATATTTGTAGGCATCAAGTTTCTAGTGAACTTCCGTGTTTGGTCCATGTCACGGAGGCAAGATGGCACATTAAGCTCTGTGACACAGAGCTTAGATTCCCAGAATACTCATAATTGAAGTGAGCCTCCGCAACAGCTCCGTGTCACGGAGTAGTTCCTCTGCGATGAGCTCCATGTCACAGAGCTGGTTATTCCCTGTGTATTTTTTCACTTGTATAAATAGAACACTTAGATGTTTTATTTTTCATGATCTGAAATATTAGCAAGAACATGGGAAACGGTAGTTGAGCTGAAGAAAACTCTAGGGTTCTCTTTTCTTCTCTTCCCTTTTCTTCTAAATTTCAATTGTTCTTATGCTAAAAACCTGTTTGGAGATGTCTAATCAAAGAATGAGTGGCTAATTCACCTCATTTTGAGGTTGAGGCCAATTGCATGATTGTATGTTTTATTTTCATCTTGATATTTTGTTCATCTATTCCTGCTCTTTGTATTTTAGTGTGTGGCCAACATTAAGATAAATTCATAGCCTTAATTTGACTCTTAAAGGAAAATTATTAGGGTAGAATGAGGAATAGGAGAATGTGTTCTTATCATTGTTGTAAACTAAGGATAGGATTTGCGTGCAGGATAGAAATATACCTGCAATGCCACATTCAGTTAACAAAGGGAACAAACACTTCTCAACCTAAGATGAGTTACTGCATCGCCAATTTAATATGTATAGTAGCAAAATTCATAATTAGGAAATTGGCTATAGGTTTGAAAGACCATAGCCAGACTTTAATTTCCCATAACCATCAACCTGGTAGAGAACGTAGCTGAAGAAAAATATAAGTTGTACATGATTGCATCCCATGCCTTAACCTTAGAATATTCTTGCTTACTGATTTAATCAACGTTTTTAGCTTCATTGATTGCTACTTTCTATATTTATATTTATAAAACTCTTAATCATTGGGTTACTTACACACTTGTGTAGAATAATTGTGAATACTAAAATAGAAAAATCACGAAGTCATGGTCCCTGTGGGTTCTATATCCGGCTTGAAAGAGACACTATATTACTTGTACGACCAGGTGCACTTACATGCATTTGGGAGACAACAAGTTTTTGGCGTCATTGCTGGGGACTGGAAAAATTAGTAAAATTTTTGAGTTTTAGTTTTGTAAGTTTTTGTGCAAGTGTTGACAACTTTATCTTAGCTGCTATACCTACAGGTACAGGGCAATTTCTTAAAGCTGGCAAGGAATAAAGAATTAGTGGACCCATTTTTGGAGCCTGAACGATAGTTTCATTTGCTAAGGAGAGAAGCTCTCGAAAGAAAGTTGCAGTTGTTATAGAGAGAGATTCTAGAACAACAACAACATCCACCAGTTGGGAAGGAAGAGTCGTTGCCCGAAATAATGGCAGCAAGACCAGTACGCAAGGTGGCAATCCCACATATGAACAATGTTACCTCTAGCATCCGTAGGCCAGAGCCGGGAGGTAGATTTCAGCTGAAACAGAATATGGTGCAGCTCTTGCATACCAGTGGACAATTCACATGTCTCCCCCATAAAGACCCGCAGCAGCACCTACAAAATTTTCTGGAGATAAGTGATACATACATACCCACAGGGGTATCGTTAGATTATGTAAGGCTTACATTGTTCCCGTTTTCCTTGCTGGGGGAAGCAAAGAGGTAGCTGAAAGCTGAACCACCTAACTCTATAACCACATGGGATGATATAGCAAGGAAATTTTTTATTAGGTTCTTTCCTTCCAGGAAGAAAGCAAGGCTTAGAAGTCAGATTTTGAGTTTCAAATAGAGAGATGGTGAGAACCTGTACCAAGCTTGGGAGAGGTTCAAGTCTATGCTGAGAGATTGTCCTCATCATCACCAGTCAAATGATGTGTTGTGCACACATTTATAGAAGGCTTGGAGCCTCACACCAAAATCCTTTTGGACTCTGCAACTGGTGGACAAGCCTTGGAGAAGAGTTAAGGAATTGTATACATTGCTGAACCAGATTTCACAAGGGAACCCAGAATGGAATGCTGACACACCTAGAGGTGCGGTGAAGAAAGCGGTATGTGTCTTAGAGGTGGATAGGCTAATAGCTATTACTGCAAAGATAGCTACATTACAGAATCAAATGAACACTCACTTAAATAACATGAACTTGGGGCAGCCGCAAGCTCCAGTCAATGTAGTCCAGCAAGTGTGGTGTGAAGTTTGCGGTAGAAGTGAGCACTCAACCAAACATGTGGTGCCAACCTAGACTCAGTTTATTTTGTAGAGAATGCGCAAAGGAGCAATAATCAGCATTATGGCAACAACTACAACCCTAAGTAGAGGAATCATCCAAAATTTTCATGGGGTGCTAATAGTCACCAATGCCAAAGTTCAAATTAGGGTCCACACAGAAATCAGCGGGCACATCAGAATTTCCAACCACAATTCAGAGGGAATAATGCTCCTACTCAGTCCAGTAACATTAAAGACATGCTAAAGACAATTATAGCCAACCAAGCTCAGAAGGTGGCTAACCAAGTAAAATTGTCAGCCAACATGAAAAATCAACAGTTGGCTACAAAGGCTTTGGAGATTCAACTGGGACAGCTAGCTGGAGCACAGAATGCTCGACCCCGGGGTGGGTTGCTGAGTGATACAGACACCATCCCTAAGAAGGTAAATGTTGTCACAACCAAGAGTGATAAACAACTGAAGGAGTTGGTGCCAGAAAAGCCAACACAAAAAGTTGTAATTATAGAGGAGGAGGCCGAGGACAATGATAGAGAAGTGGGGAGTGGAAATTCAACAGAAGTTGTGAAGTCACCACCACCACCCCCTTTCCCGCAGAAACTGAGGAAGCATAAGAAAGAAGCATACTTCCAAAAATTTATGAAAGTATTAAAGCTGGTACACATTAATCTTCCACTGGTGGATGTTTTGCAGGGTATTCAAAACTATCCAAAATACATAAAAGATATTGTGGAGAACAAGAGTAGACTGACAGAGTATACCACAGTTGCACTTACTGAGGAGTGTACATCACGGATACAGAACAGACTGCCTACAAAGCTCAAAGATCCGTGGAGTTTTACTATCCAGATCACCATTGAGAAGTCCATTAGAGCCCGTGGTTTATGTGATCTTTGGGCGAGCATTAATTTGATGCCCACCTCATTGTTCAAAAAGTTGGGTTTGGGTAGTCCAAGACCTATCACTGTGATTTTGCAGCTAGCGGACCGCTCATTAGCCAGACCAGATGTTATTGTCGAAGATGTGCTAGTGCAAGTGGGATCCCTTATTTTTCCAATGCATTTCATAATTCTTGACTTTGAGCCAGATTCGTAAGTCCCATTTATTTTTGCACGTCCCTTTTTGGAAATCGGACGAGCCTTGATAGATGTAGCTGCAGGACAACTAACTATGAGAGCCCAGGACAACTGCCTCCGTGACACGGTGCAAATGCGGACTCTCACTGGAATTTTATGTTCCAGGTAAATATAGGCAACGTTCCACGGCATGTAATGCGGGGCTTGGCCAACGTGCCATGGCGCCGACGCGAACCTTCACTGGAATTTGACAAATAACTCATCCGAGGCAGACTGCCTCCGCGATGGCAGTGTGACACGGCTCCATCGCGGAGCCCCTTTATTTTCTGCTTTTCCTTGACCTTTTCCACTGCTCGCTTCCGCATCCATTCTCGATTTTCACCAACATGCAACTTAGCTTCCTAAAATTACATTTTTCCTGCAAAAAAACACTAATCATGTTGGTTAGTATAAATTCACATTTTTACTCAAAATTACATGAGAATGTACAAATAACGATAGATAAACAAGACGAAATAGATCATTTGAGCATCACTTGGGCATATAATTTTGCCCAAGATCACTTACCCCACACTTAAAAACCTTGTTCGTCCTCGAACAATACTCTCATATCTCATGCAATTGACACCCATGTGTAGCTACTTTGGCTTGACAATTCAAGCTACGGTTATACCGATTATTTAATATAGCAAATCATTAAGAAAACATGCATAGTCTCATAAACACAATGACATTCACCACATTAAGACCTCCTAGACTCAAGAATCGACTCTCGATCTCGGCAAACTCATGCAAATCAGCTGATCAAGACATCCGACACGAAATTCAATCTCTCGTCAAGCATGTGCCCTCACAACACAAGAAAATTGCCCCTTTCTCAATCATATGATTTCCAAAGCATTACATGTAGGGGTATATGAACACGATTTCGCTCTCTATCCCAAAGAATTCACATGCATCATGTCATGAACCATAGGCTTGCCTCTAGTGTATTACTTCACTAATATAAGGATGCGTGATGTAAGATCACGTAGGACTTAACGGGTTGTAATGTAAGCTAAGGAACTAGTAAATACTGGAATAACCAATAATCTCATCTAGCCTCCTTAAGCACTTTTCAATACATCCCACCATCATTACGGGCATTGTTTCTTCCTTCATCCTCCCATTCTTGAAGTCTTTCTTTATTTTTGTTCCCATTTCTTTAAGCACACTCGACTTAATAACAAAGATTAGTTATACATCTTCATTTTATATATATTCGGCAAGTGCACCTTTGACCTTATCTTTACTTTCACCACTTCCGCTTTTCCTTTCTTTTTCACACTTTTCACTCCTTGACACTGTGGGAAAATTATTTTTTTCTTGAGCGCTTAAGAGTTTTGGATCAAATTCATGGCTAATGAAAAGAAGGGATTAAGCTCAGTTTCTATCTCTTCATTGAAAGAAGAAAAAAATAGGCTAAAGGCTCAATGGGGCTAACTAGGATGTACATTCAAGGTATGTATGATAAGAAAAAAAACTTTCGGTTTAATCAAAGAAATGCCTACATCCTTTCCTACGCTACACATCCTTCATTTCGTTTTGTACACACACCAGACAAGTTCTAGACACTTCACAATAGCATGGAAGAATCGAAACCTCACCTCACACTCATTGCACATGCTCAACTCAAGACTTATTCACAGACTCTTCAATCAGCTAATTACAAGAAATTCAATATTAAGCCTCAATCACACCAAATCGAACTCTATGGCCTAGGTATCTCAACATGTTTCACATTTGCATGCTTTCATACGAATCATCTTTGCATCTCAATATCATGGACAACACACAACAAGAATTTCAAACCATGAAGTAGCGACACGTTTGGGAAACAACCAAAAGAAAGAAAATAAAAGAAAGAAAAAACTACTCCTATTGACTACATTTCCCTTAAGACGGTCGTCATCCATCCATCATAGGGAACAATCACTATTTACGACTTCGGTTCAATGGGACTATTCTCGGTAAAAGCACTGAAAATAAAGGCCGAGAAACCCAATCATAAAAAATTCAACAAAAATTTTTTAAAATATCGATAATTTCGATAGGAAAAAAAAATATTTACACAACCAGCTAACAATAACTCAACACAGCACATAACAGCTTAACATTCATTACACACCGAATTACAATACAAAACATACGCACAAAATCACAGGGTCACAATTTTTTCACAGGCACAACAACAAGACATGAACATAAACAACAGCAAAACAACTGGCACCTAACTACTCCCACCCCACACTTAAATCGAACACTGTCCCCAGTATTCATCAAATTCAACATAGCACAGAAGTAGGTGGTGAAACTCCCTGATCAATCGAAGTATTCAACTTCTTCGTCAGGTGTCGTTGCCTCGTTCCCCATATCTGAATTGCCCCCGCTATCCTCATTTGACTCAACATCTGAGTCATCGCGGCATGTCTCCTCATCAGCGGGGACATCATCGTCTACAGGCTCCAAAAAAGATGGCCCCACTCGGCATAGATCCCAGGCATTTTCACCAAAAGGGTAATCTAGCTCGAGCTGCCATAACTCATCTTCTATTGCTGGCCTCCCGCCTATTCGCAACTACAGCATCTGCATCCCGTACATGTGAATCATATACTGATCATCCCAAGCTTGTCGCTCGGCTAGTGTGAGAATTGGCCCGTGAGTGGTGTCGGGTGCCTTGGTTTTGGTGACGTCCAAGGCACGCCTATCCATTTGCGGGATGTAGTCTAGGGCCTCCTCCTCAATGTCAAGGCCCCTCAGAAATGTGGTCAGCAAACCACCAAACCCGTACCTGTGCCCTTGATGCAAACGGGCTCTCTTCATGGCAGAGATGATCACCGCCCCAACATTAATCTCCAGCCCTTTCATCAGGGCATAAACCAAGCACACCCGATCCCGGGTGACATCTGTCATGTGCACCCCTGGGATCACGTAGGAACACACAATTTTAAGCCAAATCCTAGCTTCCCTATTCATTTGAGAGTAAGGCAGCGTCTGATGATAGCCCATCTCCTTGTGCCTGCTCCACCGTGCTGTCGAACGGGCTCCACACAGAGTGCGTCTGATATCCGCATAGGGTGGAGTTATGTTCAGCTACTGGAGTACATAGGCGTCTGTGTACCGTGTCCCCAAGATGGCATTCAGGTGATGGGGCTCAAAGGTGACAACCTACCCCTTTATCTTGACGGTGTGACTGCGGAGTGTCGGGTTCCAGTTTGCGTAGAACTCCCGAATCAAATGGATATTGCACTCCTTGGGCTCTTCGAAGATGAAGTTCAGCTCGGCGACGTCAATCCGGTGTACGATTCTGGGGAATTCCTTTGCAAGTGGCTCCCTTGCAATTGATTGTGGGCATAAATAGCATGCTCGAGTGATGCTTTATACCTTAATTTAGTCTTGTTTATCTAAGTTATTTTATACATTTTCATGTGATTCTATATAAATGTGAATATATGTGCTAACCAACATGATTAGTCCTTGTTTTGTAGGTTTCAAGGATTTTGAGGAACTAATTCATAAGTTGGTGAAGTAGAAGAATGGAGTCGGGAGCAAATGGCAAAAGCTGGCAAAGAAGCATGCCTAGGCAAGGCTGGCCGCGCCAGGCAGCGTGCCACGCCCAGCACCGTGCCACGCCTATGCCAGGTGTACAAGAGAAGGCAGCATGCAGGCAGGCGAGATGTGCGCCAGCGCCGTGCTACACCAGGCCAACTGCGCGCCAGTAGCATGCCATCGTGCCGCATGAGCAGCGTGCCACGCCGGGCATCGCGGCAAGGGGCTGCCTAGAGTTGATTTTTGTTGATTTCCAGTGTGCCTCCGCGTTTCCTCCGTGCCACAGAGGCATTGCTCCGCGATACACTCCGTGACACGGAGCCATTCCATGACAGGCTAAATTATGCACTTTTCTCATTTATTATAAATAGGTCCCTTAGCTCCTATTTCCATTTTATCACGATATTCTGGGAAACTACCTAGGAGTGAAGGGAGAAGTGGGAGAACTCATCTAGGGTTTGTCAAATTCCCTTCTCATCTACCAAATTCATGTAAGTATGTTAGTTTAGTAGTAGTTAGTTGTAGTTTTACGAACATGAATGGCAAGAACCCTTCCTCTAGGGTTGAAGCCATGAATTATGATTGTGATTTTATGAAATTGTTTTGGAATTAAGTTATAGATTGTTGTTTTCGTCTTGCATTCTAGATTGTTGGTTGTTTTTATGATTGATCACCATGAAAACATATACGTTAGCTTGGGCAATTGCTTGATAAAGAATTACCTAGGTCAGGACATGAGAATGTAAGGAGCATGTTTGTATCTCACGATATAATTTCGTGTTAGGTTAGCAATATATCTAACACCTTGCTTGGTTGATAAAACGGGGGTTATTAAGAGACCAACTTAGGATTATCACATCATCACTCGAAGAAATAGTTGTGAAGCTAAATTGAGTTAAATGGTTAGACGCACGAAAGTCCCTAATCGTTTCCCTGTAAACCACAACATAATTAATTGCCCGCGAACTAGAAATTAGCATCCTCTCTCACAATGATGCAGTAAGGCTAGTTTGCCGTGTTTAGAGGCTCGAAAGACCATGAACATGCAATTCTAATTATGTGAAACAATAATCGATAGTTTCATGCTTAACCCATTGCAAATCGTAGTATCGCATGATTATCTGGTTTTAACTCTATGTTGCTCCTAGAGTAAATTCAGGATATTTCGTTGACCAAAACTAGACTTAATTAAATCTCCATCGAAAACTTCTATAACCAACACTTGAGAAAGTCAAGATCACACTTGAAATGGATAGTTAGAGGAATGGGTTCAGTCCTTGTGGGTTCGACATCCCGGTTCTTAAAAAGAGCCACTATATTACTTGCACGACCCGTACACTTGCGAACGCGCGAATCGGGCACGTCAAGTTTTTGGCGTCGTTGTCGGGGACTCGGCGAAGTTTTGATAATTTATCTATTTTTGTGTGATTTTTGAATTTCCTAAAGTGTTGAAAAACTTGGTCTTAGTCTGTTTATTTGCAGGTGACAGGTTGTCCTGCCGAGCTGGCTAGAAATAGAGAGCTTGTGGAACCGTTGCTTGAACCTGAACGTCAAATCCATTTGCAAAGGGGAGTAGCTCTAGAGCAAAAGCTGAAGAGACTATAAGAAAAGGTACAACAACAACCACCCGCGGGACGAGTAAAATTGTCATCAGAAGCAATGGCAGCAAGACCAGTTCGCGAAGTGGCAATCCCACTAGCGACGAATGTGACCTCTAGTATCTGTAAATCGGAGCCTGGAGGGCACTTTGAGCTTAAACAGAACATGGTGCAGCTGTTACATTCTAGTGGTCAATTCACTGGGATGGCACAAGAGGACCCGCAGCAGCACCTACAGAGCTTTTTAGAGATTAGTGACACGTTTGTCCCCACCAGCGTGTCCACAGATTATGTCCGACTGACCCTCTTCCCATTTTCACTGTTGGGAGAGGCGAAAAAGTGGCTGAAGGCTGAGCCACCGAACTCCATAACTTCATGGAATGATTTGGCTAAGAAGTTCCTTATCAGATTCTTCCCTTCAGGCAAAACTGAAAAGTTGAGAAGTGAAATACTCAGTTTCAAGCAGAGGCCTGATGAGAACTTATATATGGCTTGGGAAAGATTCAAGTCATTGTTGAGAGACTGTCCCCATCACCAGCAATCAAATGAAGTGTTGGCTCATACCTTTGTAGAAAGTCTAGACCCACACACAAAAATATTACTAGACTCTGCATCGGTTGGGCAAGCCTTGGATAAGACATATGATGAGTTGTACACTTTGTTGAACAGAATTGCTCAAGGAAATCCAGAGTGGCACAGCGAGTCATCAAGGGGGGCAGGAAAGAGACTAGGGTTGATAGAAGTAGATGGTTTGAATGCCTTGGCAGCACAGTTAGCTTCTTTCCAACATCAAATGATGACTCAGTTCAATAAACTGAGTATGAACCAACACCAGGGCCAGGTTACTACAGTTCAGCAAGCTCCGAGTTGGTGTGAAATTTGCGGTAATAATGGGCACAATGCAGAATATTGTTGAGCCAATCCAGAATCAGTCAATTTTGTTGGTAATATGCATAGGAATCGGAATTTTGAGAATAACTCCAACAGAAATTGGAAGGGCCACCCGAATTTTTCTTGGGGTGGAAACCAAAAGCAGAATTATATGCAACCTCAACAACAGTAGTATCAGCAGAATAGGCAGAATGATGGGCAATTGAGTAGCAGCATTAAGGAAACACTGTAGAAAATTATGGAGACCCAGAAGCAGTTAGCGGAAAATCAGGCGAGGATGGCAACAAACTTAATGAATCAGCAAGTAGCCACCCGAAATCTTGAAAAACAAGTGGGTCAGATAGCAGCAGCTCAAAACATGAGATCACAAGGGGGATTACTAAGCGACACAGATCCTAACCCCCGACAGATCAATGCCATCAGTCTGAGAAGCGGTAAGCAATTAGCTGATGCAGTGCCAAAAGAGCTGAAAAAGGGGGTGCAGCCGGAGTTGGTTAGACCAGAACCATCCATCAACATGGGAGATAATCAGAGTGCTGGACAAGAAAATGCGCAACTTTCATTGCAGCCAGCACAAAGACCACCACCACCATTCCCTCAGAAATTCAGAAAGAGCAAGGAGGAGGAATGCTTCAAAAAGTTCTTTGAGAGCTTCAAAGAACTTCACATAAATTTGCCTCTTATTGATGTCTTGCAGGGAATGCCCAAGTATGCTAAATACTTGAAGGACGTGATGGCGAACAAAGTTAGATTGGTGGATGTCCAGACTGTAGCATTGACTGAGGAGTGCAGTCACAGGGTATTGAGCAAAATGCCAAAGAAGCTCAAAGACCCAGGGAGTTTTACCCTCCCCATACAAATTGGTAAAGTTGAGGTGCTACGAGCTTTGTGTGACTTTGGGGCAGCAGTTAATCTAATGCCCCTATCCTTATTCAACACCCTTGGGTTGGGAGAACCGAGGCCGACAAGGTTGATACTGCAGCTGGCTGACAAGTCGCGAGTGACACCTGATGGAATAATAGAGGACCTCCTCATCAAAGTAGGTAAGTTTATTATACCTGCTGATTTTATTGTTCTAGATTTTTAGGTTGATGACTAGGTACCCTTAATCTTGGGACGACCATTCTTGGCCACCGGTGGAGCGGTGACTGATCTGAGAGTAGGGACCCTGAAAATGAGGGTCGAAGATAAAGAAGAACTCTTCCGCGTTTACCAAGAAATGAACCCATCCGCACACTACACTAACCTTTGTCAGGTTAGTGTGTTGGCAGAGGATGAGTGTGGGGTGGAGGATTCCACAGGTGCACGGCCAAAGGCAAGGTCAAGTGTTCAGCCCGAGTCTGATAGAGGACTTCAAATTGAGAAGAAGTTTGAGAAAGAGAGGAACAGAGTGGAGACTGTTTCCTCTAAACAACAAAAGAAAAGGAGATGGTTCTCGAAAGAGAACCCGGGTATGAGGATGTCCTGAAAAGGAAAGTCCACGTCGGGCCACGACGTAAAATAAGGCGCTGCTTGGGAGGCAACCCAAGGGTACCTCAGGTACAATTTGTAACTTTGATTTTGTGTTGATTTTATTATGTTTATTTTGTTTGTGTTTTTGGTGGAAAGTTAAGCACAGATGGAGGGAAGTCTGAGTACCGAGATGGTGGAAGCTAAAGAGCATAGAAGAGAAGAAGTGTGGGGTCGAACACCCACCTCTGAAAACTTGAAAGGAAAGCATGCTTTTAGCTTGGCATAGAGGCTCAGGGAGTATTCCTCATCCTTTAAATTTTAATTTGATGCTATGAGGCATAGCATGATTTAAGTGTGGGGTGAGAAAAATTTCAAAATTTTTGTGCTTAACAAGTTTATGGTGAATGTGATGCTTGTGTGAAATATGGGAGAAATTTGAAAATTTTTGTGAATTAAGCATGACTTCATCACCCGTTGGTTTTTCTTTTCGGTTCTTTTTCGACGAGGGGTCTTTGAACCGAAGAATAAAAATTTTCTTTTTCTTTCCTTTGTCTGTATATAGTGTTTTTAGTCATAGTTAGGGACTATTTCCGACGATGGATGGATGACGACCGTCTAGAGGAAAAATTAGTCGGTAGGTGTTGGGTTTTTGAAACCATAACTAATTGATGCTTGATGTTCTTGTTAGGTGCTATATGTGATTGTAAGATGCAAGTATGTTCAGTGTGAAGCATGTAAGTGTATAACTTTGTGTGAGACACTTAGGCTCTTGAATTTGACTCAATATGATTGAAGCTTAATTCTGAATTCTTGTGGTTAGCGGAGTAAGAGTCTGCTGAATGTGTCTTGATTTGAGCATGTGCCACGAGGGTAAGGTTTTTGAGTATTCTGTGCTACTGTGGATTGTCTATAACTTGCATGGTGTGTTTATAAAATGAAATGAAGGATGCGAATTGTAGGAGATGATTTAGGCATTTCTTTGAATGAACCAAATTTTTATCCCTCATTTTACCTACCTTGAGAAATTAATCCTAGTTAGCCCCATTGAGCCTTGAGCCTATTCTTTGACAGGTGCAACATGTTCACATGATTTGTGGGGTATATAAAACGACACGCAATTGCACGTGGTCGAACAAGTAGTAAGTGGCTTTAGTAAGCCAAGTATCGATCCCTCAGAGACTTGGATGAAGTGCAATTTGCTCAAGTGTACTATATTTTACTTCTAAAAATGCAGACAACAGTGTAACCAAAAGTTTGATAGTTTGTTTTATAATTTTTATACTAAAGCTAAAAACAATTATCTACATTGAATCTGAACTATGAATGAGAGCGTGCTGAGGTTGAACGAACATGTAATAAAATTAATTATCATCGTAATTTGGTTAATCTTTTCCTCCAGTTGCTAACCAAGAACGTTTGCCAAGAGATTAAAACTCTCGTATTTAACCTCACTTAAGAATCATGAACCATCCGTCCACATTTCTGTGATCAAATGCAATTCATGTTCTAGCCATACAATTCCGGTTCCTAAATTGACTAATACGACTTTCAGGTATATTTCTATCCTGAAAGCAAATCAAAACTCAATTTTCCCAAACCAAGTAAAGAACATATCCTATTAATTCACAACTTTCCAATTTCTTGCTCTCTCGAGTGAAACCGGACTTTTTAGATGTACATTAACGTAGGCCACACATTAATGCAGTAAGAACAAGAATTAATAGAACAACATGGAAGAAAAGATGAAAAACCAAAGAATCAATGATCAAATTTCATCACAATTGTTCATAACCTCAGCAAGGAGAGGAATTAGCCACTCATTTGTGGATTAAACATCTTAAAATGAGTGTTAATCATACAAGCAATTGAATTAAAGAAGAAAGAAAGAGAGAAAAAACCCTGATATTTTCGTCCCTCAACTGCCTGTAACCCACGTCCTTGCTCCACCAAGTCAGAATATTGAAAAATGAACCTAAGTGTTCTATTTATACTGCTGGGAATTTTTCCAGGAATAACGAGCAACATGTCACGGAGTGCATCGCGGAGCACTACCTCCGTGTCACGCTACAGACGCGGACCCTCACTGGAGTTGGGGGTCCAGGAATTAAGGCTCAACGTGGCACAGCGTGCAACGCGGAGCCAGGCCACCGTGCCACGGAGCAGACGCCGACCCTCTCTGGAATTTGGGTGAATTTTCCCTATCCAGGCAGAATGCCTCCGCGATGGCAGTGTGACACGGCTCCATCGCGGAGCCCCTTTATTTCATGCTGTCCAATGCCTTTTCCCTTGCTCGCATCCAAGTCCAACTCTGATATCATCCAACATGCATTTAAGCTTCCCAAAATCACATTTTACCTGCAAAACAATGCTAATCATGTTGATTAGTATAAATTCACATTTTATTACCAATTACATGAGAATGTATACACATAGGTAGATAAACAAGGCTAAAATGGTACATTTGAGTATCACTTGGGCATATAAATTTGCCCAAGATCACTTACCCCACACTTAAATCCTTGTTCGTCCTCGAACAACAATCCTACACTTCATGCAATTTACATCGCAACCTCGCTACTTCGGTTCGACAATTTAGGCTACGGTCATACCGATTATTCAATACAGCAAATCATCAAGAAAACATGCATGGTCTTATCAATGCAATGACCTTCAATACATTAAGACCTCCTAGACTTTAAGAATCGACTCTCGATATTGGCAAACTCATGTAAATCAGCTGATCAAGATATCCGACATGAAAATTAATCTTTCATCAAGCATGTGCCCTCACAACACAAGAGAATCTTCCCCTTTTTGCTCATATGACTCACAAGAATTCAAGCAGGGGCGTGTAAAAACAATTTCGCTCTCTCTCCCAAAAGAATTCACATGCATCATGTCATGACCCATAAGCTTGCCCTTAGTGTATTACTCCACTAATATACAGAAGTGCGATGTAAGATCACGTAGGACTCGAACGGGTTGTAATGGAAGCTACGGAACTAGTAAATATTGGGTTAGCCAATAATAGCCACTAGCATCCTTAAGCGCCTTTTCAACACATCCCATCAACTCATGGACATTGTTTCTTTTTTTTCATCATCCCATTCTTGATGATTTTCTTTAGTATGGCCCATTGCATTAAGCACACTTGACACAACAACAAAGATTATTCATGCACCTTCATTATCATTTATTTATAGCAAGTGCACCTTCAACCTTTTCTTTTCTTCTATCACTCTGCTTTTCTTTTTCTTTTCACCATTCTCACTCTTTGACACTTCGGGAAAATGATTTTCTTTTCTTAAGCGCTTCAGAGTTTTGTATCGACTTTACGGCTAATGAAAAGAAGGAATTAAGCTCGGTTTACACTTTATGACAAAAGAAAAAGAAAATAATCGGCTAAAGGCTCAACGAGCTGACTAGGGTATACAATCTAGGTGGGTACAATAAGGAAAAATAGAAACTCTCTGTTAAAACAAAGAAATGCCTACATCCTTTCCTACAATACACCTCCTTAATTTCGTTTTGTACACACACCAGGCAAGTTCTATACACTTCACAATAGCATGGAATAACAACACCTCACTTCACACTTTTTGCACATGCTCAATTCAAGATGTATTCACAGACTCTTCAATCAGCTAATTACAGGAATTCAAACATTAAGCCTCAATCACACTGAATCGAACTCTATGGCCTAGGTATCTCAACATATTTACAAATTTGCATGCTTTCATACGAATCACCTTTGCATTTTGAATATCATGTACAACACGCAACCAGAATTTCGCAACCATCCAGTAACTACAGGTTTTGGGATGCAACCCACCAAAGAAAAAAACTGCAAAATACTTGAAAAAAATCTACTCCTAACGACTACATTTCCCTTAAGACGGTCGTCGTCCATCCATCATAGGGAATGGTCACTACTATGACTTCGGTTCAATGGGACTAATCTCGATAAAAGAACCGAAAACAAACACCGAGAAACCCAAGAAGTAAAAAAATGTTGAAAATATCGATCATCTCAATAGAAAAATATGTACAATTTTAAAAAAAAAATGTATCGATCATTTCGATAACAAAAATATGTACAGAATCAGAATCAGCTAGAAACATTCAGCAACACACATCAATTTAACAAATATTTACAAATACAGAACAACACTTAACAATTCACACTCACAGGGACAAACAAATTTTCACATACACGACAACAGAATAGAGAATACATACAAAACAGCCCAGCCCAACACCTAACTACTCCCACCCCACACTTAGTTCGAACACTGTCCCCAGTGTTCACAAAAATTAAAATAGCACAAAATCGGGAGGTGGAACTCCCTGATCAGTCAAAGTATTCCACTTCTTCGTCGGGTGCTGCTGCTTCATCTCCCATATCCGAGTTGCCTCCGTCGTCATCATCGGACTCCACATCGGAGTCCTCCCGATGTGTCTCCTCGTCTGTGGGGACATCATCATCTGTGGGCTCTACAAATACTGGCTCCACTCGGCATAGAGCCCTGGCGTTTTCGCTGAAAGGGTAGTCTAGCTCGAGCTGCCATAGCTCCTCCTCTGTCGCCGGCCTCCCACCTATCCTCAGCTGGAGCATCTGCATCCCATCCATCCGAGCCATATACTGGTCGTCACGAGCATGTCGCTCGCCAAGTGTAAGCACTGGCTCGTGGGTGGTATCGAGAGCCTTAGTTTTAGTAACATCTAAGGCCCGCTGCTCCATCTGCGGGATATAGTCAAGGGCCTCCTCCTCGACGTCTAGGCCCCTGAGGAAGGTGGTGAGTAGTCCACCAAAGCCATACCTGTGCCCCTAGTGCAACCGGGCTCTCTTCATGGCGGAGATAATTACCGCCCCAACGTTGATCTCCAGCCCTTTCATCAGGGCGTACACCAGGCATACACGATCTCGGGTTACATCTGTCATATGTACCCCCGGGATTAGGCATGAGCAGACTATCTTCAGCCAGATTCAGGCTTCCTTGTTCATCTGTGAATATGGCAAAGTCCGGTGGTAGCCCCTCTCTTTGTGTCTGCTCCATCTAGCTGTCGATCGGGTACCACACAATGTGCGTCTGATGTCCGCATACGGTGGGGTAATGTTCAGCTGTCGGAGTACGTGGGCGTCTGTGTCCCGCACTCCTATGATGGCATTGAGGTGGTGGGGCTCCAGAGTGACTATTTGCCCTCTGATCTTGATGGTGTGACTTCTGATCGTCGGGTTCCAATTGGCATAGAACTCCCGAACCATGTGCAAATTGCATTCCTTGGGCTCCTCAAATATGAAATTGAGCCCAGCTGCCTCGATCCGGTGGACCATTCTAGGGAACTCCTGTCCAATGGTTCCCGTGCTATATGCTCCTCGGGGAAATATTTGTTTTCTTTGTGCTTTGCGTACCACTTTATCCCCTCATCAGTCACCCATCTTGTTCCGTATTGGCGGCGTTGGCCGCGTGGAACTGCTGGTGCAGCTGGGACTGCTGTGCCAAGTCTGATTCGCTTCCTTCCGGCGCCTGAAGTTGATGCGCCTTTTTCTTTATCTTGTCGGCTTGCCATTTTACCTATCAACCCAAGTAAATAAGATCAATGTTAAGCTCACGGATATTAACTTCGGCTAAGGTCGGGTTATGCTAGGTTACCCCACACTTAGTCCTTAGCTACATTTACAACAATATGGCAAGATTATCTTTATTTACACATAATAAACAACTGTACAATCATGCTTAGTGCGTTTGAAAAATTCGACGGTATAACTTCTGCGTACTACTTAGACTTCATACAGCTAATCACAATCACTACCATCGCTAACATTTTACCCATCACACTTAGCAAAGAAAAACAAAGAAACAAAAACAACAACAAAAATTTATCTACATGAACCTATACAACTAACCAAATTCTTACAAATTTCAACATTCCCTTAACCCGAGAATCAGTCGTTCTATTAACATCCTAACAATTTGTACATCGACTCATCTCATTCAACACATCCATCCCGACATAAAATTCACAATATCAATACATTTTCAACTTCAAATTCAACATACAAGCCCTAGAATTGATATTATCAATCAAATTCGATTAATTTATGCAATCGACAAGTTCAAGCAATCATAACGACATTCCGAACATTCATCAACAACAATTAACTCGAATTCATGATTAATTACTATGTAGGGCAATTTAGCTCACCTCCCATGCTCAATATCGAAGAAAATCGACAAGAATTGGAGAGGAAATCAGAAAACATACCTTGTCTTTGATGAATTGAAGAAAAATCATTGAATTTCTTGCCTTACTCCGTGTCACGTTGGTAGGGGATGGGTTTTGGGGGGTTTGGTCGCGGAGGGATTAAAAATTGAGGGAAAAGGGATTGTTTTCGGGGTTAAAAAGTAAGGAAATCGCGCGGGTCACCCGGCGACCCGGTGTGACCCGTCGCGATATACAAGGCAACATGTCACGGAGTGCATCGCGGTGCACTGCCTCCGTGACACGGAGCCATCGCGAGACTGTTCTGGAAATTTTTTAAAATTTTCGGATTCTACCTCAACGTGTCACGGAGGTAACGCGGAGGTCCACCTCCGTGACACGGAGCTGTCGCCTCAGCTCACTGATTGCCACTTTTTATTAATTTTTCATACCTCGACTTTTCCTTCACGATTCCGTGCATATTTTTCTCCGTTTGACCTGAAATTCATCTCACTATACAAAATTGGTTAGACTTATAGGTTTCACTCTAAATACAAATAAACAAAAACTAACACGAGAAAAAAAAATTTGTAGTAAATCAAGAAAAAGAAAAAGAAAAGAAAAATCTATTTACACTTTACAAAAAGAAAGAAAAATTTTTCACGGGTTGCCTCCCGTGCAGCGCCTGGTTTACCGTCGCGGCTCGACGTCGTTAAGCTCAATTGTCCTCTAGGGTGATGGATGATTTCTCTCGATCACCATCCTCCCCCCAGTAGTGCTTACACCTTTCCGGTGGTTTTCCCATTAACTCTCGTCAATCCTTCATCTGCTTATTATCACCTTGATCAACCACATTGATCACCGAGAGTTCTTCATGCACCATCAGGAGCTTGGGTGCCTTGTACACCTCGAACACCTCCACCTTGTCATGTGCTCGCATTGTTAGCTGCCCCGCAGCTACGTCAATTAGTGCTTTCCCGGTTGCCAAGAAAGGACGTCCTAAAATAAATGGGACTTCCGCGTCTGGTTCAAAATCCAGCACGACAAAATCTATCGGGAAAATTAGGGAGCCAACTTGCACCAGAACGTCCTCAACAATGCCATCCGGTCTGGCTAAGGATCGATCCGCCAACTGCAAGATTACCGTTGTGGGTCTAGGACTCCCTAGACCCAACTTTCTGAATACCGATGAAGGCATCAAATTTATGCTCGCTCCCAAGTCACACAATCCACGAGCTCGGATGCTCTGCCCAATAGTAATCTAGATAGTAAAACTCCCAGGGTCTTTGAGCTTTGTGGGCAGTCTATTTTGAATCCGGGAAGTGCACTCCTCCGTTAGAGCTACTGTAGCATACTCAGTCAACCAACTTTTGTTTGCTATGATGTCCTTTATATACTTAGCATAGTTCGACACTCCCTGCAAGACATCAATAAGAGGTAAGTTAATATGTACCTATTTCAGCACCTCCATGAATTTCTTGAAACACGCCTCCTCCTTGTGTTTCTTTAGTCGTTGAGGGAACGGGGGTGGAGGTCTTTCTGATTCATCTTCCTTAGTCTTCCCCCTTTCAGTACTTTGCTCCCTCTCAACTTCAGCTGCTCCCGACTGTTGAGGTGGTCTTTCTGGTTCCACCTCTTTCAGCTGCAAACCACTCTTGTGGTCACTGCATTTACCTGCTTGGGATTGGGATCCGTGTCGCTCGGCAGTCCTCCTCTAGGCCTTGTGTTTTGGGCACTAGCAAATTGCCCAAATTGATATTCAAGTGCCTTGGTAGCTAATTGGTTGTTTTTCACTTCGGCTACCAATTTCACATAGTCAGCCTGCAATTGAGCTTGGTTAGCTATCATGGTCTTGAACATCTCCTCAATGCTGGGTGATGGTGGTGGAGGAGGTGCATTGTTGTTTCTGAATTGTGCTTGATAATTCTTCTACCCTCCTTGGTTCCTTTGCACACCCTGACCCGAACTTTGGCCCTGATGGTTGTTGCTACCCCATGAGAAATTAGGATGATTCCTCCAATTGGAGTTGTAGCTACTACCATACTGTTGGTGGTTCCTTTATGCATTACCCACAAAGTTTACCGAGTCAGGATTGGCTCCACAACACTCAGCTGAGTGCTCACTGCTTCCACACACTTCACACCACATCTGCTGTACTGCATTAACTGGGGCTTGAGGCTGGTTCAATGTCATGTTGCTAAAGTGGGTGTTAAGTTGATTTTGCAATGCAGCTATCTGTGCAGCGATAGCTGTAAACCCATCCACTTCAAGCACTCCTGCTGCTTTCCTTGTCCCACCTCTTGATGAATCAGCATTCCATTCTGGATTGCCCTACGAAATACGGTTCAACAAAGTATACAGCTCCTCATAAGTTTTCTCCAGCGCTTGCCCTCCAGCTGCTGAGTCTAGCAATATTTTGGTGTGGGGTTCCAAACCCTCTATAAATGTGTGCACCAGCACAGCTTTGGACTGATGATGATGAGGACAATCCCGCAACATGGATTTAAATCTCTCCCAGGCCTGATATAAATTTTCTCCCTCTCTCTGTTTGAAACTTAGAATCTGACTTCTAAGTCTTTCTGTTTTACCAGAGGGAAAAAACCGTATAAAAAACTTCCGTGCAAGATCATCCCACGTAGAAATAGAATTCGGTGGCTCAGCTTTCAACCACCTCTTGGCTTCTCCCAATAATGAGAATGGGAACAATGTAAGCCGGACATAGTCTGATGACACTCCAGCGGGGATGTAAGTGTCACTTATCTCCAAAAAATTTTGGAGATGCTGCTGTGGATCTTCATGAGGGAGACCGGTAAACTGCCTGCTAGTGTGCAGCAACTGCACCATATTCTGTTTAAGTTCAAATCTCCCTCCTGGCTCAGGTTTGCGGATACTAGATGTAACATTATTGGCATGTGGGATTGCCACCTCGCGAACCGGCCGAGCTACTGCTTCTTCGGGCACTAACACTGCCCGTACTACCGGTGGATTCTGTTGTTGCTCCATGATCGTCTGTCTGAGCAACTGCAGCTTTCTTTGTAGAGCTTCTCTTTGTTTACTGTGAAATATCCTTTCTGGCTCTATATACGATTCCACCAGCTCCTTGTCTCTTGCCAGTGTTCAACAACAATTAAGTCTGCAAAATACAGGCTAAGACCAAGTTGTCAACACTAAGAAAATAAAAATACAGTAGATTAACACTTAAAACAAATTCACCAATTGCCAAGTCCCCGGCAACGGCGCCAAAAACTTTTTCGCGTGATTTGTGGGGTATATAAAACGACACGCAATTGCACGTGGTCGAACAAGTAGTAAGTGGCTTTAGTAAGCTAAGTATCGATCCCTCAGAGACTTGGATGAAGTGCAATTTGCTCAAGTGTACTATATTTTACTTCTAAAAATGCAGACAACAGTGTAACCAAAAGTTTGATAGTTTGTTTTATAATTTTTATACTAAAGCTAAAAACAATTATCTACTTTGAATCTGAACTATGAATGAGAGCATGCTGAGGTTGAACGAACATGTAATAAAATTAATTATCATCGTAATTTGGTTAATCTTTTCCTCCAGTTGCTAGCCAAGAACATTTGCCAAGAGATTAAAACTCTCGTATTTAACCTCACTTAAGAATCATGAACCATCCGTCTACATTTCTGTGATCAAATGCAATTCATGTTCTAGCCATACAATTCCGGTTCCTAAATTGACTAATACGACTTTCAGGTATATTTCTATCCTGAAAGCAAATCAAAACTCAATTTTTCCAAACCAAGTAAAGAACATATCTTATTAATTCACAACTTTCCAATTTCTTGCTCTCTCGAGTGAAACCGGACTTTTTAGATGTACATTAACGTAGACCACACATTAATGCAGTAAGAACAAGAATTAATAGAACAACATGGAAGAAAAGATGAAAAACCAAAGAATCAATGATCAAATTTCATCACAATTGTTCATAACCTCAGCAAGGAGAGGAATTAGCGACTCATTTGTGGATTAAACAAATTAAAATGAGTGTTGATCATACAAGCAATTGAATTAAAGAAGAAAGAAAGAGAGAAAAAACCCTGATATTTTCGTCCCTCAACTGCCTGTAACCCACTTCCTTGCTCCACCAAGTCAGAATATTGAAAAATGAACCTAAGTGTTCTATTTATACTGCTGGAAATTTTTCCCGGAATAACGAGCAACGTTTCACGGAGTGCATCGGGGAGCACTGCCTCCAAGACACGCTACGGACGCGGACCCTCACTGGAATTGGGGGTCCAGGAATTAAGGCTCAACGTGGCACGGCGTGCAATGCGGTGCCAGGCCACCGTGCCACGGAGCAGACGCGGACCCTCTCTGGAATTTGGGCGAATTTTCCCTATCCCGGCAGAATGCCTCCGCGATGGCAGCGTGACACGGCTCCATCGCGGAGCCCCTTTATTTCATGTTGTCCAATGCCTTTTCCCTTGCTCGCATCCAAGTCCAACTCCGATATCATACAACATGCATTTAAGCTTCCCAAAATCACATTTTACCTGCAAAACAATGCTAATCATGTTGGTTAGTATAAATTCACATTTTATTACCAATTACATGAGAATGTATACACATTGGTAGATAAACAAGGCTAAAATGGTACGTTTGAGTATCACTTGGGCATATAAATTTTCCCAAGATCACAACATAAGCTTAATCCTTTTTCTTTCATTAGCCTTGAGTTTGATCCAAAACTCCTAAGCGCTTAAGGGAAAAATATGAAAGAGTAAAGGAGTGAAAAGAAAGGAAAAGTAGCAAGTTGTAGAAGTGGAGAAAAGGACAAAGGTGCACTTGTGTGAAAATGGTTGATTATTATTAAGGAGTTAGAGAACAAATTAATGAAAATTTTTTTATAGAGCTCCTTACTAATAAGCGAAAAGTGCCTAAAGAAAAGGGGAACATAAGAGGAAAAAGAAAGCTGAAAGGAGAAAAAGGTGAAGTGATAAAAGGGAAGCTCGTAATGAAGGTGTGATGTATTAAAAGCGCTTAGGAAAGATAGTCACTATTACTGGCCATAATAGTACCTACCCGCACCTGAGTTACATTACAACCTAAAAAGTCCTACTTGATCTTACATTCATACATCCTTAAATTAGTGGAGTAAAACACTAAGGGCAAGATTATGGGTCATTACATGATGCATGTGAATTCTTTGTGAGAGTGAGTGTAATTCTATTCATGTACCCACACATGTTGTGATTTAAAAATTGTTTTTGCGTGTGATTGGGTAACTCCCTTTCCGTGAGAGGCACATGTTGAATGAAGGATATAATTCATGTGGGATTTCTTAATCAGTTGATTTGCATGAGTTTTCCAAGATTGAGAGCCAATTCTTGAGGTTAAGAAGTCTTAACATAGTTGTACTTCATTTCAATGATCAAATCGTGCATGCTCTATTTTTAGCTTGTTATCTTGCTGAATCTTTATAGCCGTAGCTTGAATATTCTTGCTAAATGAAATATGAGTGAGTCTCCATATGCATGAGATGTAATAGGTTGTTCGAGGACGAACAAGACTTTAAGTGTGGAGTAGGTGATCGTGGGCAAAAATAGCATGCCCGAGTGATGCTTTATACCTTAATTTAGTCTTGTTTATCTAAGTTATTTTATACATTTTCATGTGATTCTATATAAATGTGAATATATGTGCTAACCAACATGATTAGTCCTTGTTTTGTGGGTTTCAAGGATTTTGAGGAACTAATTCATAAGTTGGTGAAGTAGAAGAATGGAGTCGGGAGCAAATGGTGAAAGCTGGCAAAGAAGCATGCCTAGGTAAGGCTGGCCGCGCCAGGCAGCGTGCCACGTTGTGTGTGTGCCGCGCCCAGCTCCATGCCACGCCTATGCCAGGCGCACGAGAGAAGGAAGCATGCAGGCAGGCGAGCTGCGCGCCAGCGCCGTGCCACGCCAGGCCAGCTGCGCGCCAGCAGCATGCCATCGCGCCGCATGAGCAGCGTGCCACGCCGGGCGTCGCGGCAAGGGGATGCCTAGAGTTGATTTTTTTTGATTTCCAGTGTGCCTCCGCGTTACCTCCGTGTCATGGAGGCATTGCTCCGGGATACACTCCGTGACACGAAGCCATTCCACGACAGGCTAAATTATGCACGTTTCTCATTTATTATAAATAGGTCCCTTAGCTCCTAATTCCATTTTGTCATGATTTTATTCTGGAAAACTACCTAGGAGTGAAGGGAGAAGTGGGAGAACTCATCTAGGGTTTGTCAAATTCCCTTCTCATCTACCAAATTCATGTAAGTATGTTAGTTTAGTAGTAGTTAGTTGTAGTTTTACGAACATGAATGGCAAGAACCCTTCCTCTAGGGTTGAAGCCATGAATTATGATTGTGATTTTATGAAATTGTTTTGGAATTAAGTTATTGATTGTTGTTTTCGTCTTGCATTCTAGATTGTTGGTTGTTTTTATGATTGATCACAATGAAAACATATACGTTAGCTTGGGCAATTGCTTGAGAAAGAATTACCTAGGTAAGGACATGAGAATGTAAGGAGCATGTTTGTATCTCACGATATAATTTCGTGTTAGGATAGAAATATACCTAACACCTTGCTTGGTTGATAAAACGGGGGTTATTAAGAGACCAACTTAGGTTATCACATCATCACTCGAAGAAGTAGTTGTGAGGCTAAGTTGAGTTAAATGGTTAGACGCACAAAAGTCCCTAATCGTTTCCCTGTAAACCACAACATAATTAATTGCTCGCGAACTAGAAATTAGCATCCTTGCTCACAATGATGCAGTGAGGCTAGTTTGCCGTGTTTAGAGGCTCGAAAGACCATGAACATGCAATTCTAATTATGTGAAACAACAATTGATAGTTTCATGCTTAAGCCATTGCAAATCGTAGTATCGCATGATTATCTGGTTTTTAACTCTATGTTGCTCCTAGAGTAAATTCAGGATATTTCATTGACCAAAACTAGACTTAATTAAATCTCCATCGAAAACTTCTATAACCAACACTTGATAAAGTCAAGATCACACTTGAAATGGATAGTTACAGGAATGGGTTCAGTCCCTGTGGGTTCGACATCCCGGTTCTTAAAAAGAGCCACTATATTACTTGCACGACCCGTACACTTGCGGACGGGCGAATCGGGCATGTCAGCAATGTGCTCCTCAGAGAAGTATTTGGTCTCCTTCTGATTTGCATACCATTTCTTCCCTTTGTCCATCACCCATCAGGGTCCGTATTGATGGCGTTGGCCGCGTGGAACCACTGGTGCTGCTGGGACTGCCGTTCCCAGTCTAATCCTTTTTCTCCCGGCGCCTGATGTAGATGCGCCCTTTCCTTTGTCTTGCCTGCTTGACATCGTTCCTGTCAAATCAAACAGACAGTCCTAATGTTATTGAAGTCAAAAATTTGCTTCGATTAAGGTTGGGTTGAGTTAGGCCAACCCACACTTAATCTTTAGCCACAATGAAAACAATTCGGCAAAACAATCATTCTTTTCCAATTTTTATCAATCAACATGCATAGTGCATTCAGATAAGTCGAGGGAATAATGACTAAGTACTACTCAGACTTCGTACAACTAATCACAATTTCACCATCGATTCCATTACATCACATAGCACTTAGCCAAAACTTTTTCTCAACAACAACAACCTATGCAATTCACCAATTTCATTTTCCCGAAAATTCCCTTTTTTATTTAGCGTATTCATCCATATTCACAACATCATTTACATAACCCAACATGCACAACCCAATCATTTTCAAATTTTCAATCAAATTTAGTTTCTTCCTATTCAAATTCCAACCCTAGCTACCAATTTCGCACAAATTCAATCAAACATGTATTTATCGAGTTCATATAATCATAACGATACTACGAACATCAATCAACAATAACTTAAATGAATTCGTGCTCAATTTACACTTAGGGCAAGCTTTAGTCACCTCACATGCTCAAAATTTGAAAATTTCGGCAAAAATTGAGGTTAAGTTCAAGAACATACCTTTAATTCGATGAACTTGAAGAAAAGTTGAAGAAAATTTGATCCTAGGTCCGTGTCACGTTGGGGAAGGAGGGATTTTAGGGAGTTGGTCGCGGAGGGGAGTGAGAAATGGGAAAAATGAGGTGTTTTCGGGGTTAAAAAGAGGATTTTTCGCCTGGGTCACCCGGCGACCCGGTATGACCCATCGCGAATAACACTTCAACGTGTCACGGAGGGTAACGCGGAGCACCCCCTCGGTGACACGGAGCCATTGCGCAGGGGTTCTGGAATTTGTAAAAATTCCAAAACACCTTCAACGTGTCACGGAGGGTAACGCGGAGGCCCTCCTCCGTGACACGGAGCCATCGCGCAGGCTCACTGTTTTGCCATTTTTTAATTTTTTCTCACCTCAATTTTTTTTTCCTTTGCTAACCTTTGCATTATTACCCTCTGTTACACCTGAAAATCATCTCACAACAAGAAATTAGTTAGAATTTATAGGTTTCAAACACGAATGAAAAAAAAATTGTTTTTATTTTTATGTTTATTTTTATTTTCTTTTCTTTTTTTCTTTTTAACTTACTCTACTCATCTATTACAAAAATTTCACGGGTTGCCTCTCGTGCAGCGCCTGGTTTACCGTCGCGGTTCGACGTCATTAAAGCTCAATTATCCACTAGAGTGACGGACGTTTTCTCTCGAATAACGTCCTCACCCCAATAATACTTACACCGCTGCCCATTAACCAAGAACGTGGCACTTTGATCTTCTTGCCACAACTCCACTGCCCCGTGCGGGGTGTCCTCAATCGGTGGTTTTCCCACTGGATCTCGAGAATCAACAATCTGAACAATATCTGCTTGATCAAGCACGTTGATTGTTGAAAGCTCCTTATATACGGCCGGAAGATTCGTGGCCTTGTACACTTCAAATACCTCCACCTTGTCATGCGCCTGCATGGTTAGCTGCCCTGCAGCTACATCAATCAAAGCTTTCCCGTTTTCCAAGAAAGGACGTCCCAAAATAAATGGGACTTCTGCATCCGGCTCAAAATCCAGCACAACAAAATCTACCGGGAAGATAACGGAGCCCACTTGCACCAACACGTCCCCCACAGTGCCATCTGGTCTGGCCAAAGAACGATCCGCTAACTGCAAGATCACTGTAGTTGGTCTAGGACTGCCCAGCCCCAACTTCTTGAATACCGATGTCGGCATCAAGTTAATGCTCACTCCCAAATCACATAGTCCACGAGCTCGGATACTTTTCCCAATTGTGATTTGAATTGTAAAGCTCCTAGGGTCCTTGAGCTTTATTGGCAACCTATTCTGTATCCGGGAAGTGCACTCCTCCGTAAGCGCCACCGTAGCATACTCTGTCAATCTGCTTTTGTTCGCCACGATGTCTTTGATATATTTTGCATACTTCGGCACTCCCTACAAAACATCAACAAGAGGTAAATTAATGGGTACCTGTTGAAGCACCTCCATGAACTTTTTGAAACACGCTTCCTCCTTGTGTTTCTTTAATCTTTGAGGGAACGGGGGTGGTGGTCTTTCTAGTTCAGCTTCCTTCTTCTTCCCCCTCTCATCATCGTGTTCCCTTTCTTTCTCCACTGCTCCTGACTACTGAGGTGGTCTTTCTTGTTCCACCTCCTTGAGTTGTAAACCACTCCTTGTGGTCACTGCATTTACTTGCTTGGGATTTGGTTCAGTGCCACTCGGTAGTCCTCCTCTTGGCCTGGTGTTTTGAGCTCCAGCTAGTTGCCCAAACTGGTACTCCAATGCCTTTGTAGCTAACTGATTTTTCTTTACATATGCCGCCAACTTCACATAGTCAGCCCGTAATTGAGCTTGGTTAGCTTTCATTGTTTTAAACATTTCCTCAATGCTGGGTGGTGGTGGTGGAGGAGGCGCATTGTTGCTTCTGTATTGAGTCTGATAGTTCTGCTGCCCTCCTTGATTTCTCTGTGCACCCTGATTTGAACTCTGCCCTTGATGACTGTTACTACCCCAGGAGAAATTCGGATGATTCCTCCAATTAGAGTTGTAGTTGTTTCCATACTGTTGGTGATTATTTCTCTGTACGTTACCAATAAAGTTCATTGAATCTGGATTTGCACCACAACACTCAGCTGAGTATTCATTACTACCGCATACTTCACACCAAATCTGATGCACTACATTAACTGGGGCTTGAGATTGATTTAAGCTCATGTTGCTGAAGTGGGTGTTAAGTTGATTTTACAACGCAGCTATCTGTGCAGCGATAGCTGTAAACCCATCCACTTCTAAGACTCCTGTCGCTTTCCTTGTTCCTCCTCTAGACGAGTCCACATTCCACTCTGGATTTCCCTATGAAATACGATTTAACAAAGTATACAGCTCCTCATAAGTCTTTTCTAATGCTTGTCCCCCAGCTGCTGAGTCTAGCAAAATTTTTGTGTGGGGTTCCAAACCCTCTATGAAAGTATGCACCAGCACATCATTCGACTGGTGATGGTGAGGACAATCATGTAACATGGCTTTGAATCTTTCCCACGCTTGATATAGATTCTCCCCCTCTCTTTGTTTAAAACATAGAATCTGACTTCTAAGTCTTGTTGTTTTCCTGGATGGAAAGAACCGTATAAAACGTTTCCTTGCAAGATCATCCCAAGTGGTGATGGAATTAGGTGGCTCAGCTTTCAACCACCTCTTTTCTTCTTCCAATAGTGAAAATGGGAACAATGTAAGCCTTATGTAATCAAATGATACTCCAGTGGGGATGTAAGTGTCACTTATCTCCAAAAAGTTTTGGACATGTTGTTGTGGATCCTCGTGAGGGAGACCTGTGAATTGCCCGCTGGTGTGCAGCAATTGCACCATATTCTGTTTCAGCTCAAACCTCCCTCCTGGCTCGGGTTTGCAAATGCTTGATGTAACATTGTTAGCATGTGGGATTGCCACTTCGCGAACCGGCCTAGCTGCCATTTCCTCGGGCCCTAATACCGCCCTTATGAGTGGTGGATTCTGTTGTTGCTCCAGGATTGTTTGTCTGAGCAACTGCAGCTTTCACTCTAGAGCTTCTCTCCTTTGAAGATGAAATTGTCTTTCTGGCTCTAAGTATGAGTCCACCAGCTCTTTGTCTCTTGCCAGTGTTCAACAGAATTCAATATCTGCAAAAGACAGGCTAAGATCAAGTTGTCAGCACAATATAGAAATCATAAACTAACAATTAAGAAAACAATTTTATCAATTGCCAGCCCCCGGCAACGGTGCCAAAAACTTGTTCGGTCTGTTTCTCAACTACACGCAAGTGCACATGGTCGAACAAGTAGTAAAATGGCTAAAATAAGCCAAGTATCAATCCCACAGGGACTGAACCAAGGTAATAATCAGATTAAGCGTTAATCAACTCTAACTCTAATAATGCAGACAATAATTTAAAGAAGATTTTGAGAGTTGGTTTCCCAATTGATACTAATCTTAGACAAAATGATAAAATTAGTCTAAACTATAGTAATGAGCAAGCTGAGGCCAAACGAACATGCAGGGAAGTAATTTATCGATACAATTCGGTTAATCTTTCCTTCGGTTGCTAGTTAATAATTATTGCATATGGAGCGAAACTTTCATATTCTACCCAACTTAAGAATCATGAACCTTCAACCTACATTTCTGTGATAAAAGAATTTCATGTTCTAGCCATACGAAACCGATTCCTTAATTGACTAATACGACTTTCAGATATATTTCTATTCTGAAGGTAAATCAATTCTCAATTTTCCCAAACTAAGAAGAGATCATATCCTACCAATTCACAACTTTCCAATTTCTTTCCTTTTCAAGATAAAATTGAATTTTTTAGATATACATTAACATTGGCCAGACATTAATGCAGTAAGAACAAGAATTAATAGAACAACCATGGAAGAAAAGATGAAAAACCAAAATGATCAACAATTACATTCCACTACAAATGTTCTTAACCTCAGCAAGAAGTAAATTTAGCCACTCATTTGTGGATTAAACATCATCAAATGAGTATAAATCATACAAACAATTGAAATAAAGGAGAAAGAGTTAGAGAAGAACCCTAAGATTTTCGTCTCCTCAACTGCCTGTAACCCACATTCTTGCTCAACTAAGTCAGAATAATTAAAAATAAACCTAAGTGTGCTATTTATACTAGTGGAAATTTTTCTCGGAATAACAAGCAACGTGTCATGGAGTGCATCGCGGAGCACTACCTCCGTGACACGGTGCAAACGCGGACCCTCACTGGAATTTTATGTTCCAGGTAAATATAGGCAACGTGCCATGGCATGTAATGCGGGGCTTGGCCAACGTGCCACGGCGCCAATGCGAACCTTCACTGGAATTTGACAAAATAACTCATCCGAGGCAGACTGCCTCCGCGATGACAGCATGACACGGCTCCATCGCGTAGCCCCTTTATTTTCTGCTTTTCCTTGACCTTTTCCACTGCTCACTTCTGCGTCCATTCCCAATTTTCACCAACATGCAACTTAGCTTCCTAAAATTACATTTTTCCTGCAAAACAACACTAATCATGTTGGTTAGTATAAATTCACATTTTTACTACAAATTACATGAGAATGTACAAATAACGATAGATAAACAAGATGAAATAGATCATTTGAGCATTACTTGGGTATATAATTCTGCCCAAGATCAAGCGCACTGCTCATAAGGTGCTTTAGTCAGGTTTCTTTTGGCCAACTTTATTCAAGGATGCAGCAGCATATGTCAAGGCATGTGATCAATGCTAGAGTATGGGCACAATTAGCAGAAAACATAAGATGACTTTGCACAACATCTTGGAAATCGAGGTATTTGACGTGTGGGGGATAGATTTCATGGAGCCATTTCCACCCTTATTTGGCAATCAATACATCTTGCTAGCGATGGACTATGTCTCCAAATGGGTTGAGGCGGAAGCTTTCCCAACTAATGATTCCAAGGTAGTGGCCAAATTTGTGAAGAAGCATATCTTTGCTAGGTTTGTAACCCCACGAGCTATTATTAGCGATAGAGTTTCGCACTTTGTTAACAACTAGTTCTGAAACCTATTGGCCAAATATGGAGTTCAGCATAAACTTGCTACAGCATACCATCCTCAAACTAGTGGAAAGGTTGAAGTATCAAACAGGGAAGTCAAGCAGATTCTACAGAAAACTGTAAATGCTCAACGAAAGGATTGGGAAGCAAACTTGATAATGCTTTGTTGGCATAGGACTTCCTATAAGACGCCAATTGGTACTTCACCTTATTGTTTGGTTTATGGGAAGGCCTATCACTTGCCTATGGAGCTTGAACATCAGGCATATTGGGCTGTGAGGAAGCTGAACATGGATCCCGATTTAGCCGGGAAAAAGCTATTGTTGCAATTGCATGAACTGGAAGGGTTTCGGTGGCACGCTTATGAGAGTGTGAAGCTGTATAAAGAGAAGACCAACATGGCATGAAAAGAACATAGTTCCTCAAATCTTCGAGCTTGGGCAGATGGTGTTACTATTCAACTCCCGGTTGAAGTTATTTCCTGGAAAGTTGAGGTCCAAGTGGTCTGGACCATTTGAGGTTGCTAGGATGACCCCATATGGGGCAGTTGAATTGTGGTAAGAAGACAAACATGCCACATTTTTGGTGAATGGTCAAAGGTGCAAGCATTATTGGGGTGAGGGCGTCAATCGAGAGAAGACGTCTATCACCTTGTCTGACAAATGAGGTTGAGTTGGGTCATGCCGCGATGGTAAATCAGGCAATGCACGAAAGGCAACCCGTGAGTGTAATGAAATATTTAGACTTATTTTCAAAAAAATAAAGAAAGAAATAAAGAAAAATAAAAGTCGTGCCACGACTAAAACTGTGGCGCTGGGTGGGAGGCAACCCACTATTTTCTAACTTATTGGTATTCTTGGATGAATTGCAAGATGCTATAGCACTAAAAAACAATCTAAGGGACAAACACATTGCAAGAGTAAAGTTAAGATTAGAAGTGCAAGGTAAGTGAAAAGGGGAAAGTTAGGATCAAACAGTAAGCCTACGCGACGAGCCCGTGCCACAGAGGCAAATCTCCGCGTTAGCCTCCTTCTCATGAAGGAGTTTTGAAAAGGCAACCCTTGGGAACAATGAGGTACGTGATAGCTCCGTGTCACGGAGCAAGATCTCCACATTAAGCACTATGTCATTGAGCCTTATTAAAATTGTGGCACATCAAAACAGTGAGGCTCCGCGATGTGTCCGTGTCACGGAGTTGTTCCTCTGCAACTGGCACTGTGTCACTTTGCAGTGTATTTGGCACCGAGTTCTATTAAAATAATGGGTCAGCCCACCCCAATCCTTCTCCTTTTAATTCCCATATCTGTATTTTGACCCCCATTTCTACTCCCCTCTGCGACAAAAGCCCTAATTCCCCTTCCCTCTCAAGTGTGACACGCATAGGTCTTCAAGTTCTCCTCCTCTCTTCTTAAGAACAAAGTTTCGTAGGTATGTTCTTGGCTTTCCTCCTCTTATCTCATGTAAATTCTTGGAATGAACATGTGGGTAAGTAGAGGTAAAACCTAATTCATGTGAACATGGTGGAATCAAGCTTTTGTTGGGTAATCGTGCATACTTGATTATATTTGATTCTTGCACTTGTTAATAACATGGTTTCTTGCATTTCGCATAGAAACTCAGTGTGGTGGGTACTTGAAGGGTTTAGGGAAGATGAAAAATGGGGAGTGAAAATTGAAATTAGGAAATTCATGATTTTGTTCTAAAATTAGTGTTGCTAAGATTGTTAAAGTTGCACTATTTTCCTCTGAGTATAGTCGAAATGGGGTTAGTGAAGATGCAAACATGGTGTAGTGATGAGGAAATCATGAAAAAAAGGGGGATCTTTCTCTTTGCTTGACTGTGCATCTTAAATTTAGGATAGCACTATTAGGACAGGGACATGGGAATTGTGCATTAACTGTTACACGAAGTTTGTAAGGAAATGTTAGGTGATACTACATACTACACTATGTTTGTGCCCCAGTGTGAAAAAGAATTGTGTTCTTTGTAAATGTGGGCATACATGAATTGTAAATGTCCCTGATTACAAGTTCCCAATTGCTTGAAGTCTGAGTAAAGCAATAAGAACTTCATATCATTTGACTGTACAAAATCTGAGTAGTACAAGATAATTGCCAAGTTTAATATCTTAGTACAAATTGCTTCTAGTGACAAATGTATGTACCATTGTGTTTGCTTAATATCGTCACATTGTTGATGATGTTTCATTGTGGGTAAAACTAGTCAATGAAGTTTGAATAAGGGGAAGTCTGAGTACCCGAATAATTGTTACTAGTGAACCCACGCTAGCAAATAAGTTGGGGTAATCAACAAACCCTGACTTAGTGTTGGCTAGCCATGTTAAATGCCAAATAATTTGGTCTTTGTGTTTTGGATGAATAGGAACAATGTCAGCCAGACAAGACAAAGGAAAAGGTGCTTCGTCCTCCGGCAGAGGCCGAAAGAGGATCCAACTTGGCGCAGCTGTGCCAGCAGCCCTACTAGTTCCCAAGGGATAGAAAAGGCGATTTGGTACCAGATGGGTGGTCGATAAAGGTAAGAAATGTTATGCCATAAGGAGTCAAAATACTTCTCGTAAGAGTAGATTGACCGGGAGAGTTTAGCATAGGAGTTCCCCCACATAATGCAAAGGCTACACACCCTGGGCATGGATTTCATTTTCAATAAGCCTAGGGAGTGTAATTTACACATGGTTCGGGAATTCTACGAGAATTGGGACCCCACTCTCCACAGCCACACAGTCAAGATTCGAGGTCAAGTCATACCATTTAAAGCACATCATTTAAATGCAACCCTACGTATGCCTAACATGGATCCACATCCACTCCGCCAGCTTAATATCATACCGCCATATGCTGAAATTCGGCACACATTATTCGGGCAGTGATCAACAGCCCGGTGGATTCACCACAAAGAAAAGGAGTATCACCAGTCATTGCCCTATGCACAAATGAACAGGGAGGCATGTGTCTGGCTGAAGATTGTTTGCAGCTGTCTCATTCCAGGGGTACATATGACTAATGTCACCAGGGACAGGGTCTTCTTGGTATGCACCTTAATGAGAGATTTTGAGATAAATGCTGGGGCTGTGATCAAATCATCCATTAAAAAGGCGAGGCTGCCCCAAGGGCATCAATACGGCTTTGGTGGTCTACTCACCAACTACCTTAGGAGCCAGGACATTAAGGAGGAAGCTTTGTACTACAATCTAATGGTAGAATGGCGCGATGTGGGCGCGACAAAGACTAATGCACCAGATACCACTTATGGGCTAGTTCTCACATTAATCGAGCGACATGCTAGAGATGATAGCTACGCGGCTAGGATGTTTGGATTGAAAATGTTATTAGCTTCAAATTGGTGCACGACCCACAGCAGAGAATGAGCTGTGGCAGGTGGATAGGGACTACCCCATGAATGAACATGCCAGAACCATGTGTAGGATTGGGCCAGCATTTGTAGAGCTGGTAGATGATGATGTATCCACCGATGAGGAGAGGACCGGAAAGACTCAAACATTGAGTCATATGATGATGAGGCGGATGACTCTGACCTCGGTGAGGAGGCTTTTGCCCCAGATGAGGAGATTGATACAGTTGCTTGATCAGGGAGTCTCACCACTCTAACTCTATTTTTCCATTGATATGTTGTAAGCATTAGGGACAGTGCTCATTTTAAGTGTGGGGTGGTTATTTTATGTTTGTTTGTCTATCTATGTGATTCTCTGATAACGGTGGTATGTATTAAATGGTAACAAAAACCAACTGTAAGTCATGTAATTTGTAGCTAGGAACAAGACTTGGTACTGGGTCTGTAATAGCTAGTAAGATTATCTGTTTCTTTTCATATGTTGTTGCTTGTTGTTGCTGCTATTGCTTCAAATGATTTTTTTCAATTATATTTTTTGGGGGTTTCTCGACTTTTGTTTTCAGTGCTTTTCCCGAGAATAGTCCTTTTGAACCAAGTAGATTGTTTTTACTCATAGGTAAAGATTGTTCCCTATGTTGGATGGATGACAACCATCTTAAAGGAAATTAGTCATGTTTAGGAAATAAAACCATCACTAATGGGCTAGAGTACACCACTTGGTCAGATGCTAGACTTCATGGGATATACATTTGAAACAAGCATATAGTGAGGAGAAAATGGTAGGATCACATATAGTTCATGGTTTAACTCTAAACTATAAAATTGTAGGCTTAATTGTGTTTGTCACTCAATGTGGATGAAATCGTAAAAGAGGTATAAGATAACCAATTTTGAACCTCTGTGCCATGTATGGTGAGAACTCGTCATATTTCTTGCTAACTAGCATCTAGAATTTGCCTTGTGTGTACGTAAAGCTGAAAGTGGCATTAAACTTAGCAGATATGATTGAGGCACTTCTTTGTGAATCGAGCTAGTTGACCCATATCACTCATTGTTCCTCACCTTGATGTTATCCCTAGTGAACCCCGTTTGAGCCTTCAAGCCTATTTTTATTGGAATAGGATCACTAATTAGCCTTACCCTGTTTGTTCAAATGGCCTCAATGTTACTTTGATCCAAATAGGTCCTATTGCACTTCATTGAGACATTATCTCAAAGGAAATTATCAAAGAATGGGTGAATAGTAAGAGGGGGAAAGGATTGGTGTGTGTACTCAATTTGTTGGTCATAAGCTATATGAAAAAAATTGATGTGTGTGTGTATATATATATATAAAATGTATTGATGAGTCTAAGCCATGGGTACACACTCCTTACATCTTGGATAAGAATAAGTACCTGAGGGGAAAACAATCGTGAATGGATGGAGTGAAGTTCTAAAGAAGTAAGGCACTGAAAAGTAAAATGTGTAATTGTCTTAAAGTGCATAGGGATAAGAGTCACTTTGACCCAAACAATCCTACCCGTCCCATAGCCGGCATTACAATTACAAAAAGCCCTTTTGATCCTACAAGTGATGTTATGCTCGGTTAAATAGTAAACTACAAGCTAACTCATGGTGTGTTAGATTTGCTTGAAATAATCTTTGGAGCGTGAGCGAATAAGTTATAGAATGTGCTCAATTATGGTCATATTGATCTCATGAAAGTAGGGACATTGCATCCAAGTGAGGGCACATGATGGTAAAACTTTGGTGAAGCTAATAACCTCGCTATTATGATGTAAACATGTTGGCCGGATTTTCAATTGAAAAGTTATTCATTAGGGCTTGTGTGATTCTGCTTATGAATGTGGTGAGTGAAGACCATGCTTGATTGAATGAATTCTATTTCATGATTAAAATGTTTAGCACAACTAGATGTGAGCTATCTGGATCCATTAATGATGGTAATGTTTAAATCATGTCAAGGATAAAGGATTGTCAAGGGACAAACAAGATTATATGTCTGGGGTGGTGTTCTTTGGCGTATTTATACGATCCAACGTCGTATTTCAACTGTACTGGAGCCTAGTTGAGGATAATAGTGATGTATTCATGAATGTTTTGAATTAATTATGCTTGTTGACTAACAAACATGATTTGGCTATTTGCAGGTGGAAAAGACAATAATGTCAGCTTGGTTTTGCGGATGACACTCAGAGTTGAAGTACGGGATGTTCAGAGAGCTTAAAAATTGATGTGGGAATTCACTCCAATGCCATGTTGGATATTGTTCACGTCTAAAAACATTCCATGACATGTTTTTAGAAAAAATTAACTTTTGAAGGAATCAAGTTTCCAGTGAAGGACCGCATTTGGTCCGTGTCACGGAGAAGAAATGGCGCGATGGCCTCTGTGACACGGAACCTATTTATTTTTGCAGGCATCAAGTTTCCAGTGAACTTCCATGTTTGGTCCATGTCATGGAGGCAAGATGGCACGTTAAGCTCCGTGACACAGAGCTTGGATTTCCAGAACTCTCACAATTCCAATGAGCCTCCACAACAGCTCCGTGTCACGGAGCAGTTCCTCTGTGATGAGCTCCGTGTCACGGAGCTGGTTATTCCCTATGTATTTTTTCACTTGTATAAATAGAACACTTGGATGTTTTATTTTTCATGATCTGAAATATTAGCAAGAACGTGGGAAACGGCAGTTGAGCTGAATAAAACTCTAGGGTCTCTTCTCTTTTCTTCTAAATTTCGATTGTTCTTATGCTAAAAATTTGTTTGGAGATGTATAATTAAAGAATGAGTAGCTAATTCACCTCATTCTGAGATTGACGCCAGTTGTATGATTGTATGATTTTATTTTATTTTTAACTTGATGTTGTTCATCTATTCCCGCTCTTTGTATTTTAGTGTTTGGCCAACTTTAAGATAAATTCATAGCCTTAATTTGACTCTTAAAGAAAAATTATTAGGGTAGAACGAGGACTAGGAGAATGTGTTCTTATCATTGTTGTAAACTAAGGATAGGATTCGTGTGCGGGATAGAAATATACCTACAAATGCCACATTCAGTTAACAAAGGAAACAAATGCTTCTCGACCTAAGATGAGTTATTGCATCACAATTTAATATGTTTAGTTGCAAAGTTCATAATTAGGAAATTGGCTAGAGGTTCGAAAGACCATAGTTAAACTTTAATTTCCCATAACCATCAACCCGATAGAGAATGTAGCTGAAGAAAAATATAAGTTGTACATGATTGCATCCCATGCCTTAACCTTAGAATATTCTTGCTTATTTAGTTAATCAACATTCTTAGCTTCATTGATTGCTACTTTCTATATTTATATTTATAATACTCTTAATTCATTGGGTTACTTGCACACCTGTGTAGAATAATTGTGAATACTAAAATAGAAAAATCACGAAGTCATAGTTCCTATGGGTTCGATATCCAGCTTGAAAGAGCCACTATATTACTTGTACGACCACATGCACTTGCATGCGTTTGGGTGACAACAGAATTCAATCAGAAAATGAGCTCACAACATTATAATGATATTTAAATAGCTAACTATCAGTTTCCCTTTCATCATGGGACCTAATTCCCACAATCAACCAACTAAACTTTTGAGCTTATAATTCATTCTTCTTATCCCAATTCAACATTCATATCATCAGGAGTATTGGCACATTAACTTCATGGACATAGCTAACTTACAATAAAATTACTTCAAGCTTATGGAATGCTAGGAACAATTCATATATGGAAAGGAATAAGATTTCTTCATTAGTCAATATTTGATATGTAGTTCGTGTCAAATTAGGAAAATTGTGCTTCACATAACTTATTCACAAATTCAATTCTACCAACTAAAATTTTGAGCTTTAGCTTGCTATCTTCCTCAACTTCTAGCCCCCCGATGTGTGTGTGTGTGTGTGTGTGTGTGTGTGTATATACCTTCATACTATCCATCCAAGTCTAACCCAAACAAGAACAGCAACACAATAAGTTTAATAAATGACTTTCCCATTTACCGTAGATATCGCGCCCCAACCCTAGGTGAAGCATACTATGCTCTATTTGAACACATAACCTAATATAACTATACATAATGAATCATAATATGCTTATCAACCTACAAAATACAAGGTAAGGTAATAGTCATATTCTGAGTAAGCACTACAAATATACAATAGGAGGGGCTTCTAGCCCAAAGTATGCAAGTACTGACATAACAACTGAATAAAAACATAACATTGGTCTGTGAAACCTATACTGAAGTCTGGAAAACTGTACAATGACATACAGTTGGGACAGGGCCCTAACCTACCCAAACTATCCATATATAAATACCAAAAAGTACTGAAATCGACTCAGCTTTAGATAGAGGTAGAACTTACCACTCAAAAGTTGATGTACTGGACACGTGCCAAGCAAGATAGTCTGCTACCCTATGTGTCAATCCTGCATTAAGACTATTGATTAAAAAAAGATCCTGCATTAAGAAATACAGTGGCATGAGTACAAAATCAATAGTACTAGCATGTAAGACAGAGTGAATAACAGGACATAACATGAAAGCTTATAAAATAGGTAAGACAAATGACCTACCAGAGGTACCTGAAACTGAAGACAGGATACAAACCATTTATCTATTACATTTTACACATTCTATAACTATTATATAGAAATTATTTTAAATATGACATCTCAATATTCTTTAGATCTCATACTTACCTGTTGTCCTTAGTTTTCTGTAAAGTAACAAGCAATGAAATCATGAATATGTTAGGGGCCATGTAATTTAAAATTAAACAAATAAGTTGCTACTTCTAGGGCCTAATAATAATATCCACTTTTGAGGGCTTAGAAATAAATGGTCACTTACCGGGGGGTCAAATAATAATAGACGGTCCTGGGGGCTTAATAATAGATGACCACTTTTAGGGGTCGAATAATAATATCCACTTTTAGGGGCTTAAAGAATATCCTGAATGTAAAGTAAATAGACCAAACAAAGCATACAACAACAAAATTAGTTAGACGTTCTTGATTTACCTCTTCTAATCTTCTTAATTGTGTCAAACTTGTTTTGCTACGCTTATTACACTACAAAATGATTCATTAAGCTCATTCTAATAGGTGCCTTAGTAACTGAATCTAATTATCTTTAAGTGAAGAAAACATAATGTATTTCAATCTAGAGGCTAAGGATAACTCTTAATTATTTATTTAAAAACGAGTCAGCAGGCTACTTGTTGAGACATATAAAATCTAAGAACTCTTAGTTCATGTAATCTAATATCTTATAGACTCATATGAGAGAAACATGTAACATGGGATTGTACTTTAATGGCAAAAGAGGTTTTAGCCTCACATACCTCACTTTTGGAATCTGAAATGCCCTAGAAACCCTATGATCAAACCAGGGAATTGAAATGGAGAAAATAGGATTTTTTGCATCAGGTCACAGAACGAGTCATTCTGTGACCCGTGGAGTAGGCCACGAGTCATAGAGTAACTCGTGGGGAAGGGTCCGGACTTGATTGAAAATTTGGAAAATTGAGTGACCACGGCTGTGACCAAGAGTCGTGGTCAGCACCATGAGTTGTCATGTGAGTCATGGTCAAGGGTTAACGAATTGGAAAATTTAGGCAGTGTACCTAATGAATTATCACCATGACTCGTTGGGTACACCATGAGTCGTGGTGTCCCCCGTGGTGACCCTTGAAGAGAAATCTTTGTTCAGTGTCAACGAAAAACGTCATGAGTCATTAGATCTCCTGACGACTCATCAAGTTAGTCATTGGCAGGCTATTGAATTTGAAGAAAATTTCTAGAACACATCACAACTTGACACCAAAAGTCATCCCTGACCTCACGACTCAAGTGCCTCGTGGTAACTGGCAGGGTCCTTTTTTCTGTGAATTTCCTAGGGTGTTTTACATAATTTCCTAAACTATGTCATCTTGGGTTTTAATCAGGGGATTTAGAGGTGTAATATACAGTTTTACTTCATTCCTTGCATCCCCTCAGAAGTTGGAACGTAGAATTCTCTCAAAAAGACTCAAAGCAGAAGCTAGGGCAATCGAATTCTCCTCAAATTTTCAAGGGATTTTCTCAGGGATTTCAATCACTAGGTATGTAGGAATTCAACAAGGGAATAGTTCTTCTCTTGTGTCCCCATCATTTTCTATATTTCCTATATCAGTTAAGCCTTGTGGATTCGAAATGTAGAAACTTGTCAGACTAATTTCTTTGAGATTTCAAGTAGAGTGTTCCTCATGATTTTTAACTGCTTATCTATTCCCTAATTCTATAAATTTATGAGAATTATATCTTGTGAAATGAATTAGCTCTAGTTCTCTGTTCAGTAGAATTTAGGATCTTGCGTGTTGGGCTAGTTTCCCTATAGCTTGATTCTAACATATTGAAATCCCCATATTATTAGTGTATGTGGAAATTTTAGTCAGATACTTATATGTCCAATCTCAATCAAAATATTAGACTCAGTGTTGTTCAGAAAATGTCAGCTGATCAGTTTGACTACTGTTAATTCTTGAGATGCTAGTGATGCCTCCCAGTTATCAGTACTAGAATCAGTATTAGATTTTTAGTGGTTCTTTAGCCGGTCACGACACTTCCAGATAAGAATCTCTGACCAGCCTTAGGACCCCAATTTCATATTATAGTTTGTTCTTTAGACGGTTACGACGCTTCCAGATAAGCAGCTCTGACCAATCTTAGAATACCAGTTACAGAATCTGGTCCGATAAGATTCTCAGGGGACTTCCAGATAGGTATTCATGACTTAGTCTTGGGCCCTAGTTTTGAGCTATCAGCTTAGTAGTTAGTCTAGGACTATCAAGTTGGAGTAGGACTTAGCACCGAGCGAACCGGGGTTTTAGCGAACCCAGGTTCTCAAAACTACATTGCCACAATAGGTTATTGTTATTGGCCTCATGGCCCCAGACTTGTGATCACTCAATTCATGCATTTATACCCTGGCAAGGTATATTGGGTCCTACCAGTGTGGTGTGTATATATTACTCTACATCTAGCTCACGTGGTTATATGTCGGTTATATACTCTCGTACTAGTCAGTTCAGTTCAGTCTCATATTAGCTCAGTTTAGAATAGTTCGGTACAGTATTTCAGATTAGTATCTCAGATTTAGGGCATATCTTTGACCATCAGACAGGGTCATTTTAACCATCTCAGTATAGTTCAGTTTATTCAGTTTCAACATTTCAATTGATCATTGCATGGCTCTCCAGTTCAGTTATTTTATTCTCTGTGTTATGGTTTCTCCTACTTACTTAGTACATTCAAAGTACTGACGCATACCTTTTATGATGTATCATTTTATGATACAGCTGCAAGTTCTCAGTCTCAGCACCGTTAGCACATCTTACTTAGGAGTTTTCAGTTGCACCAGTGGTGAGTCCTCATCTATCGAGGACGATGTTATGTTTTCTTCAGTTAAATTTCTTTCTGTTAGACTTAGAGTTAGCTGGGGGCTTATCCCAGCAACTCACCAAATAGATGGCTTTCAGACATAGACACAGATTCAGATTCTTAGTTTTGTTTTCAGTTGTATTAAAACTTTATGATTTAGTTCTTCTCTGTAAATGTTTTATTTTATTATTTTGAAGCTTCCGCTATGTTTTTACTCAGAATTCCAATGTTATGATAGACCATGGGTTTAGTGGGGTTACTTGTGACTCTATGTACCGTGTCTCGTCCAGGGTATAGACTCGGTGCGTGACAAACTTGGTATCAGAGCACTAGGTTTAGAGTATCCTACGATGTCTGAAAGCCGCGTCGAGTAGAGTCCTCTTCATGGGTGTGAAGCGCACCACACTTATGATAGAGAGGCTACGAGACATTATTAGGAAAACTCCCTTTTTATTCATACTCTTTATCGTGCGTCAAAGTTCAACTCCAGAAACATTCTCCTAACTCGTTCTCTATTTCGTTTCAGTCAAATAATGCCTCCATGATGTTGTAATGGAAGAAAGGTCGGCAACACTCACCAACATGCCCCACCAGCTCTAGTAGCCCTTCAGGACGACCCAGTTTCCTCCATAGAGTTCAGAGCAGCCATCCAGCTGCTTGCACAGACTATCATGAGCCAAGAGAACCAGCAGGTGGTTCCGATCAATACTAATGGGTCTGTAGCAGCTACCTGAGTTCGATACTTCACTCGGATGAACCCTCCAGTTCTCCATGAATCTAAGGTGGGAGAGGATCCATACGAGTTCATGGATGAGATCAGGAAGATCATTTGAATTATGGATGTTAACTCCTCTGAGAGTGCCGACCTGGCTGCCTACCGGCTGAAAGGGGTAGCCCAGATCTGGTACGAATAGTGGAAGGAGGGGAAACCAGTGGGAGCAGAACCAGTGGAGTTGGAGGAGTTCACCACAGCCTTCCTAGACATGTTATTCTCCCGAGAGCTCAGGGAGGCTAAGGTGGCTGAATTTATGAACTTGAAACAAGGAAATCGGACAGTGGAAGAGTATGCCCTGGAGTTTACAAGGTTGTATAAATATGCTCCAGAGATGGTAGCCGAGCCAAGGGCTCGCATGCTGAAGTTCATTAATGGAGTATCAAACCTGGTGCTCAAGGAGTGAAGGACTGCAATGCTTATTAAGGATATTGATCTCTCCAGCCTCATCATTCATGCCCAACAGATTAAGGCAGAAAAACTACAAGACTTGGAGCGGGAGAACAAATGGGCAAGAACTGGCCAGTCAGATTATGACCACTACAGATCTAGGGGTAGTAAATACCCACAACAGCAGTAGAAACAACAACACCAGAAGGCTCCAGCACCAACTTTAGTTAGTGCCCTTACTTTCTAGTCCCGCTAGGATCGGAGGGGTGAAGCATCTGGATCACAGTCCCAGAGTCATAATGCCAGCAACCACTACAGCTACCTAGCTTGCCCTAAGTGTGGCAAGAACCATCCAGGAGAATTCCTTCAGGGCCGAGAGGATTGTTTTGGGTGTCAACAGCTCAAACAAAGCCCATCAGCAGGACAAGGGAGATCATAATCCACCGCTTCAGTGGCTCCAGCAAGCCGACCAGCTTAGCAGTCTAACACTTCAGGTATAGATGGAAGCCAGCTCCAAAACCATTTTTATGCTTTGTCCTCTCGTCGAGATCAAGAGATCTCACCTGACGTGGTCACGGGTATGTTATGCCTTTTTTATCTAGACGTGTATGCCCTACTAGATCTAGGAGCCACACTATCATTTGTGACTCCCTATGTAGCTGTACAGTTTGATATCAGTCTATAAGTCCTCTCAGAACCATTCTCAGTCTCCACCCTAGTTGGCGAGTCAGTTAGAGCCAACCGGGTGTATAGAAACTGCCTAGTCTCAATCTTGAAGAAGGTCATTCCAGCTGACCTTGTAGAATTAGAGATGGTTGACTTTGACCTCATTCTTGCCATGGATTGGTTACACTCTGATTATGCCTTAGTCGACTGCAAAACTAGAATCGTCATGTTTCAGTTCCCTAATGAGCCAACTTTAGAGTGGTCGGGTGGTAGTTCAATGCCTTAGGGTCGGTTTATTTCCTACCTTAAGGCCAAAAAGTTTATTTTCAAAGGGTGTATTTATCATCTAGTTTGGGTCAATGATTACAGCTCTGAGACCCCAAGTATCCAATCAGTTCTAGTTGTCAGCGAGTTTCCTGACGTGTTTCCCGAAGTCCCGCCTGAGCGGGAAATAGACTTTAGCATATACCTTATTCCAGACACTCAGCCTATCTCCATCCCTCCTTACAGAATGGATCTAACTAAGCTTAAGAAGTTGAAGGAACAGCTAAAGGACCTTCTTGATAAAGGTTTTATCAGACCCAACATCTCTTCCTGGGGTGCTCCAGTACTACTCGTGCGAAAGAAAGACAGTACCCTCAGAATGTGCATCGATTACCGTCAGTTGAACAAGGTCACAGTCAAGAACAGGTATCCCTTACCCAGGATTGACGATATTTTCGATCAGCTTCAGGGAGCCAGTTGTTTCTCCAAGATAGATCTCAGGTCAGGGTATCATCAGCTAAGAGTCAGAGAATGTGACATACCGAAAACAACTTTCAAAACTCGGTATGGTCACTATGAGTTTGTGGTTATGTCCTTCGGACTAACTAATGCCCCACAACTTTCATGTACTTGATGAACAGAGTTTTCAAGCAATATCTAAACATGTTCATCATTGTGTTCATTGATGACATTCTGGTATACTCCAGAAATGAGGAAGAATATGCTAGTCACCTGAGGATAGTGCTTCAGATGCTCAAAGACCGCTAGTTGTTCCCAAAATTCAGTAAATGTGAATTTTGGTTGAAGTATATGACTTTTCTTGGTCATGTGGCCTCGAATGAGGGTATTCAGGTAGATCCTCAAAAGATAGCAGTGGTAAAAGACTGGCCCAGACCTACCTCTCCAACCGAACTAAGAAGTTTCTTGGGTCTAGCCGGTTATTACCAATGTTTTGTGGAAGGTTTTTCCTCTATTGCATCCCCTCTGACCAAGTTAACTTAGAAAAAGGTGAAATTTCAATGGTCAGATGCGTGTGAGAAGAGTTTCCAGGTGTTGAAGACTCGACTCACTACTGCTCTAGTTTTGACCTTACTAGAAGGAACAGATGGGTTTGTGGTGTATTCTGATGCCTTCAGAGTTGGACTTAGTTGCGTTCTGATGCAGCAGGGTAAGGTGATAGCTTACACATCCAGAAAGCTCAAGGTTCATGAGAAACTATCCAACCCATGACCTGGAGTTGGTAGCGGTGGTTTTTGCATTGAAAATATGGTGGCACTACCTTTATGAGGCTCATGTGGACGTATTCACCAATCACAAGAGCCTTCAGTATGTGTTCAGTAAGCAAGATGTAAATATCCTTCATAGAAGATGGTTGGAGTTACTGAAAGACTATGACATGAGTGTGTTGTATCACCCGAGCAAAGCCAATGTGGTGGCTGATGCCCTTAGAAGGATGTCTATGGGAAGCATCCTGGCTCATGTTGAAGAGGGCAAAAGGGAACTAGCAAAGGATATCCACAGGTTTTCTCGGTTGGGAGTGCAGTTGGTTGATACAGATGAGGGTGGAGTAGTTGTGCTAAGTGGATTAGATTCCTCATTGGTTGTTGAAGCTAAGTCAAGGCAGGATGGAGATCCCATACTGCTTAAGCTGAAGGAGGCGGTTCTTAGAAAAGAAATGGAGGCTTTCTCAAAAGGGAGAGATGGTGTGCTCCGTTACCAGAGAAGATTATGCATATTGGATGTGGGTGACTTGAGACAGAAGATACTGGCTAAACCACACAGTTCGAGATATTCCATCCACCCACGTGCTACTAAGATGTACCGTGATTTACGGGATATTTACTGGTGGAACGGCATGAAGAGAGACATCGCAGAATTTGTAGCTAAGTGCCTAAACTGCCAGCAAGTTAAGATGCAACACCAGAGACCGGGAGGTATGACTCATGATATCGGCATACCCACATGGAAGTGGAAAGAAGTAAATATGGATTTCATTATAGGTCTACCTCGGACTCGTTAGCAGCACGACTCAATCTAGGTGATAGTATATCGGATGACCAAGTCAGCACATTTCCTTCCAGTTAAAACTATAGACTCAGCTGAGGACTATGCTATACATCTTGGAATTGGTCAGACTTCAAGGGGTTCCCTTGTCCATTATTTCAGATAGAGGTGTTGAGTTCACCTCGAATTTCTGGAAATCTTTCCAGAAGGTACTCGGTATCTAGGTCAAGTTCAACACAACTTTTCACCCGAAGACTAATGAACAGGCTGAGCAGACTATACATACTTTAGAAGATATGTTGAGAGTGTGTGTGATCGATTTCAAGGGCATTGGGATGATCACGTACCTCTCATCGAGTTTGCATACAACAAGAGCTACCACTCTAGTATCCAGATGGCCCATTTGAGGCATTATATGGTAGGAGGTGTAGATCACCTATAGGGTGGTTGAGGTTGGTGAAGTTACTCTGATAGGGCCAGACTCAGTTCACGAGGTAATGCATAAGGTGAAACTTACCAGAGAGAGGTTGAAAATAGCGCAAAACCATCAGATATCTTATGCTAATGTGAGGAGAAAATAATTAGAGTTTGCAGTGGATGAGTAGGTTTATCTAAAATTTTCACACATGAAAGGGGTGATGAGATTTGGGAAGAAAGAAAAACTCAGTCCGAGATATGTGGGACCCTACAGAATTCTGAATTGGCAATGTAGCCTATGAGCTAGAATTACCTTCAGAGTTAACATCTATGCACCCAGTGTTCCATGTGTCACTATTGAAGAAGTGCATCGGTGATCGAACTTTGGTGGTGCCACTAGACAGTGTAGGAGTGAAAGATAGTTTCTCTTACGAAGAGGTCCCATTTCAGATCCTTGACTGTTAGGTTCGTAATCTGAGAAACAAAGAAGTAGCTTTAGTGAAGTTTTTGTGAAGGAATCAGCAGGTTGAGGGAGCTACATGGGAAGCCGAAGTAGATATGATGGCTAGATACCCACATTTATTCCTTTCCAGCTCAGTTTAAGTTTAAGGTATCAATTTTCTTCCTAAAACTCTATTCAGTTACATGTTCAGTCCATGTGTCCTAGTTTCTTTCATGTTAATGAATGTGTATGATTCGTGAATTCAGTTCAGTCATGTAGTTCAGTTCGGAGGTAGCCATTCCGTTAGTTTTCAGTTTATACGATCAGTATTTGAATACGATGATTGTGTTCTTTGCTTTTCTATATGTTTTCCAATATTTGAGGATGAATGTTCCCAAGGGGGAGATATTGTAATGCCCCGAAAACTCTAAGATCAGACCCGGGAGTTAAAATGGAGAAAATAGGATTTTCTACACCAAGTCACAGAATGAGTCATCTTGGGACACATGGGTAGGCCACAAGTCGTCGAGTGACTCGTGGGGAAGGGTCCGGACTTGGTTGAAAATTTGGGAAATTAAGTGACCACCGGTGTGACTACGAGTCATCATGTGAGTCGTGGTCAAGGGTTTACTGAAAGTTGGAAAATTCGGGCAGTGTACCTAATGTATCATCACCACGACTCGTCGGGTACACCACGAGTCATGGTGTCGCCCCTGGTGACCCATGAAGAGAAATCTTGGTTCATTGGCGATGAGAGACGTCACGAGTTGTTAGGTTTCCTGACGACTCGTGAAGTTAGTTGTTAGCAGGCTGTTGAATTTGAAGAAAATTTCCAGAACACATCACGACTTGGCACCACAAGTTGTCCCTGACCTCACGGCTCGTGGAGTGCCTCGTGGGGACTGGCAGGCTCCTTTTTCCTGTGAATTTCCTAGGGTGTTTTACGTAATTTTCTAAACTTCTAAACTCTAAACTATGTCATTTTGGATTTTAATCAGGGAATTTAGAGGGGTAACCGGCAGTTTTACTTCATTCCTCGCATCCCCTCAGAAGTTAGAACATAGAATTCTCTTAGAAAGACTCAGAGAAGAAGCTAGGGCAATCGAATTCTCCTCAGATTTTCAAGGGATTTTCTTAGTGATTTCCATCATCAAGTATGTGGGAATTCAACAAGAGAATAGTTTTTCTCTTGTGTTTTCATCTTCTGTATTTTCTCTATCAGTTGAGCCCTGTGGATTCGAAATGTAGAAACTTGTCAGACTAATTTCTTTGAGATTTCAAGTAGAGTGTTCCTCATGATTTTTAACTGCTTATCTATTCCCTAATTCTAGAAATTTATGAGAATTATATCTTGTGAAATGAATTAGCTCTAGTTCTCTGTTTAGTAGAATTTAGGATCTTGCGTGTTAGGCTAGTTTCCCTATTGATTGATTCTAACAGATTGAAATCCCCATATTATTAGTGTATGTGGAAATTTTAGTTAGATACTTATATGTCCAATCTCAATCAAAATATTAGACTCAGTGTTGTTCAAAAAATGTCAGCTGATCAGTTTGACTATAGTTAATTCTTGAGATGCTAGTGATGCCTCCCAGTTATCAGTACTAGACTTAGTATTAGATTTTTAGTGGTTCTTTAGGCGGTCACGACACTTCCAGATAAGAATCTCTGACCAGCCTTAGGACCCCAATTTCATATTACAGTTTGTTCTTTAAATGGTTACGATGCTTCCAGATAAGCAGCTCTGACCAGTCTTAGAACATCAGTTACAGAATCCGATCCGATAAGACTCTCAAGGTACTTCTACATAGGTATTCCTGACTTAGTCTTGGGCCCTAGTTTTGAGCTATCAGCTTTGCAGTTAGTCTAGGACTATCTAGTGGGAGTAGGACTTAGCACCTAGCGGACCGGGGTTCCAGTGCACCCAGGTTCCCAGAACTACGTTGCCACCATAGGTTATTTTTATTAGCCTCATGGCCCCAGACCTATGATAACTCAGTTCATGACTTTATATCCTGCAAGGTATATTGCATCCTACCGGTGGGGTGCATACATATGACTCCACATCTAGCTCACTTGGTTATATGTTGGTTATAGACTCTCCTGCTAGTCAGTTCAGTTCAGTCTCATATTAGCTCAGTTTAGAACAGTTCGGTACAGTATTTCATATTAGTATCTCAGATTTAGGGCATGTCTTTAACCATCAGACAAGGTCATTTTGACCATCTCAGTATAGTTCAGTTTATTTAATTTCAGCATTTCAGTTGGTCATTGCATGTCTCTCCAGTTCAGTTGTTTTATTCTTTGTGTTATGGTTTCCCCTACTTACTATTATATTCAAAGTACTGAAGCATACCTTATATGCTGTATCATTTTATGATACAGCTATAGGTTCTCAGTCTCAGCACCGTTAGCACATCTTACTCAAGAGTTTTCAGCTGCACCAGTGGTGAGTCCTCATCTATTGAGGACGATGTTATTTTTTATTCAATTATATTTCTTTTAGTTAGAATTAAAGTTAGACGGAGGCTTGTCCCAGCAACTCACCAGATAGATGGCTTTCAGACACAAACACAGATTCAGATTCGTAGTTTTGTTTTTAGTTGTATTAAAACTTTATGATTTAGTTCTTCTTCATAAATATTTTATTTTATTATTTTGAAGCTTCCGCTATGTTTTTACTTAGAATGTCAGTCTTATGATAGACCATGGGTTGACTTGGGGTTACTTGTGACTCCACGTACCGTGTTCCGTCCAAGGTATAGACTTGGGGCGTGACAGATTCCAAAAGAGTAGGGCAAGTCAATCCTTTCTTTGGGACTTTAGTCTGCATAAATAAGGTACAACTAGGCTAATATTTGTATCTAAGTACAATGGAGAGGTCGCAAGGACTAAATGAAAATGGGCAGCATGCCTGCATAACATGCACATACTTGGCGTATCGTTATGCCTTCCCTTTTCCAACTTCAAAATAATTCATCATTCCTCTCCTTAACCTGCATTACCTCCATAATCAATAACAACATAAAACAACCCCTAGATAGTCTACAATTCCCTCAACATTACAACAATCTCATTGAACTGACAACTTCCAATCACCGTCCCATGAGTTCTTAACAAAATCAATCTAGAATTCTTCCTCAAAACTTATATAAGAAGAGAAGAGATAGAGGGAAAAACCTTACCTTGATTGTATGTAGTTTTTGTATATTTTTTATTGTAGTACCTTTAGGAGCTTAAAATTCTCCTTCAACTATACCAAAGAGGAGAGGAGAAATCACTTAACTTTCAAGAGTAAGAATGGGAAAGCTAGCCAGCAAAGGGACTTACATACTTCATAAACTTAACCAACATAACAACTTAGCTTTCCATAGAATAATTGAGCCAAAACAAAGCAATTTTACTTACCTAAACGTGAAGTAAAGATGAAAGAGTTTTTGGAATTCTAAGAGGAGTCTTTGAGTGCTACTTTTAAAGAGAAGAGGATAGAACTTGTGAGATGAAAGTTTCAGTTTTTTCTGAGAATTTTGTGAGAAATTTTCTCAAATTTATCCCCTTAAAAGGGGTACCTTTTTCCGACATACTTGGACCCAATTTTAGCCTAAGTTGGGTCAACTTTTTGGGCCAAATTCTTCTCAAATTTGTGAGCTTTTTGGGGAAGAACTTTTGCCTACCTTTAGTCTATCTTTTGGCCTGATTTTAAGCTCATTTTGGGTCATCATATTTTCAAGTAGGTGATGCACCTAATTATCCCTTCAAGAACCTTAAAAGTCTAAGTAGGTGATGCACCCACTTGGCTTAAACTTGGGCTCCTTTTGGCCTTAATTTAATTGGACATTTTTGGGAAGATTTAGTGTCACTTTGTTGGACCAACTTTAAGCTTCATTTGAGATACTATTATGACCGTTAATACATGTAGGTATTGTACCTACTTGTACGTAAATGGTACATTGACATGTTGGAAAGCTTAACTAAGTTGACGAGCATCGGACTTCCTTTACTCCACTTTATTGATCTCCTTACTTACTTAACTCCTATCTAAACTTGTATTACTCAAACTATAGGTTCAAATACTGCCTTTTCATTCTAACTTTAAATACTCTTGTTGATATTAGCTTAGTCATACACTTGTTGAAAAGTATGGGGAATTACAAGAACTATGAATTATATATAAATAAAAAGGTAGACATCCCTTACCTTGATCTTGAAAGATCTTGCCTATAGAGGAAGCCAATTTTAACATTATGCACTTCACCACCATGCCCCAGTCTGAGTCAAATTTGATGAAACAACTCTGTTACAATGTTCCTTACAGCCTTAACAACTTATTCCCAAGATTAATTGATATTTAGATGGAGTTTAGGCCTTAATATCTGAAGATTTAGCTTCAAAACCTACAGGGAAGAAAGGAAAGGACGAGCTGACTTACTTCAAAAAATTATGATGGAAAAAAATAAGGTGTGAGCTAGGTTTTGCCTAAGAAAGGCACCCAAACCCAACACAAACTCGTGACCCGTTTCTTCCTAGGCAGTTTGCAGTAAAATAATCATAACTTTTTACTTCAATGTCGGATTGATGAGTGGTTTAATATTATGGAAAATAGACTCAAAGACCTCTAATTTTATAAGTAGTAGGACTTCAAACCCATTGTAGATCTGATTATATAATCATTCCAAGTTAGACCATATGCAAAACTTATTTATAATACTTTCTTGTAACAAAATCATGAACTAGAATTTTTGTACCAAGCTTCCTTTGGAATAAAACTTTAATTTAGTTCTTTAATCATACTCATATATCTATTTCATGATATAATCATCCACTTGAAATTTTATTCTCTCAACATCTCATCACCGGACAATGTAAAGTGAAAAAAAAAATTTGACTTGTATATCTTCAGCGTAGCGGGTTAGTCATTTTTTACCCGCCATTTTAAAATATTTACGGGGTGTTACAACTGGACAAAGAGAAATTATTCCTAAGAGGATATTTCAATTGGAATATCATACCTACTTCAATGATTTTTAACGATGTGCATGGAGGGTTTTATTTTGGGGACCAAAATGAAGGAGTCTCACTTTTGGATTTGCCAAGAGCTTTTGGATTAATGATAGCTAATTCAAGATTCCTAAAGAAGGAGCACTTGGTAAATCTCCATATATGGTGGCGAAGACTTAGATAGATTATTTTCTCCTTAGAAAGGATAATGAAGGTCTTTGAAAATACTGCAAGATTATCTGAGTGAGAACATTACAACCTAGAGTGAACTCCTGACGATGTATTTGGACACCAAAAGGAAGAGGATGAAGAGGTTTGTGGATGACCAGCCAAGGATCAAATGGTGTAGCTTGGCTATTGTGAGTGTGGACCCTGAATCGAGATACGAGACCTAGAGCCACGAATGATCCCTAGCTAACCCATGGAACATGCTAAAAAATTCAAGAGCATCACTAAAGAAGAAATTTAAAATCATAACATGAATAAACGGAAGTCAAAGGTATCTCAGAATAAATGGAGTCAACACTCAGCAAAAGCTGAAACATCTATATATCATCTTAAAAGCCTCTAGAACATCTGATGAGCTGATAGGACAACACCCCCAACTAGCTCACTAAAGTATGAAACTGAAATAACATACAAAATATAAACTGAGAGAATGTCCTCGAGAGATGAGGACTCGCCAATACTGGACTAATGCAGTCTGAGATGGGAACAGGACTAATGGCGGGGCTGAGTATGATCGCTTGGATCCTGTATCATAAAATGATACAGCATAGAGTATGCAGTCGGTACTTGGAACGTACTGAGTGTGAACGTAATTAAAGCGGACAATTAAATACATAAAAATTCATGAGAGTGGGACATTTCAAGAAAATCATGAAGTAATAATCATAATTGAAACATAAGGTCTCAAGGTATTCAAACTATTCGTAATCTTGTCAAAATCATAATCATAAGAGAAACCTTGTAAAACATAACTTGAGCCAAACTATCAAAATCATAATCATGCATAAAACATAAGGAACAATTGAAGGACTCGTCATAATCGACACCATCATGATAGACCTTACATGATGCCCCAACTGTCTCGCTCAAGTGGCCAGATTCGTCCTAAGCCTTTCCAGGGGAAAGAACGATAACATCGCATGATCACTGAAGAGACCCTGTAGGCTTTAAAAAATATCAACCTACATTGGCACATAGTTTTGAGACTCAGGGTTTGCCTGAATCCCCGACATACTCGGTGCTAGACACTACTCTCAAGAATTTGCACATGGCTCATAATGAACGTGAAATCATACATAAAGTTCATGGGCTAGTTTAAATCAAACAATCATGAACATGTTTGTAATATGTGAACTAGCCATGAAATAAGGGCCCGTGAGTCGGCCATAATCATAATCCATATAATTATGAAAGTCATACATTTTGAGATAATCCTTATACTTTGAAGTTCATAAATTCATGTAGAGTGCTTGTAGGAAATCATATATCATACATCATAAAACATAAATTAGGGATTGAGTGAATTTCAATCATAAGAGGATCATAAAATCTCATAAAGAGGAATTTATCCCTAAGAGTTCATAATCATACTTGTAACATAAGGGGCCATAATTTCATGAAAATTAGGAGGGAACATAAAATCCTATCATGAAAATCATAAATTCTTATCAATTCAGCTACACCCATAAGAGAATCATGGAGGAATTTCATAACCCAACATAAACCTTAGAATTTCGAGAATAGGGCTTGGAGAAGGGTGATCATGAATTTTATTGAAGAAGGGGCATAAGAGTGAAAGAACTAATCACTGATAATCCCACATATCTAGAATTTGACTATCACCGACTAGCCTTGAAACCCTAATTGCACTTAGGGAGAATTTGAGGAGAAACTCTAGAATTTCTTGAGAGACATAGGGAGAATTTGAGGAAAAACTCTAGAATTTCTTGAGAGTTTTTGAGAGACTTTGATCTTCTAATTTGGGTGTTAGGAGAGGAATGGATGATCTAGGGTGAATGATACCCTTAAAACACTCTTTTCCAAGATTAAAACAATGTAGTTTAGGACTTAGGAGCTAAGAAAATACAAAAATACCCTTAATGGTTTCGCAGGAAAAAACTTGATACCAGCTACCACGACTCATACCATGAGTCGTACCTTCAAACCATGACTCGTGGTATCCTCCCGTTGCTAGATCGACCCTATTCCCCCACTCTCTGATTCTTTCCACGGATGCATACTATGACTCATAGTTCCCTACTATGGGTTGTAAAAGCACTCGTATGACCAGCACCTGGAAATCCAGCATCATGCTACGACTCTTGACCACAAGTCGTACCTTCTCATCATGACTCATGGTGTGGACTCGTGGTTGGGAGGATAAGCCTCTAAAACTTTCCATGGACACAAACCATGGGTCGTACCTCGAGATGATGGGTTGTTGAACCCATCCGTTGCTACTGCATCCAAGTCCCGACTTCTCTGCTTCTAACCACGGGTGTAAACCGCGACTCCTTATTTCCTACAATGAGTCATACCATGACTCGTGTTATCTATCTTAAGCACACCAGAAATGTACCATGACTCGTACATATATAGACCTATGATTCATACCTTGGATCGTTGGTCCAAGGCCTATCATCCAGAAATCCACCACGACTCGATCCTACGGCCTGTTACTCCATACCACAACTCATACAATGAGTCATTTTGAGAAAATTTTCGAACTTTTCCTGCTGAACATATTTCAAACCCCGAATCTAGTCTTTGAAAACTTTGGAGTACAACAACTATGGCTAGTGCTCAGGGAATAGGGGAGAAGTAGATTTTTATGGGAGCTTGGGGGATCAATGGGGATGTGAATAGTATGTGGGATAAGACTTCTAGTTGCATTAAGAAAGTAGCTAGAGAGATGTCGAAGGTCTCGAGAGGTAGATTGGGAATGCATCAAGGGAACTATGGAATGGAGAATTCCAAGGAAAGGTGGAGGCTAAGAAAGTGGTGTACAAAGTTGGTGGAAAGTAAGAAAGATGAGAAAAAGCAGACGAATAGGGAAATATATAAGGTGGCGAAGAAAGAGGTGAAGCTAGCAGTTACGACGATTAAGACAACAACTTTTTTACATTTTTATATAGAATTAAAGCACAAGGGCAGGGATAGTTAGTTGTATAGTCTATCCAAGGTGAGAGAAAAGAAGCTCTATAACCTAGATTAAGTGAAGTGTATAAAGGACCAGAACGACAAAGTACTATATGGATGAGGCATGCAATAGATAAGGATGGCAGTCATACAACCATAAACTCTTGAACAAAGACAGAGACAGATGCATTGTGCTAGGAGATTTCGAGCTCTAGAGAGGCATCATTATTTTGGATGTTGTGGGTGTATAATTATTAAGGAGGTAGATGATGTTATTTGTAGGATGCATAAGGGAAGAGAAATCAGGCAGGACGAGATCCCTGCGAAAATTAGAAGGAATGTAAGCTAGATGGATTTGGAGTGGTTAACTGGATTATTTCATGTCACTTTTAAGATGATGAGAATATGAAAGAATAGAGGTGGAGTAAAATGATTCTATTGTAATAAGAACAAGGGTGACATTTAGAATTGCAACAACTATAGAGGTATCAAGCTGCTAAACCACACTATGAAAGTCTGGCGGAGGGTGGTGGAGATGAGGGTGAGAAAGGGCATGGCAATATCTGAGAACCAATATGGGTTTATGCTGAGACACTCAACCGCAAAGTCATTCATCTAATAAGGAGACTGGTGGATCAAAGTAGAGAGAGAGGATGAAGGACTTACACATAGTGTTCATTGACCTAGAAACAACTTATAAAAAAGTCCTAAGGGAGGTTCTATGGAGATGCTTGGAGGTTAGAGGTGTACCTGTGGAGTATATTAGTGAGATCAAGGACATGAACGATGGAGTCAAGACAGGGGTAAGGACAGTGGGAGGAGTCTCGAAGAACTTCCAGTTTTGATGAGGTTACACCTGTTGACACCTAATGTTGACCTCCCTGTACTTTACTAAGGCTTCTATTTAACTTATTAATAATTTTAGACAATTTCAAAGTTAATTTCCTTATGTCATGACCCGAGCATAGGCCCAGTTCGAGACGCGGGACAAAGAACCCCGAGAGGCTCCAAGTCGACCCATGGCATGAACATGACATCTAAAGCTCGATATAATAATTCGGAAGTTTAACATGTAAGATAGCGAAAGCCTGAAAATATCTAAATACATAACAGCAATCTGAAACAGAATATACACTATGTTTGATAAGACTCTACATACTAACGAGTTGATGGGACAAGACCCAACTAACTCACTAAAGACTGAAACTAAGAAAACTGAACATAGACTAATAAAAGGGGCCTCGAAGGATGAGGACTCACAAACTCTAACTGGGAGATGCTAACTCTGAAGATCTGGCTAATGGCGGGACTGAACCTGAATGTCCGAGCCTGTATCATAAAATGATATAGCATAGAGTATGCATTCAGTACTTGAAATGTACAAAGTATGCAAGGTAAGTAAAAATGAATAATTAAAATACATAAGAGCGCATAAGAGTAGGACAACATGATCATGAAGTAAATATCATAATGTAAACATAAGGCTCATGGATTTCAAACCTTTGATAATCCCATCATAATCATAGTCATAAAAGAAACTTTATAAAAGATAATTTGAGCCAAGGAAACATAACATAACCATGCATAAATCATGAGGAACAATGGGAGGACTCATTTTAACCAACACCACCATAATAGAGCCTACTTGATGCCCCAATTTTCGCCCAAGTGGTCAAGACCGTCCAAGGCTTGCCAGGCAAGGGACGTGCAATATGGTGGTATCACAGGGATCCAATAATATACGTCTATACCAATGGTGGCACGTAGTTCTGAAACCATAGAGTTTACCTGAATACCAGGTCTACTCGGTGTTAGACACTGCTTCCAAAAACATGTACATGAGGGCTCGTATAGTAATCGTGAAATCATTCATGAAGTTCATGGCCAAATAAATAATAACATAATGGATCCCACTTGAAATACATGATTAGCCATTAATAAGGTCCCGTGAGTTGGCCAAGAGTCATAAATCATGAAAACCATGCATACTTGTGAAAATACATATACTTGATATTCACAAATCCATGAAATGTACTTGAGAGAAATAATATCAATACTCATAAATCATAATTTAGGGCTTAAGAAGATCAAGATCATAATGGAATCATTACTTGACTATTCATGAACTCACATAATTGGGCATATTTAATTGAAATTTGAAACTATGAATTAATAATCAAAATAGTTATAAAATATATCCATAGATCATAAAACATGATTTGATACATTAAAGAAATTGACTCAATCATAGAGAATTTCACAAAATTAGGGATAAATCCCAATAGATTATGAACTTAAATCTAGAATTAAAATCCATGAAATTGAGAAGAATTTAGAGTATAAGAGTGAAAGGAACTCTCATTCATAGTCTCACATACCTGGGTAAATATGATTTACACCCCCTCTTGAAAACCCAAAGGAGATTGGAGAAAAATTGGGGAATTCCTCAAGTTTGATCTCCAAGGAAGAACTCTAACACGCATACATGAAATCGTAAGGCTTAGGAAAGGTTAACACTCTTAAAACCCTTCTAACTGATCTTAAAACGACGTAGTTTAGGACATTAGAGCTTATGAATTACGAAAATACCCTTAATGACAAGTCTGGAAATTTTGCACTGTCAGTGACCACGATTGATACCAGGAGTCGTCCTTTTATACCACGGCTCTTTTTATCCACCTGTTACTTCCTTCCATCATTTTTCAATTCTCTGATCCCGTAACAACGACTTGACAAAACAGGCCGTTACTAGACACAATGACCCATTGTGTCCTTCCGTCATCACCACTGACTCTGCATATACAACTTTTTGAGACTTCTACAACAAGTCCACCAATGACTCGTACCTCCAGACAATGGTTCATTAGACTCTTCCATTGTCTCTGGGCTAATTTTCACTGCACCTTCTCACGAGCACTTTCCACGACTCGTGGCTCCTCACAACGAGTCGTACCATGACTCGTGCCATCCAATCCCTGGCATTATAGAGACCAACAACGACCATCATCCATGACCCATTACATCAACCAATAGGCCGTCCTTAGACCGTTAAGACAGAATCTCCTACTGCAAAACCTGACAATGGGTGGCTCCCATGGGTCATTAAACTCTCCAACGACTTGTACCACGAGTTGTTCTTAGTCAAATCTCAGATTTTTCTGCTACTTCTCATTTCAAATTCCTGAGTCTAGTCTTAGGCACTTTCGAGGTATTACAATATCTCCCCCTTGGGAACATTTGTCCTCGAATGTGAATGAACATACTGTAAAAAATAGGGAATGGAACTGATATCTCTAATACTGAATATCTAAAGCTGAAACTGACGGAGTGACTGACTCCGGACTGAAATACATCACTAAACTGAATTCATGAATCACACATACATACATTAACATGAAAGAAACTGGGACACATGAACTAAATATAAAACTGAATAAAATACTAAGGAGAAAATGGATACCTCAAGATGGAACTGAGCCGAAAGGGAATAGATGCAGGTATTTAGCCATCATATTTGCTTCGGCTTCCCACATAGCTCCCTAAACATGTTGATTCCTCCACAAAACCTTTACTAAAGCTACTGCCTTTTATCTCAACTTTCAAACCTGACAATTAAATATTTCCACCAGAACTTCTTCGTAGTTGAGGCTATCCTTCACACCAACACTCTCCACCGAAATAACTAAATCCAGATCACCCATGCACTTCTTTAAAAGAAACACATAGAAAACTAGATACACTGAAGCCAATTCTGAGGGCAACTCCCAACTCATAAGCCACCTTGCCTACACGTTTCACAATCCTGTATGGGCCAACATAGCGGGGACTGAGTTTCCCCTTCTTTCCAAATATCATCACTCCCTTCATGGGAGATACCTTTAGAGACACCCAATCATCAACTTCAAACTCAAGTTCTCTCCTCCTCACATCCGCATAGGACTTTTGACGACTTTGGGCTGTTTTCACCCTTTCCCTTATAAGCTAGACTTTCTCCATGGCCTTATGAACTGAATCTGGTCCTATGAATGTAGCTTCACCGACTTTGAACCAACCAATAGGTGATCTACACTTTCGCCTATAAAGAGCCTCGAATGGAGCCATCTGAATGCTGGAATGGTAACTTTTGTTATATGCAAACTCAATGAGAGACAAATGATCATCTCAACTACCCTTGAATCAATCACACACACACTCAAAATATCCTCAAGAGTCTGAATGGTCCATTCATCCTGACCATCAACTTGCAGGTGAAATGTTGTGCTAAGCTTGACCTAAGTACCAAGTCCTTTCTGAAATGATCTCCAAAACTGGGAGGTAAACTAAGTACCTATATCTAATAAGATGGACAAGGTCACTCCATGCAACTAAACTAACTCTAGAATATACAATTTAGCATAATCCTATGTTGAATCAGTAGTTTTAACCGATAGAAAATAAGCTGCTTTAGTCAACCTGTCTACAACCACCCAAATAGAGTCATACTGTCGGCGAGTACGAGGCAACCCTGCAATGAAGTCCATATTGATTTCCTCCCACTTCCAAGTAGGGATACTAATGTCTTTAAGCACATCTCCAGGTCTTTGATGCTCAACCTTCACCTGTTGACAATTCGGACACCTTGCCACAAACTCTTCTATGTCCTTCTTCATGCCATTCCACCAATAAACTTCCCGTAAGTCACGGTACATCTTGGTGGCACCTGGATGTATAGAATATCTGAAACCATGAGCCTCATACAAAATCTGCTCCCTCAAGTCATCAACTCCCGTTACATATAAATGACCCTAATACCATAGTACACCATCTCCCCCTTGGGAGAAAACCTACACCTTCTGATTCTAAACAACTTCCTTCAATTTCACCAAGATAGGATCCTTGTCTTGTCTAGCTTCAACCTCGATCACCAAGGAAGATTCTGATCCATACTGAACAATGACACCACCATTTGTTGAGTCAACAAGATGAACTCCCAACCGTGAAACGGATGCCATCCTTCACTAACTCTTTCCTCTCCTCATCTGCATGGGTCACACTCTCCATAAAAAGCCTGCTAAGAGCGTCTGCCACCATATTAGCGTTGCTCGGATTGTAAAGGACACTCATATCATAATCTTTAAGTAGCTCTAACCACCTTCTATGACGTAGGTTTAGATCCTTCTGAGTAAACACATACTGTAGGCTTTTGTGGTCCATAAACACATCCACATTGACCCCATAAAGATAATGTCTCTAAATCTTCAAGGCAAATACTACCACCGCCAACTCAAGGTCATGTGTTGGTATTTCCTTTCATGAACTTTCAGCTGCCTGCAAGCATAGGCTATAACCTTACCGTGCTATATTAATACACAACCAAGGCCGATTTTTGAGGCATAACAACAAACCACAAACCCATTGATACCCTCAGGTAGGGTAAACACTGGTGCTGAGGTGAGCGAGTCTTCAACTCTTGGAAGGTCTTCTCACAGGCACCCAACCATTGAAACTTCACTTTCTTCGGGTCAACTTAGTCAACAGTGCTGCAATGAATGAAAACCCCTCAACAAACCTCTGGTAGTAACCAGTTGAACCCAAGAAACTCCTTATATCTAATGGACTAACTGGTCTAGGCCAATTCTTCACAGCTTCTATCTTTTGAGAGTCCACCTGTACACTCTCACTTGACACCACATGCCCAAAAATGCTACTGATTCTAGCCAAAACTTGCATTTGCTAAACTTAGCATATAATTGGCGATCCTTCAGAGTCTGTAGCACCACTCTCAAATGAGCGGCATGCTCCTCCTCGCTCCGAGAGTATATGAGAATTTCATCTATGAACACTATTACGAACATATCCAAATACGGCTTGAACACCCTGTTTATCAAATCCATAAAAGCTACAGGAGCATTCTTTAGTCCAACAGACATAAATACAAACTCATAGTGACCATATCGAGTCCTGAAGGCTGTCTTCGGAATGTCACTTTCCCGAACCCTGAGCTGATGATACCCGAATCTGAGGTCTATCTTTGAGAAACACTTGGCACCTTGAAGTTGGTCAAACAAGTCATCAATCCTGGGGAGAGGATACTTGTTCTTAACAGTGACATGGTTCAACTGTCAGTAATCAATGCACATCCGAAGGGAACCATCCTTCTTCCAGACAAAGAGAACCGGTGCACCCCATGGGGATTTGCTTGGCCTAATGAAACCCTTTTCTAAAAGATACTTCAATTGCTCCTTCAACTCCTTTAGCTCAGTTGGAGCAATTCTGTAAGGAGGAATAGATATAGGTTGCATATAGAGAAGAAGGTCAATAACAAAATCGATCTCCCGTTCGGGAGGAATTCCTGGTAAATCATTTGGAAACACTTCTGGATATTCACACACTACAGGAACTGACTGTATAGTAGGATTTCTGATGTAGCATCCTTAACCCTAACTAGATGGTACACACAACCTTTAGAGATCATTTTTCCGGCCTTAAGGTAGGAAATGAAGTGACCTACAGGTACAACTAAACTGCCCTTCCATTCTAGGATTGGCTCACCCAAACGAAACTCTACGCACGGGTTCCATAATTTACTGAGGCATAACATGCATGTAGCCAATCCATGCCAAAGATGACATCAAAATCTGTCATGGCTAGCTCTACTAAATCTGTTGAGGTGACTTTCTAAAGGACCGTGACAGGGCAATTTATATATTCCTATCGAGCTATAACTGAATCACCAACTGGAACGGAGACTGAGAAGGGTTCTGATAGGATTTCGGGACAAACTCTGAAACTACTAGCAACATAGGGCGTCACAAAAGATAAGGTAGACCCTAGATCTAACAATGCATATACATCAAAGTAGAATACTCATAACATACTGGTGACCACATCTAATAAAGTCTCCTGCTCCTGGCGAAATGCAAGGGCATAAAACCTGTTCTGGCGTTGGCCACCACCTGCACTAGTGCACGCACCCTATTGAGCTGGGCGTGCTGGTGTTGCTGCTGAGCAGGACCTCTACCATCATTCTGTCTAGCCAACAGACACTCCCGGTGCCTATGGCCGAATCTACCACACCCAAAGCAGATATTTGATCCCAACAAACACTTCCCTACATGACTCTTGCCACACTTTCCACAAGCCGGGAAGGTGCACACTGCCTACATGCTCCTTTTTCCCCTCGAACCTGATGTTCTGCTCCTCTGATCACCTCGAGGTCTAGATGGAGCACTAGCCGATGATGGAGCTGAGCTAATGACCTTTAATGAGACTGCTGGCAATGTCCGCCTCTCGATCTCTACTGGGAGAACCCATAGCTATCTGTCCTGGCCCTCATGTCCTCTCTCTCTCTTTCTCAAGTGCACTGTCTCCATCTACTGGGCATAAAAAACCAATCGAGGAAAATTGATGTCCTTGTGAAGCATAGCGTTCCTACAATCCTTGACCAGGTAGTCCGCTATCTCGTGCACCAACCTGCTCACCCGAGCTCTCTGATTAGCCACAATCTTTGGTGCATACTTGGAAAATCAGGTGAACTCCACATCATACTCCTAAATTGTCATATCATTATTCTTCATATTCACAAACTCAGCTGCTTTGATTTCTCTCATCTCTCAGGGAAAGAATCGATCCAAAATGTGGTATGGAACTCATCCCAACCAATGAGGCTTAGCTTCTTGAGAATATCTTAATACATAACAGCAATCTGAAACCGAATACATATTTGCTTGATAAGCCTCTACATACTGATGAGTTGATGGAACAAGACCCCAACTAACTCACTAAATACTGAAACTGAAAATACTGAACATAGACTGATAAAAGGGTCTTCGAAGGATTAGGATTCACCAACTCTGACTGGGAGACGCTAACTCTGAAGATCTGGCTAATGGCGGGACTAAACCTGAATGTCTGAGCCTATATCATGAAACAATACAACATAGAGTATGCGATCAGTACTTGAAATATACTGAGTATGCAAGCTAAGTAAAAATGGACAGTTAAAATATATAAGAGTGCATAAGAGTAGGACAACATGATCATGAAGTAAATATCATAATTTAAACATAAGGCTCAAGGATTTCAAACCTTTCATAATCTCATCATAACAATAGTCATAAAAGAAACTTTATAGAACATAACTAGAGACAAGGTAACATAACATTACCATGCATAAATCATGAAGAACAACGGGAGGACTCGTCTTAACCGACACCACCATGATAGAGCTTACATAATGCCCTACTATTTCTCCTAAGTGGTTAGGACCGTCCCAGGCTTTCTAGGCAAGGGACATGCTTCATGGTGATAACACAGGGATCCAACAATATATGTATATACCTACGGTGGCACGTAGTTCTGAGACCACAAAGTTTATCTGAATGCCAAGTCTACTCGGTGTTAGATACTGCTCCCAAAAATATTCACATGAGGGCTCGAATAGTAATCGTGAAATCATTCATGAAGTTCATGGCCAAATAAATATTAACATAATGGATCCCACTTGAAATACATGATTAGCCATTAATAAGGTCCCGTGAGGTTGCCAAGAGTCATAAATCATGAAAACCATGCATACTTGTGAAAATACATATACTTGATATTTATAAATTCATGAAGTGTACTTGAGAGAAATAATATCAATACTCATAAATCATAATTTAGGGCTTAAGAAGATCACGATCATAATGAAATCATTACTTGACTGTTCATGAACTTACATAATTGGGAATAATTTAATTAAAATTTGAAATTATGAATTAGTAATCAAAATAGTTATAAAATCTTCTCATAGATCATAAAACATGATTTGATACATGAAAGAAATTGATCCATACATAGATCATAGAGAATTTTCACAAAATTAGGGATAAACCCCAATAGATCATGAACTTAAATATAGATTTGAAATCCATGAAATTGAGAAGAATTTAGAGCATGAGAGTGAAAGGAACTCTCATTCATAGCATCACATACCTAGGTAAATCTTATTTACCCCCCGACCCCCTGAAAGCCCAAAGGAGATTGTAGAACAATTGAGGAATTTCTCAAGCTTGATCTCCAAGGAAGAACTCTAACTTGCATGCATGGAATGGTAAGGCTTAGGATAGGTTTAACACTCCTAAAACCCTTCTAACTGAGCATAAAATGATGCAGTTTAGGACCTTAGAGCTTAGAAATTTCAATAATATCCTTCATGAAAAGTCTGAAAATTTTGCACTGTTAGTGACCACGATTGATGCCACGAGTCGTCCTTTGATACCACGACTCGTGGTATCCACCCATTACTTCCTTCCATCATTCTTCAGTTCTCTGATACTATAAAAATGACTCAACATAATGGGTCATTACTAGACACAACGACCCATTGTGTCCTCCCTTTGTCACCACTGACTCCGCACATACAACTTTTTGAGACATCTACCACGAGTCCACCAACGACTCGTACCTCCAGACAACGGGTCATTGGACCCGTCCATTGTCTCTGGGCTAATTTTCATTTCACCTTCTTATGAGCACTTCCCAAGACTCATAGATCCTCACAATGAGTCATACCATGACTCGTGCCATCCAATTCCTGGCATCGCAGAGACCAACAACGACCCCCATCTACGACTTGTTACATCAACCAACGGGTCATCCTTAGACCTGTTACCATAGAATCTCCTACTGCAGAACCTGACAATGGGTGGCTCCCATGGGTCGTGAGACCCTCCAACAACCCGTACCACTAGTTGTTCTGTGTCAAATCTCATATTTTTCTATTCCTTCTCATTTCAAATTCTCGAGTCTAGTCTTAGGCACTTCCGGGGTATTACATTACATAATTACTTATTATATTTGTTATGCATTTTTATTATTATCTTGACATTTTCAGTTTCAAATTCATAATAACAAATATGTTATTTATTAATTATTGTTATTGAATACCATGATAACTTTTACATGGTATTATTGCTAATAATGTTATTAAATTATTTGTTTACTATATTTTTATATAAGTATAGTATTTTATTAATTAAATAGTAGGAAAAATTATATTCCTTCTAAACTATTTAAATTTTGGCCATTTTTCAAGCTAATTGATGTCGATTGTAACTAAAATTAAGCACAAACTAGCCGAATATTAATCCCAAATCCAATCCTCAATATGGTCGCGCCTTGTCCAGTTTGACTCAACTTAGTGAGATCGGTTTGATCTAAGTCATTAATCATATTTAATCCAATGGCTTAGATTCATTTTCCCCTATTCTTTACTTTTTTATCATTCCAACCCCTAACCCCAATTCCATTCCCAAAATCAGCCGTCATTTTCTTCTCCGCCTCTCTCTCCCCTCTTCTTTCTTGTGAACAAAATCCTGGACCCTGCCATGTACTCGCCTCTAACCACCAACGACGAACCTCTCTCCTCACTCTCCCTTCTACTCTCGTCCTTTCTTTCCTCTTCTCCTCTCCCCTCTATCTCTAGCATCCTAACACCACTACTGCTGTATAGCACTCTAAAAGTTCCTTAGATCAAATCCAAACCTGGAATGAAAAACCAGAAAAGAAATTAGAGAATTTTATCTCAGAATGACTCAAACAACGAGTCATTATCAGTAACAATGACCCGTTGTCTAAGTCATTATTAGCCTGCAGTTTTCATTCCTCAGATTCAACGAGTGGTACATGTTCGCTCGTTTGTTGGGTATAAAACTACACGCAAGTGCACGTGGTCGAACAAGTAGTAAAGTGGCTTAAGTAAGCCAAGTATCGATCCCACAGGGACTTGGATGAAGTGCAATTTGCTCAAGTGTACTATATTTCAATTCTAAAAATGCAGACAACAATGTAACCAAGAGTTTGATATTTTGATTTCTAATAACTATGCTAAGTCTAAAACAATTATCTAATGTGAGTCTGAACTATGAATGTGAGCATGCTGAAGTTAAACGAACATGTAATGAAATTAATTGTCGATATAAATTGGTTAGCCTTTTCCTCCGGTTGCTAGTCAAGAATTATTGCCAAGGGATTAAATCTCTCATATTTAACCCCACTTAAGAATCATGAACCATCCACCTACATTTCTGTGATTAAATGCAATTCATGTTCTAGCCATACAAAGCCGATTCCTAAATTGACTAATACGACTTTCAGGTATATTTCTATCCTGAAGGTAAATCAATTCTCAATTTTTCCAAACTAAGAAAGGATCATATCCTATTAATTCACAACTTTCCAATTTCTTGCTCTCTCGAGTGAAACCGAACTTTTTAGATATACATTAACGTAGGCCACACATTAATGCAATAAGAACAAGAATCAATAGAACAACCATGGAAGAAAAGATGAAAAACCAAAGAATCAATAATCACATTTCATTACAAGTGTTCTTAACCTCGGCAAGAAGATGAATTAGCCACTCATTTGTGGATTAAACATTATTAAATGAGTGTTAAACATACAAGCAATTGAATTCAAGGAGAAGGAAAGAGAGAAAAACCCTGATAATTTCGTCCCCTCAACTGCCTGTAACCCACGTTCTTGCTCCACCAAGTTAGAATATTGAAAAATGAACCTAAGTGTTCTATTTATACTAGTGGGAATTTTTCTCGGAATAACAAGCAACGTGTCACGGAGTGCATTGCGGAGCACTGCCTCTATGACACGCCACCGACGCGGACCCTCACTGGAAATTGGGGGTCCAGGGAATAAGGCCCAACGTGGCATGACGTGCAACGCCACGGACCCATCGCGAACCCTCACTGGAAATAGGCTAAAAATTCCCTCTCCAGGCAGAAGGCCTCCGCGATAGCAGCGTGACACGGCTCCATCGCGGAGCCCCTTTATTTTGTGCTTTCCAATGCTTTGTCCTTTGCTCACATCCGAGTCCAACCCCGATATCTTCCAACATGCATTTTAGCTTCCCGAAATTACATTTTTCCTGCAAAACAATGCTAATCATGTTGTTTAGTATAAATTCACATTTTATTACCAATTACATGAGAATGTATAAACATTGATAGATAAACAAGGCTAAAATGACACCTTTGAGTATCACTTGGGCATATAAATTTGCCCAAGATCACTTACCCCACACTTAAATCCTTGTTCGTCCTCGAACAACAATCTTACACCTCATGCAATTTACATCCCACCCTCGCTACTTTGGTTCGACAATTTAGGTTACGGTCATACCGATTATTCAATACAACAAATAATCAAGAAAACATGCATGGTCCTATCAATGCAATGACCTTCAATACATCAAGACCTCCTAGACTTAAGAATCGACTCTCGATATTAGCAAACTCATGCAAATCATCTGATCAAGACATCCGACATGAAAATTAATCTCTCATCAAGCATGTGCCCTCACAATGCAAGAGAATTTTCCCCGTTTTGATCATATGAACTCACAAAATTTCGAGCAGGGGCATATAAACACAATTTCGCTCTCTCTCCCAAAAGAATTCACATGCATCGTGTCATGACCCATAAGCTTGCCTTTAGTGTACTACTCCACTAATATAAAGAAGTGTGATGTAAGATCACGTAGGACTTTAACGGGTTGTAATGGAAGCTACGGAACTAGTAACTATTGGGCTCGCCCATAATAGCCACTAGCATCCTTAAGCGCCTTTTCAACACATCCCATCAAACTCATGGACATTGTTTCTTTCTTCATCCCATTCTTGAAGTTTTTCTTTAGTTTGGCCCATCTTATTAAGCACACTTGACACCACAACAAAGATTATTCATACACCTTCATTATAGTTTATTTATAACAAGTGCACCTTCAACCTTTTCTTTCCTTCCATCTCTCTGCTTTTCTTTTCTTTTCACCATTCTCACTCTTTGACACTTTGGGAAAATGATTTTCTCTTCTTAAGCGCTTAAGAGTTTTGGATCGACTTTACGGCTAATGAAAAGAAGGGATTAAGCTCGGTTTACACTTTTTGACAAAAGAAAAAAATAATAGGCTAAAGGCTCAACGGGCTGACTAGGGTACACAATCAAGGTGAGTATGATAATGAAAAATAGAAACTTTCGGTTAAAAACAAAGAAATGCCTACATCCTTTCCTACAATACACCTCCTTCATTTCGTTTTGTACACACACCAGGCAAGTTCTATACACTTCACAATAGCATGGAATAACAAAACCTCACTTCACACTTATTGCACATGCTCAATTCAAGATGCATTCACAAACTCTTCAATCAGCTAATTACAGGAATTCAAACATTAAGCCTCAATCGCACTGAATCAAACTCTATGGCCTAGGTATCTCAACATATTTACAAAGTTGCATGCTCTCATACGAATCACCTTTGCATTTCAAATATCACGTACAACACGCAACCATAATTCCGCAACCATAAAGTAACTACAGGTTTTGGGATGCAACCCACAAAAGAAAAACAACTGAAAAATAATTGAAAAATCTACTCCTAACGACTACATTTCCCTTAAGACGGTCTTCATCCATCCATCATAGGGAACGGTCACTAACTAGGACTTCGGTTCAATGGGACCATTCTCGGTAAAAGAACCGAAGACAAACGCCGAGAAACCCAAGAATTGAAAAAAAATTTTAAAAATATCGATCATTTCGTTTTATAAATATCGATCAATTCAATAAACAACATATGTACAAACTCAGCTAGCAACATTCAGCAACACACAACAGTTTCACATATATCTACAATACAGAATAACAACTTACAATCACAAATCACAGGGTCAGAAAATTTTCACAGACACAACAACAGATTAGGACATACATAACATCACAACCAGCACCTAACTACTCCCACCCCACACTTATCTCGAACACTATCCCCGGTGTTTACAAAAAATTAAAATAGCACAAAAATTGGGTGGTGGAACTCCCTGATCAATCAAAGTACTCCACTTCTTCATCAGGTGCTGCTGCTTCATCTCCCATGTCTGAATCACCCCCATCGTCATCATCAGACTCCACATCGGAGTCCTTCCGACGTGTCTCCTCATTCGTGGGAACATCATCATCCGTGGGCTCTACAAATGTTGACGCCACTCGGCATAGAGCCCTGGCGTTTTCGCCAAAAGGGTAGTCCAGCTCGAGCTGCCATAGCTCCTCCTCTGTTGCCGGCCTCCCACCTATCCTCAGCTCGAGCATCTGCATCCCATACATGCGAGCCATGTACTGATCATCACGAGCATGTCGCTCTCCTAGTGTAAGCACTGGCCCGTGGGTGGTGTCGGGTGCCTTAGTTTTAGTGACATCTAAGGCCCGCCGCTCCATCTGCGGGATATAATCAATGGCCTCTTCCTTAACATCTAGGACCCTCAGGAATGTGGTGAGTAGCCCACCAAATCCGTATTTGTGCCCCTGATGCAACCGGGCTCTATTCATGGTGGAGATAATCACCGCCCCCACGTTGATCTCCAGCCCTTTCATTAGGGCGTACACCAGGCATACACGATCTCGGGTTACATCCCTCATATGTACCCCCGGGATTAGGTAGGAACAGACGATCTTTAGCCATATTCTGGCTTCCCTGTTCATCTGTGAATAGGGCAAAGTCTAATGGTAGCCCCTCTCCTTGTGTCTTCTTCATCTAGCTGTCGATCGGGTCCCACACAAGGTGCGTCTGATGTCCGCATACGGTGGAGTGATGTTCAACTGTCAAAGCACGTGGGCTTCTGTGTCCCGCGCCCCTATGATAGCATTGAGGTGGTGGGGCTCCAAGGTGACTATTTGCCCTCTGATTTTGATGGTGTGACTTCTGATAGTTGGGTTCCAGTTGGCATAGAATTCCTGAATCAGGTGCAGGTTGCATTCCTTGGGCTCTTCAAAGATGAAATTGAGCCCGGCTGCCTCGATCCGGTTTACAATCCTAGGGAACTCTTGTGCCAACGGTTCCCGTGCTATGTGTTCCTCGGGAAAGTACTTGCTCTCCTTGTGCTTGGCATACCACTTCTTCCCCTCTTCTGTCACCCACCTGGTTCCGTATTGGCGGCGTTGGCCGCGTGGAACCGCTGGTGCTGCTGGGACTGCTGTGCCCAGTCTGATTCGCTTTCTTTCGGTGCCAGATGTTGATGCGCCTTTACTTTTTTCTTGCCTGCTTGCCATTTTACCTGTCAACCCAAGTAGACAAGATCAATGTTAAGCCAATGAATATTAACTTCGACTAAGGTCGGGTTAAGCTAGGCTACCCCACACTTAGTCCTTAGCCAAAATTACAGCATTCCGGCAAGATCATGCTTATTTACACAAACAAACAACCAACTATACAACCATGCTTAGTGCATAAGAAGAATTTGACGGTATATATTCTATGTACTACTCAGACTTCGTACAGCTAACCACAATCATTACCCTCGATAACATTTGATCTTATCACACTTAGCAAGTAAAAACAAAGAAATGAAAAGAACAAGAATTTATCTACATGAACCTATACAACTCACCCAATTCTTGCAAATTTCAATATTCCCCTAACCCGAGAATCCGTCAGTCTTTTAACATTATAACAATTAGCACATCGACTCATCTCACTCAACATGTACAACCCAGCATGAATTTCACAAGTTCACTACATTTTTCCATTTCAAATTCAAAAACAAGCCCTAGATATGATTGTACCAACAAAATTCGATTAAATTATGCAATTAACGAGTTCAAGCAATCACCATGATACTCCGAACATCCATCAACACTAATTCAATTGAATTCATGCTTGATTTCTACTTAGGGCAAACTTAGCTCACATCACATGCTCAATATCGAAGAAAATCGAATAGAAATGAGATGGAATCGAAGAACATACCTTGAAATTGAAGAATTGAAGAAAACTCAATGAATTTCTTGGCCTATTCCGTGTCACGTTGAAGGGGGAGGGGTTTTAGGGAGTTTGGTCGCGGAGTGTGTGAAAAATAAAGAAAATTTAAGGGGGATTCGGGGTTTAAAAGTGGAAAAATCGCATGGGTCACCCGGCAACCCGGTGTGACCCATCGCGATATACACAGCAACGTGTCACAGAGTGCATCGCGGAGCACTGCCTCCGTGACACGGAGCTGTCGCGAGGGTGTTCTGGAATTTTTAAAATTTTGGATTTATACCTCAACGTGTCACGAAGGGTAACGCGGAGGCCCTCCTCCGTGACACGGAGCTATCGCCCTAGCTCACTGTTTTGCCACTTTTTCTTAATTTTCATACCTCGAATTTTCCTTTGCGATTCCTTGTATATTTTCCTCCGTTCGACCTGAAATTCATTCTACTACAAGAAAATGGTTTGAATTATAGGTTTCACTCAAAATAAAAATAAAAACAAAATTAAAAACTAAAAATTTTGTTGTTAATCAAGAAAAAAAGAAAAAGAAAAATCTATTCACAATTTACAAAGAAAAATTTTCACGGGTTGCCTCCCGTGCAGCGCCTGGTTTACCGTCGCGGCTCGACGTCATTCAGCTCAGTTGTCCTCTAGAGTGATGGACGTTTTTTCTCGAAAACCGTCCTCCCCCCAGTAGTGCTTACACCGTTCCGGTGGTTTTCCCAATAACTCTCGTGAATCCTTAATCTGCTTATCATTGACTTGATCAATCACATTGATCACCGAGAGGTCTTCGTATACAGTCGGGAGCTTGGGTGCCTTGTACACATCGAATACTTCCACCTTTTTATGTGCTCGCATTGTTAGCTGCCCCGCAGCTACGTCAATTAGCGCTTTCCCAGTCGCCAAGAAAGGACGTCCCAAAATGAATGGGACTTCCGCGTCTGGTTCAAAATCCAGCACGACGAAATCTACAGGGAAGATCATGGAGCCAACTTGCACCAGAACGTCCTCCACAATGCCATCAGGTCTGGCTAAGGACCGATCTGCCAATTGCAAGATCACTGTTGTGGGTCTAGGACTCCCTAGACCCGGCTTTTTGAATACCGATGACGGCATCAAATTAATGCTTGCTCCCAAATCACACAATCCACAAGCTCGGATACTCTGCCCAATAGTAATCTGTATAGTAAAGCTCCCAGGGTCTTTGAGCTTTGTGGGCAGTCGGTTTTGTATCCGGGAACTGCACTCCTCCGTGAGAGCCACCGTAGCATACTCAGTTAACCGACTTTTGTTTGCCACGATGTCCTTTATATACTTGGCATATTTTGGCACTCCCTGCAAAACATCAACAAGAGGTAAGTTAATATGTACCTGTTTCAGCACCTCCATGAATTTCTTGAAACACGCCTCCTCCTTGTGTTTCTTTAATCGTTGAGGGAACGGGGGTGGTGGTCTTTCTGATTCCGCTTCCTTAGTCTTCCCCCTCTCATCACTTTGCTCCCTCTCGACTTTTGCTGCTCCCGATTGTTGAGGTGGTCTTTCTGGTTCCACCTCTTTCAGCTGCAAACCACTCCTTGTGGTCACCGCATTCACCTGCTTGGGGTTGGGATCTGTGTCGCTCGGAATTCCTCCTCTAGGTCTGGTGTTTTGGGCTCCATCAAATGCCCAAATTGATATTCAAGTGACTTGGTAGCTAACTGGTTGTTTTTCACCTCGGCTGCCAATTTCACATCGTCAGCCTGCAATTGAGCTTGATTAGCTATCATAGTCTTGAACATCTCCTCAATGCTGGGTGATGGTGGTGGAGGAGGTGCATTGTTGTTTCTGAATTGTGCTTGATAATTCTGCTGCCCTCCTTGGTTCCTTTGCACACCCTGACTCGAACTCTGCCCCTGATGGTTATTGCTACCCCAGGAGAAATTCGGGTGATTCCTCCGATTGGAATTGTAGTTGTTGCCATACTGTTGGTGGTTGTTCCTTTGTACATTTCCCACAAAGTTCACCGAGTCAGGATTTGCTCCACAACACTCAGCTGAGTGCTCACTGCTTCCGCATACTTCACACCAAATCTGCTGCACTACATTAACTGGGGCTTGAGGCTGGTTCATTGTCATGTTACTGAAGTGGGTGTTGAGTTGATTCTATAAAGCAGCTATATGTGCAGCAATAGCTGTAAACCCATCCACTTCTAGAACTCCTGCTGCTTTCCTTGTCCCTCCTCTTGACGAATCAGCATTCCATTCCGGATTGCCCTGCGAAATACGGTTCAACAAGGTATACAGCTCCTCATAAGTTTTTTCCAGCGCTTGTCCCCCAGCTGTTGAATCTAGCAATATTTTTGTATGGGGTTCCAAACCCTCTATAAAAGTGTGCACCAACACATCATTGGACTGATGATGATGAGGACAATCCCGCAACATGGACTTGAATCTCTCCCAAGCCTGATATAGATTCTCTCCCTCTCTCTGTTTGAAACTTAGAATCTGACTTCTAGGTCTTGTTGTTTTACCAGAAGGAAAAAATCGTATCAAGAACTTCCTTGCAAGATCATCCCACATAGAAATAAAATTAGGTGACTCAGCTTTCAACCACCTCTTGGCTTCTCCCAATAGTGAAAATGGGAATAATATAAGTCGGACGTAATCTAATGACACTCCAGCGGGGATATAAGTGTCACTTATCTCCAAAAAATTTTGGAGATGCTGCTGTGGACCTTCATGAGGGAGACCTGTAAACTGCCCGCTCGTGTGCAGCAATTGCACCATGTTCTGCTTAAGTTCGGACCTCCCTCTTGGTCAGGTTTGCGGATGCTAGATGTGACATTATTAACATGTGGGATTGCCACCTCGCGAACCGGCTGAGCTGCTACTTCTTCGGGCAATAACATTGCCCGTATTACCGGTGGATTCTGTTGTTGCTCCATGATTGTCTGTCTGAGCAACTGCAGCTTTCTTTCTAGAGCTTCTCTCCGCTGACGATAAAATAATCTTTCTGGCTCCAAATACGAGTCCACCAGCTCCTTGTCTCTTGCCAGTGTTCAACAGAGATTAAATCTGCAAAATACAGGCTAAGACCAAGTTGTCAACACTAAGAAAATAAAAATATAGTAAATTAACACTTAAGACAAATTCACCAATTGCCAAGTCCCCGGCAACGGCGCCAAAAACTTGTTCACTCGTTTTTTGGGTATAAAACTACACGCAAGTGCACGTGGTCGAACAAGTAGTAAAGTGGCTTAAGTAAGCCAAGTATCGATCCCACAAGGACTGGAATGAAGTGCAATCTGCTCAAGTGTACTATATTTCAATTCTAAAAATGCAGACAACAGTGTAACCAAGAGTTTGATATTTTGATTTCTAATAACTATGCTAAGTCTAAAACAATTATCTAATGTGAGTCTGAACTATGAATGTGAGCATGCTGAAGTTAAACGAACATGTAATGAAATTAATTGTCGATATAAATTGGTTAGCCTTTTCCTCCAGTTTCTAGTCAAGAATTATTGCCAAGGGATTAAAACTCTCGTATTTAACCCCACTTAAGAATCATGAACCATCCACCTACATTTCTGTGATTAAATGCAATTCATGTTCTAGCCATACAAAATCGATTCCTAAATTGACTAATACGACTTTCAGGTATATTTCTATCCTGAAGGTAAATCAATTCTCAATTTTCCCAAACTAAGAAAGGATCATATCCTATTAATTCACAACTTTCCAATTTCTTGCTCTCTCGAATGAAACTGGACTTTTTAGATATACATTAACGTAGGCCACACATTAATGCAGTAAGAACAAGAATCAATAGAACAACCATGGAAGAAAAGATGAAAAACCAAAGAATCAATAATCACATTTCATTACAAGTGTTCTTAACCTCAGCAAGAAGATGAATTAGCCACTCATTTGTGGATTAAACATCATTAAATGAGTGTTAAACATACAAGCAATTGAATTCAAGGAGAAGGAAAGAGAGAAAAACCCTGATAATTTCGTCCCCTCAACTGCCTGTAACCCACGTTCTTGCTCCACCAAGTTAGAACATTGAAAAATGAACCTAAGTATTCTATTTATACTGGTGGGAATTTTTCCCGGAATAACAAGCAACGTGTCACGGAGTGCATCGCGGAGCACTGCCTCCATGACACGCCACCGACGCGGACCCTCACTGGAAATTGGGGGTCCAGGGAATAAGGCCCAACGTGGCACGGCGTGCAACGCGGAGCCAGGCCACCGTGCCATGGACCCATCGCGAACCCTCACTGGAAATAGGCTAAAAATTTCCTCTCCAGGCAGAAGGCCTCCGCGATGGCAGCGTGACACGGCTCCATCACGGAGCCCCTTTATTTTGTGCTTTCCAATGCTTTGTCCTTTGCTCACATCCGAGTCCAACCCCGATATCTTCCAACATGCATTTTAGCTTTCCGAAATTACATTTTTCCTACAAAACAATGCTAATCATGTTTGTTAGTATAAATTCACATTTTATTACCAATTACATGAGAATGTATAAACATTGATAGATAAACAAGGCTAAAATGACACCTTTGAGTATCACTTGGGCATATAAATTTGCCCAAGATCAGTACAACGACCCGTCATTAGTGGCAACAAGTTGTTGTGTTGCCCGTTCTATCAAGTTCATAATGTGATAAAAAATCTTCTCCCAAATAATGATCCAGATGACGAGTCATTATTTGTTAAGACGACTCACCGTAGGGAGCCGTTAGAGGAAATCCAGAAAGGGTAGAAATTCCTTCAGTGACAATGGTTTGAAACAATGACCCGTTGTTTCAGACAATGACTCATTCTGTCTGTCCGTTGGGGGAGATCTAGAAACTAATCAAAATTTCCTCCAGTGACGACAAGTAGTGAGAACGACCCATTGTACCAACCAATGAGTCATCGTGTTGTCTGTTGTGAGAATACCATAGAAGGGACATTTTCAGACCTAGGACCAACAACTAGTCCAAACAAGTTGTGGTCACACCAACGACTCGTTGTGTGACCTGTTGAGTCATTATGGACAGTTTTTCAAACTTTTCTCCAGGGGAATTTTTATAACTTTTCACTATTTTAGTTCCTAAACTACATCATATTGGGGCGTGTTTTGAGGTGAATTAAGAGTATTGATCGGCATTTTCCTCTCATTCTTTCTCAAACCCACATGATCAATTCGTAAAAGCCAGAAAATCTCTTCAGGTCTAAGCTAGGGTTCTATTCAAAGTGCAGCAGATTTCAAGAGCTCTTCTTAGAGATTTCTTCTTCAGGTATGTGGGGATTTAGTTGGAGTATTCCTTTCACCTTGGGTCTCAAAGGTTCAGCAAACCCTAGTCATAAAGTATTTTTAGAAATTATGATCTAGGGATTTTCTTTCGACTGATGAATTTTCCCTACTTTCTCAATGATGTCAGGCTTGCATGATTAGAATTGTCAAATACTCATGACAGTAATTCCAGCTATACATTATGTCTCGCTTGAACTTGAACTTGGCATGATTTTTCATAGAGTGTACTTATAAAACTAGCAAGTCACATATATATGACTTTCTCATAGAAATGTGCAAATGTGCTCTATAGTAATTTTCATCATCTCCAGTATGCTCATTCATAGTAATATTTTTAGTATTTAGTATATTTAGTAGTATCAGTTTATCAGCATGTTCATTGTTCTTTAGACTGTCACGATATTTTCAGATAAAGTAGCTCTGACAAGTTTTAGAACATAGTTTCTTTCAGGTCCTTAGACTCTCAGAATACTTCCAGATAAGTAGTTCTGACTTAGTCTTAGGACATCAATTTTGAGCTATCAGCACAGCTAGATATAATTAGGTTTTCAGTAGGAGTAGTACTTAGCACCGACGAGTCGGGGTTCAGTGCACTCAGTTCCAGAACTACATGCCACCATAGGTTATTAGCCTAAATGGGCCCCAAATAATGATCACACAGCTCAGCCACTATATCCTAGCAAGGTACAGTGGGCTCTCATCGATGGGGTGTATATATCGAACTCCACGTCTATCTCACGTGGTTATATGTCGGTTATAGACTCTCCCACAGTCCAGTATAGTTAGAGTTCTCAATCCAGTCTAGTCTATCAGATTTCAAGATATGTTCATGACTCTAATTTAGTTTATCAGTTCTTACAGTATTCCCATATATTTCATACTATTCGCAGTATTTCTGATTTCAGATAGAGTCGTTGCATGTTATTTCAGTTCAGTTTACAAGTCTTCAGTATATGTATGTTTTATTTACATCTCACATACTTAGTACATTCTAAGTATTGATCGCATGCTCTATGTGCTATATCATTTTATGATATAAGCTTAGGTAGTCAGCCTCTGCACAACAGCTAGTTACTCCCAGCGATTTCCAGCATTTGGTAGTGGTGAGTCCTCATCTTTCGAAGTGTCGGAGGTTTCATCTTTAGCTTTGTTATTTCAGTTTTAGTTTCAGACATTATGGTTAGCTGGGGGCTTGTCCCATCAACTCATCTTTCTAGTAGAGGCTTTCAGACAGATAGTCAGTTACTTTGTCAGTTTGATGTTTTAGTATCAGATTTAATATGTATTCACTTAACTCAGATTATTATATACTTAGAACCAGTTGTTCCATTATTTCAGTTATGCTTCCGCTCAATTTACGTAGTAACACATATCATAGTAGTGTTATGTCATGCCATGGGTTTGCTTGGGGTCATTTATGATCCTAAGTACCGTATCGCGTCCAGGGTGCAAACTCGGATCATGATATGCTGCCGTAGAGATTACTTACCACCACTCAAAACAACTACCCTCGCCCCATACTTTTACTCTCTTTCACTCAAATCACACAGAAACTCAAAAAAAATCAAGAGCTTAGGCCCTAACTTCACTGTCACTCACGGTTATCCTCAAAAGGAGGCTACGATAAAGAAATCCACGGGACTTTCTCCGTTCATGTTTGTGCAAGGACAAAACAAGAGAAATTTCAAAACCCAATCTCAGAGCTATCAGTTTGCAGAAGCCGATGACACCCTCTCTTTTTTTCACTTTATTTTAACTTTTCTCGCAAAATTCATGAGTGCATATGACTTTGTGAATTAATACCTATGATTTCTTGTGTATTTTCTTTGAGTTTTATATTTTTTTTTGCAACTGTAGAATCTTGCTACTGGAACTTGACCATTAACTTGATTTATGAGCATCTATGTGACTATTCGAACTTTTTCGGTTTCTATTGACTGCAAATTTTTCTGTCTTTTGGTTAATGAGTTTAGATAATTTTACTTCTTTTTTTTTTGAAATTAATTTCAAACAAGGGTTATTCTTTCCTTAGATATGTCCAGATTATTAGTTTTCCTCTCGAAATGGTACCAGCTTACCTTGTTTGAATGATTGGGAATCAAATCTCTGTGGATAGCTTGCCTTTTGGATGACAGTTAATGTTAATTGACAATCGTAAATGTTCCTCTCCATCTATATGCTACTGGCAATTTGCCTTATATGGAGAATGGTTTTGGTATATTAGTCTAAGTTTACGCGTCTCGCGCGTGTCCCTCATATTATGAAGAATAAATTTATAAGAATAGCATGAATAATATTTAAAAAAATATGTTGGTCTATTTAAGAATTTAAAAAGAAAATTATGAGTTAAATAACTATTTTATCAAGTGTGAATTCTATTTTTAAAAGGGTAAACAAGTGAATAATGTTTTGCTACGGGGCTTCGTATTTTAAATTTATTTAGTAATAACTTAATTTTAAACATAAATTTTTTTCTCTTTCTCTTAATCTATGTGTTAAGTCAAACATTTCACATAAATTAAAACGGCAAAAATAATGTGGATTTAACTAAAGAGAGTGAATAATAAGAGCATTTGATTAATTGAAACAACTTAAAATATGTTGTGTTTCTATATTTTTTTCGATCATATAAAAAAATTTAAAAGAAAAAGAAGAAGGAGGAGGAGGAATTCACATATTAATACACAATAAAATTATACTCTTTAATTATTTTTTTTTTATTGAATATTAAGATGGAGAATTAGTTAGCTTAATAAGTAATGAATTGATATATAAGTTAACAGAATTATAGTTGATTTTAAAGTCTAGGACTTTTAATATAATGTTACACCTCGTAAGTTTCTAGCACTTAGATGGCCTATTCATATGTTGGTTGAGAGTTTTAGAGTGCCATACGTATGAGGAAAGGGGCCCGGGGAAGGGCCGAACGAGTGCCAAGTTGGAATTTCGCAAGAGGAGGCCGAACTGCGCTGCCCAGAGGGGCAAAGTGGCACGGAGCTGGGACCTCCGCGTTAGCCAACGTGGCACGGAGCCAAAACAGCGCGTTGGCCAACGTGCCACGTTGCCATGTATTTTGCTGCAAGTATATATAGGCCTCACCCTTTAACATTATGTCATTTCTCACATTTATTTCGATCAGAACAGAGGATAGGACGAAGGGAATATATAATTTTCATCCGATTATGTCGTCAAACGCCGTCCAAATTCAAATTAACTTCCGGTATCGAAGTATAAGGCTGCAGGGAGCATTTCTACGGAGTTAGTTTCGTGAAATTCACCCGGCGAATCGTCGTCCCGCCGAGCCAAAGTTGTTGGAATTGCTCCAAACTAGTGTCAATATGACCCCAGGCTTAAAGTAAGTATTTCTCCCTTCTAGATCTTCGAGAAATAACAAGGTTTCGACCGTGCTCCATTTAATTAGAAATATAGTTAATATTTCTATATAAAGTTTTCCTTTTTGCCGAATTTAGTGATAAAACTAATCCTATCTTTCCAATAACACGATTTCAGTTAAAAATGGCAGTTGAATACGAGCCGAAACTCGCCAGTTAATCGGTAAACAGCGATCAAGGTATGTAAGGCTTAACTCTTGGCAAGTATCCTAGTCGTACAATGTTACGTCTTATGTTCTTGAATAGAAGTACGATCTCAGATGCTGCAGATGGTTTCTACCATTAGATTGTAATTCGATATGTTGTAACTAGCTGTTATTGATCTACGTATATAAATATCAGATATGTGGTGATTATCTGCTGACAGGGATTACAGTTACATAAACTCTGGTTAGCTGTTAGAACTCATATAGAGATCGTACTGTGGGACCCCTCGTTAAAAGGGGAGCAAGTTAAATGTGATTCACGTATGATGCTATAGAAACTCTTTTATTCTCAGCTTTTTGGGATGGTAGACTTATATGTTTGTTTCCAGACCTAGACTTCAGAGGCTCGTAAGAGTTAGTAGCCTGAATCAGTTGGTTAAACAGTATGGGCGCAGTTAGGCGGTCTGATGACCAGTTGGCGCCTGTATTAGCAGGAAAGCATCCTTAGAGGTCATTAATGTTATCGCACATTCCAGAACCAGAAATAGAGACAGAATAGGTATATTCCAGAGTTAACGACACCAGGATTCTCCAATGTGTTGAATGATCGTATGTCGTCCCTTTAGCCTTATCAGGGATTGTCAGTCTTAGTCGATTTAACAGTTATCATGTAGAATGTCCAGCAAGCCAGCCTAGTCATCTGAGTCAGATAAACCCGTGGGTACCCCAAGGAGGGTCCACATCAGTAGCTAGTGACGAGCCAGTACCCTAGCCGGTTCTTGTAAGGTATCCAGGTACAGAGTGCCAGAAGAGGGCCAGTCTATATAGAATTGCCTATAAGTTTGAGAATTGCCCAGAACAGTAATATAGCGCTCAGAACAGTAACATAGATCCGAGTGGATTCAGACAAGGCTTAAGGAGTCAGTAGTACTCTGCTAATACAGTGTTAACCACAGGTTAAGGAGATGGTAAGCTCCCTATGAAGAACCAGGGACCGATCGACTAGAAGCAAGTTCGACCAAGCCCAGCTCTATAGTTGTTTAATTAGAAGAACAAAGTAGTTAGTTGTCTGCAACTCCATAATTATGCATGAGCTACAGATGTCTGAGTAGGAAATTCAGAGTATTGTTAGACTACTTCAGACCTCACTCTATTCAGCCCAGATTATTAGAGATCATGATCACTATCAGGATCCTCTGATCAAATACATGCACATGGTGTGCCTGTAGATAGTCATACAGATTATCCCAGAGGCGAGTAGCATTAGCATGAGGCCTAGAAGGCCAGATACTCTCTCGCTATACAGATAGATTTATTTGTCAGTTTCTCCAGTATAGTAATCTAGTATAACTCTCAGTAAAGCGTGTCAGGAGTATGTGATTGTGTGCTATTATTGTTATTAGTTGAGACCTGTATTTGCATTGTTTGGGCTAGATTACCTGTATAGCTTCCGTGACCACCCCAGGGTTAATAGTTGTGTCGACTTGTTCGCCAGAGGGCGAGGATACGTCGCTCTACGGAGCGGCATGCCATCCGCAAGGGACGAAGATGGGGAGCCAGCTCCTCGTATTTTGTCATGGTTGGCCTATACACACCCCCGCCGAGCGCTTTCCCCCGGGGTGTAGATTTTAGGAGTCCTCCGGACTTAGGCACAGCTATAGTCAGGGGCCCGGCGGGCCCAAGCTGCATACCCAGGGGACAGGCAGGATGCTCATAGTTAGTAGGTGGTGGGGTATGACCTGGATAGGGGTAATTAGATTGAGGTGTACTCACTAGGGCTAATGGGGGCCTGTGTGGGTTGTTATGTATTGATTGCACCTTCTGGCTTATGGGGGCCAGGTAAGGTTTATGTTATGTTGCTTTAGTTACTGATAGTTAGACAGTAAGACGTTCCGTTTGTCAGGTATGGCCCCTACCCTTCTTATTACAGTTACGTTTAGTCCTGATTTTACTACTTTATCCAGCTTCAGTCCGTTCCCTTTATTTCAGCTATGGTCAGCTTTATTCCTTACTCTCAGTCATTTACAACTATTGCTTTACATACTCGGTACATATTATACTGATGCCCTTTTTGGGGCGCTGCATTACTTGCCTGCAGGTACAGATAGACGAGGAGTAGACCCCTCGTAGTTTTAGTCAGCTGCACAGAGCTATCGGCTCCTTTCTTCTGGAGCTTGTGTGAAAGAGGTTTACTTCTTTTGTTTATACAGTATGGGTAGGCCGGGGCCCTGTCCCGACCATCTTATTACTCCTAGAGGCTTGTAGATTGTATCGTTTCCCTGTGGTTAGATGTATCGGCCGCATGGGGCCGTATGTGATTTAGATTTTGTGTGTTGGCCGTGTGGGGCCTTGTTTAGATGTTTATTTTTCACAGGTGGCTACAGGCCTTGTCAGCCGGGGGTTGCATTTGCAGCCGCTATATAGCCCATTGTTTTCTTGATTCTAGAGTTAGAGCCAGCCTTGCACCAGAGGTGCTTAGGCTCAGTCAGCTCAACAGTTCAGATCCTAGTAGGGAACCAGGTGCCAGTCATGCCTCCCAAGGCGGGGCGTGACATATAAGTTCAAATAAGGAAAGATTTAAGAAGCAGAATTTTAGTCAGTTTTAAAATACTAAATATTACGAGTTTTACATTGTACAAATTAATAAAGATCTATAGTAATTAAATATCACTAATTAAAAAAATTAGTAAATAAAAATTTTGTCTATTATAGAATTTTTTAATGAAGGGCAAAAGTACAATCAACATTTCTAAGGACCCTCATGCTTATATCTACAAAGAATGTTTTATTAAGTAAATAGGATTAAATATTATGCATATATTGAATGTTAGATTAGTTTATGAAATCTAAAAAGATTACCAAAGGTTATTCTATTGTAAGATTATATTGCATCTTCAAACGAAATAAAATTATTTGAAAAAGTAATTATAGAAAAGTGATTGTTAGATTCCTGAACTATAGTGTCTTCATTGAATCCAACCTCAATCTCCTTGTTTACTGATATAAATTAGGATTTAACCCTATTAATGCTTCCGTTTATGATGCAACAGACCTGTAATACCCCGGAAGTGCCTAAGAGTAGACCCGGGGGTTAAAAATTGAAATCTGCAGAAAATGGAAAAAAAGTTGCAGAAAGAAAGGATACAACAACTCGTGGTAGGTAACCATGAGCCGTTTTGAGGTGTCGTGGAAAGGGGTCGGGCCTGATGGAAGTGTAAACAACGAGCATTACAACGGCCCGTTGTGAGAAACAACGGTCCATTGTCAGGAGGGGTGGTAGGGCAGTGGACCCTCACAATGGAAACGGCGGATGTCAACCACGACCCATTGTAGGGTACAACGAGTTGTGGTAAGGCCCGTTGTGAGGAAGCTCAGGAAGTTTAGAAGGATTCAACAGATGGAGCAACGACCCATTGCAAGCAAGGACGACTTGTCCTGTCAAGTCGTGGGATCGAACCCGAGATCTGGAAACTTTGGCAGTTAATCAACGGAAGGTTACCACGAGTCATGCTAAGGACCAACGACTCGTGGTGAGGGTCGTGGGTTCCAATTCGGTCAGATTTTTAAGTTTTCTTCAGGAGCATTTTTGTAAACTCCTACGCTTTTAACTCATAAACTACATCATTTTGGGTTCTACATTGCACAATTTTAAGGGCTTTTCATTCCTAAACCCTCATTCTCTCAACTCTCCTTCTTTCTCCTTTCTTCTACAAAATTCTAGGGTTCATTAAAGTGTTCTTCAAGCTTCAAGGAAGATTTTCGAGTGGGGTTTTCGTCTACCAGGTATGCGGATTTTTCAACAAGGATACTCTCCCATCCTTGTGCCCCAAAATATTTTCATTAAATACCGATTTCGATAATTCTAGAAAAGCATGATATAGGATTTGTAAAAAAAGAAAAAGGTAAATTCTTCCTTATTTTTCTTATATGCTAATACCTATTGCCATTATGAATTTAACTGGATTATTAATTGATGGGTTATCTTGAATTATGAAATATAGGTTGAGAATGTATGAGTATATTATGTTCTTCATAAATCGATTTGGGTATTGAATGGGATTTGTTCATTTCCCCGTTGATTGTCGTAGTAATTCATGAACATGATAGAATCATGGAAATATTGTATAATTAACCCTAATGACTTGATAATGATATTAATGACCATGTTGGATTGAGTAGGAATTGTGAGCTTGAGCATTTGAAGTAATTTATGTGTCATCACCATGTTTTAAATTTAATTGATTAGGCATAACAAGATTGCATCTCCATTGTTGAACTATGAAGCTTGGGCGGATTCTATATTGTTTTCTTTACTAAAAATCATTTTTATAAAATCTTAGAATCTAAAATACCCATGGCTAAAGAGTTCATAAAAGGAGTGATTGTGACCAATGTGTGAAACGTTTGTAACCTAAGTTCATGAAGTCATACATCCTTGATAGATTATGAGTTGAATTCTAAAAATTATGTATGATCTTATATTACCTATTGAATGAGATGAGTACGGAATCAAGATGTCATGATAGAATAGTGTTAATACGAATCTATAGCATGCACGTTGGGTTGTGATGTCAAAGCTAATGATGAATTAGTTTTGTACTGATGTGAATCATGATGATATAGCCTGTGACTAATATGTCAACTTGTTGAGCCTGTGCCTATTAAAGGATAGCCCTACTCCCTTTTAATATGAGTACTGCATGATGAGAGTGGTGGATGTTCTTGTCTCTAATTAGCTATTGTAAATTTAGATTAGCTCTAGATGTTAGTGGAGAATGTCTTATCTAGACATAAGTGGAGAATGTCTTCTTGTAGTTTGTCGGGACTCACATCCCAAGGCGTTAGTGGAGAATGTCATCTCTTATTCAGTCAGGACTTACATCCCTAGATAGTTGAGTATTTTATTTTTCCCGCGTTGTTTGGAATATACTTTTAGCCAATGACTTTCTATATCAGAGTTATCTCTCTTCCTTTGACAGCCAGGGATTCTCTCTAGCTGAGAATGTTCCCTTTGATAGTCAGGAACACTTCCTTCGACCATCATGGACTCCCCCTTAGACGGGCAAGAACCCTCTTGATATCAGTCACATCATCATACCTTTGCATTATTCCTGATTATTACTTTTGCACATTAGCAGTTATTATGATAATGCATGTCTTTATAATGTGGTTATGTTAATTGAATATGTGAATCTCATATAAGACTGTCGTTTTCCATTTCAATTACATTTCCATTAATATGTTTTACATTACTTCCTTCTGACATATATTATGAGTTAGTTTATTTATGCTTCCTGCATACTCAATACATTCCAAATACTGACCGCACGTCTCTTCTGCTATATCGTTTCATGATATAGATTCAGGTCTCCAGGTTCAGCCGCGTGGCTAGATACGCTCCTTCCTCTCCTAGTTGCTAGTGTGAGTCCTCATCTTATACGGACGTGGTTTATGTTCTTGTTTTATTTATGTTTCAGTTTTTCAGAAGTTGGGAGTTAGTTGAGGGCTTCTCCCAGCAACTCATCAGTTAGTAGAAGGCTTTCAGACTTGTTTAGATAGATTCAGCGTTGTATTTAAGAGTTGTTAAGATTTCTATATGAGTTATATTAGATTCTTGTTATTAGCTTCCGCTTATTTATGTTGTTAGTCATATCTGATGTTAATTGTGTGTGATGATTATTCCATGGGTCGACTTGGAGCCTTTCGGGGTTCCTTGTCCCATGTCTACGATCCGGGTGTGCTCTCCCGGGTCATGACAAGATCTTGTCTTGTTGTAAATATTTTTTCACTTTTCAATATAATTATTGCAAAATAAAGCATGAACTTTTGTGCTCTACAAAAATTAAACTTTAATGGTCAATATGAGTGTGTCTGTGTGTAAACATACTAAAATAGATAAGAACCCAAACATATATATAAATAATATAAATTATACATATAGAATATAATACGAAAAAGAATTTTTACCTTTTCATCAACTAACAGTTACCTTTTTATATTATTTTACTAATTAAATTTTAATTACTAAGACTTTTATTATCCAATGAGAATCATATCGCCTTAAATTGTTGATTGACACAATTTCATTCACGAAATCCTTTTCAGATTTCATTGCAAGATTATCTACAACTTCTGCACAAGATTTATAATTGTAATAATTTATAATCTTATAAAAAAATATTTTATGAGATGAAAAGATTACTTTACTTGAATAGATGAAACTTGTGAATGTATAAATAATGAAGAATATCAGTTACAAATAACACAAAATTTAAGTCACATAATGTCAGTATAAGACTCAATTAAGAAATAACTTAGTATCAATATTAGACTCAACTAATGAAGACAATCTAAGTTAAATTATTTTGAATATAAATAACTTGAGCTGGTATAACAATTACTATTGTCTTTCAAATCCACAACATAAAAAAAATCATAACATGAAAAAAAGGAGAAGATAGATTAACACGAAAACACACGAGGTTAGGGATTGAATCAAAGATGTTGATATAGAAGAGTTGATGAATTAAATTATATAATTATAAATTCTTTTATAAAAGTGAAAGAATTCATGAATAAAAAAGAATTTAAAAATATAAGAATATTAGGACATTTTATTAATTTTTTTAATCAAAAGGAAAAACGAATTCGTTACTATGGAAAAAGGACAAAAAAATTAAAGAGGAAAGATTTTATTTTTTAAAAAAGTTCGTTAATATAGAAAAAGGGAAAAAAATATCAAAGAGGAAAGTTTTCTTTTTTTGGGGGTTAAAATTGCCCTGCTATCACAAAAGAAAGAAAGAACTTTTCCAATTAAAAAGGAAAGAAAAATTGTGGAGATTTTTAAATTTTTTATTTTTTTAGATTTACATCATAAATAAAATTATGTCACAAATAAAAAAAATTAATATTATAAAATAAAATGATAAAAATAATTAAAAATGATAATTATGTAAAGATAGTAAATGACAATTTTATCTATTACGATATTTTTGTATGAAGGACAAAAAGTTCAATCAACATTTTTAAGGGTTTTCACACTTTTAATGTGATATAAATAGATTGAGAACAGTTATTTGAATGTGGAATATTTTCTAGGATGTGAATGGGTTCTCAAATTGATCCTTTACCTTAAACCCAACCTCAGACCTGCACTACAAATACATGTATTCTTTTGTAAGGAGGGATACATTTTGAGCATCTCATATCGTGAATAGACTGTTCTCTCCACTACTTGACCTATTGCTTACAAACTCTCACACTACTTTTCTTCTTTTAATACTCATATTCTCTTCCTTGACAGGTGTAAGCTAAGACAAAGAATTATGTGGTGTTATTACCAGCTCAATAAGTTACTAGCTTAGACCCACGAGGTCCTAATGACCTGGTGGCATTTAGTTTGAGGTTTGGATACGATTCAAGGGTGCTAGCACTATTTTCCTTTAAATCTGTTCCTGACTTGTTAGGCCCTTTATCAAAGAAATTTTAATTCCTAAAATGGTAGTTTTCTTGTATGCCATTATATCTCTTGTATTACTCTAACTCCTAGGAAGATTGAATGCCCCGAGCAGTCGGTGGAAAGCAAAAAGGTATGTTCTTCTATATGTGTTTCAACTCTTTATTTGGGCTAGCAACATAAAAAAAAATTGTGATGTGCTTTAGTCTGCCTATATTTCAACAGTTTCGGGAGATTTTTCACGTCTTCTATAACTTCAATTACTTACCATGTGTTACAATGCACCTGAGGTTTAGATTCTATGCTTACAAGGTTCTAATGCTAACATACGTGTCTATTATGAAATAACAGAAACAAATTTAACATAAATTTATCTTCATACATCATATATCTATAAGTGATTCTAGGTCAATGCATGAATTCCCAGACCTCATAGTCTTAGGGTTTAACTTCAAGTCTATTTTTATATGTAATAATGATACATATTTAGATATCATACCGACAGAACTTAAGCTAATCTTAATTTCTGCTTATGACAGCCTCTGAATCTTATAAGCACGAATACCTAATCTTGAACTTTGGTGATTTTTCTTGACTAACTTTACAGTTTTATAATACGTGGGAATCCTTACTCCTATAAAAGCTTATTTTCTACATTGTTCACCCCGAACCTGGACTGTTACGCTAGCATGTTTCTACGATCACGAACTGGTTATGTGTTATTTGATTACTGATGTCTAGAGTGGGTCTGATTTGTCCCTCGATTTTCTACCTATATACTCTGTTGTTAAATTAGTACACCTAGAAAGTATGTCTATATATTCTCACAAGTTTGATGTTGCTCCTCTTTCCTCTCCCTCATAGTTAACCTAAAAGAGATTAATTTGGTTTGAGTTCTTCCCTGATATGTTAAATATTCGTAGACCATGCATCTATTTTGACACAATTGGTATGTCTCTCACCTATTCATAATGGAGTGCAGCCAATTTCAAAGTGTTATGTAATTTAACATGTTCAAGTTTGGTTAGTTCTGAAGCTCTATCTGTTTTCTTTAACATGTTCAAGTTTGGTTAGTTTTGAAGCTCTATATGTTTTCTTTGTTCCTAATTTTATCAATATATTGAATATTCAATTTTGCCTTAAACTTTCTGGAATAATGTGTGCACCTAATGTCAAGCCTATAAAAGGAAATTTGAACTATTTTTGAAGTTGGTTACAAATTTACTAGTCCATTTGTGTGACAGTAGGCCTTCCAAATCCTTCTGTATATGTATGTATTTGTTTGGTATCTTATCTACGTGCCTGATAGGATCAAAAATTTGAATGTTTGAAACATGTTGAAGAGTTTTTCTGGGTTTGAAAAGAGAAAGGGCTATTCCGGTTTCTGCAACAGTTGATAAAGATTTACTCTCCTTGCATATTTCACTGATTTGATTTGTAATTGCCACGTACAAGCACTGATTATGTATAATCAAATGGGGCTGCTGTAGGGAGGGAGGGATATATGTGGTCATGCTTATTTGTATTCATGTTCGCTTTCTCTTACATGCTAAATAGCATATTTAGCTTATTACGTTAACTGTGATTAGAAAATTTTGCCATTAGGAGCTAATAGCATGACGTGAAGTACCTGTTTAATAACTTATCTGCTTCTAATTAACCTACAAGCTTATTTGAGACAATTATATCTTATTTGTTTAGTCTATTACTTTTTTCTTTTTGGACGCTAATCTTGAGTTTAATTTAGCAATTCTAAGCTTATTTATGTATAGAACCTAAATCTAATTAGTAAAGACCAATATCTCTTGGAAATTAAGATTGGAACGAGTAGGCATTATTAGGACATTAGTCTTTTCTCATTTCTTTTAAAAGCTTTGTTAGGTAAATAATAATAATTATTAATTACTACTTTAACTAGGCTAGTAGTAGGAGATGATAGTCTATTGCTCAATGAATAATACGAGCAACAATTTACTTGGCTATGAAGTATTATTTAAGATGCAGAGGGTGATCCCATTAGGTTAAAATAACCTCCCCCACTCTTTAAGTGTTCCTCCTTTGTCAAGGAGTGATTGGGCATGATACACTTATCGCCCGGATAGTCATTACACTTTAGCTATAAAAGTCTGAAGATTTTGCACGGGATTGAGCAATCACTCTTGAGTTAAAAATATTTTGAATTAACTTAAGTTAGCCTTGTATGAGCATTATCTTCTTCTTTTATTTTCTTTGGGGTAATTAGGAGTTCACATTTTTGTAACTTGTTTGAATCACTAATTTATATCGATTTTTATAAAAATATTGTTATGTACTATTTCCTACTTTATTTATTATGGCAAGTTCGTTCTTCTCACTTATCTCACATTAGTAATTAGATATGGTTCAATCACTTAGTTATTTAGACTTATATATATTAACTTTATAATGAGTTTTACTTGTTTAGTGTTATTTACTCGTTTGAATAATTAATAATTTTTGTATGTTTAATCACTTGGTTAAGTCTGATTTAATAAATAAAAATTAATATTTGCTTATCACATAATTTCTCACATAAATAAATGAATTTGGTAGGGACTCACATTTATGGACCTCGAAAAGTGCTTAATACCTTCCTTTTAAGATAATTTAAACTTTTATCTGACTTCGGTGACATAAGCTAATAAAATAGAGTTATCTGTAAATTAGTTCAGTATGGTTCCTCGATGCACCTTAATTTGTTAAGTACTAGCTCTTCTCTTTTAAATCCTAAAAAAGTTGTCACATATCAAATTTTGTCTTTCGCAAGTAAAATAGGGTGCGACAACATGATGACTCTACTAGAAATATTTAGGTTATAACTGATGAGTTGATAATTCACCAATTCATAGGCTTTTAAGCATGAGCTTTTGCTTTGTTTTCACATCAATTAGAAAGGTTTTATGCATTTTCTATTTGATTTTATAGGTATTAAACTTAACAAGGAAAAACAGAAAAATTGAACAAAAAACACTCTATTGGAGTTGAGGAGAATGTGTTCCACACAATGGCACCTGCAAAACGCAAGTGCAAACACAGGACACACTGGAAAGATAATGAAGTGAACTTATGAAACGCAAGTGCAAACGAAGCCAACAATGGAACAGAGCTGCCCTGACGAACAAAGCAGTTGCAGCTTTCGCAGGTGCCTCGCAAGTGATCAAAACGCTGACAAAGGTAAAATTGTCTAGCTGAGGCACAAGTACACCTTAGAAGCTTCCAAGGGTAAAAGTGAAAAGTATGCAAAAGGGAATGTGCAGAATTTACCCCAATGGTACACATCCAAGGAATAACACATCATAGCTTAGCATTGAATTGCAGAGAGAAATAGTGAGAGAAAGAGTAGAGTATATTGTTCTTCTTCTTCTTCTTCTTCTTCACTATTTTGAGCTAAGTAAACCATTGCTATAGATTTTTAAAAGCATAATTTAGTTAATCAATATGATGATTGTTGATGATTTCCCCATTGGTATAATCTCTGTATCTTCATTAACGAGTAGCTAAATTGCTAGCTAGGAATCTGTACTTGAAGGGTGTTCAAACTTGATTGACTATTGATATATTGTTCTTAAATTCAATTTATAAGCATGGATCTATTGTTTCATCTGAATTTTAATTGAAAAATTAGTGGTTGCAAATACAAGTTTAGCTTTCTATTACTTGAGCTTGAGAAAGAAGAGTGAGATTTGAATGAGGAATAATAGTGAGGATTTGGAGTGGAGATATATGGAGTCGAGCTAGAGATAGTTAAAACCCACATTTCCACTCTATTAAAAATTGAGGCTAGAGATAGTTTGACCCTTCCTCAAGCTTTGTGGATGATTATTTGATTCTGACCTTGGGGTTTGAGAAAATTCAAGGCAAACACATCCTTGTGGTTGAAAAATAAGAGGATGTACTGATATCCATGCTATCAATGCTAGAAATTAAAGTTAAGGCAATTGAATCAATCCAAATCTAGTTGGCACTTCATATATTGCACATCCCACACCCTCTCTCATCATTTGCAACAACTCATTTGCTTAATCTCGTTTCATAAATTTGAATCTAATATTGTTTTTCTTGTTTTCCCAAATTTTACTTTTCAAATGTTAAACAATGATACTTTCTAGTCTGAGTTAGTTTACAATTTTTGGAGTATCACTCCCAATTTCTTGTGGGATTCGATCCTGATACCCGTTAGGTATTTTATTTTTGACAACGATCGAGGCCGCCTCTCTTAATAGAGAGAGATGTATTGAACAATATCACTAACTGTTACAAATTTGCACTTACGTAAGACATTTTGTGTATGTTATTGCATTTTTTAGAAGTTTTTTATTTTTTGTCACTTTATTAAGTTAATTCAGTTTTTTGTACTGCTTTATTAATTTTTTTTATCTGTTGCTTTATTTAAATTATTCCATGTTTGATTGCTTCCTTTTATTAGTTTCTGAAATAACTAATTTTCTTGGTCATCCCTTTTTCTCTATTATTTTATTTTCTTAAATAATTAATTTTCAGATTTAATTCCTTCCTTTCTTCTTATTATTTATTTCCTTAAATAACTAATGAATTGTCGTGTTTATTTTTTTGTTTAGGTATTTTCATTAATTTAGTTACTATATATAGGCTGCTCCCTTTAATTTTTTCCCTATTAAATTAATTTCTTCCATGTTTGATTACTATTTTCTTTTATTATTTCTTTATTTAAGTGCTTCTCTTCTTCTATATCTAATGCTTTCTTTATTTCTTTTTATTTGATTCTATGTTATATCTATCTTATTTTCTTGCTCATTTATTTCGATGCACTTTTTATGGACATCTCTTGTTCCTCATCCATTTATTTCTTTTCTTATTCTAGGCATTTTTCATAAATGTTCTCGTCTATATTTAAGTATTATTTTCTTTTAACACTATATGACTAACAAGTTTTTTTTATCTTATTTTATTATCACTTTATTTAAGGTATTTTGTCGTTACCAATTTCATATAAACTGCCTATTTTGTTACTATTTTTCTTTATTTGTTATGTTACTATTTTATCTTAAACTGATACTTCCGTTTATATTTTCCTTCGATTAGAATCTCACACTATCACATGTAAAAACGGCATGTGATTTTTAAAATCGTTCACTATTAAATATTTTTTTGACGAAGTCTTGTGATTTAATTGATTATTGGTGCGTCGACGGTCATAAACTTCCTCAGTCGCGAGTTGTCTACTTGAGAAAATCGTATCTATAAAATCGCTCTTACTAAACCTAGATATTTGTCACCTTCTCAAATTTAGTTTGCTTTTCTTACATGTATATCCCATTTTTCTTATTCTCTTTATCTTTATATCTATGACTTTTTATATTTTACTTCATCTCTTTGTTAATCATTAATTTTTTCTCGCTTTATTTAATTTCTCATTGTTTACCATTTTTATGTGCTAATTGTTATAACTTTATACAATTGTCATTCCACTCATACATTCCTCTAATTGACACCTCTTTTATTCTTTTCTTTTTGAAACGGTTATGTGGTTGCATGAACATCATTCTTAAAATACCCCTTTTAAAAACTACCTCATGAATCGATTGATCAGTAGTGTATCGACAATCATAAGCTTTTCTACTCCAAATTATTTGCTAAAGAGAACCATGTCCACAAAAATAACTTTTGTTCTTTAGACCTTGACCACGCATTTGTTTAAAAAAGAATTCTCATCCTACTAAGCCTAGATATCTTTCACTCCCTTAAGTTTTATTTAGTGTGCTTCCATATATATTCCTTCACCTTATTCCCTTTACTTGTCTATTCGACATATCCCTTGACATATTTATTCTTCACCTTCTTTATATATGTGCTTACTTTTGTCACCTTATTAAATATTTATTTTTATCTTTCATCATGTATTAATTGTTATATCTTTAGATAATTGTCATTCCGCTCATACTTTTCGAATTTAGAAAATTCTCACTATCACACACTGTACACAAGAGTTATGCTTTGCACTTCTTTGAATTACTTTTAAACACCTATTTAGATAGCCGATATATATGTGGGGTTAGTGGATAGTTTTACTATCATGTCACCATGTGCCTCTCGCATAAGAAACCTTGAGTCCACATCCATCCAATTCTTAAAACTTATGTTATGTTATGCATGCATTAACCCTTGAACATCTTGATACCTTAGTGTATTAAGACCAATAATATGACTTTGTTCAAAGTCCAAAAGGTTTTACGATCCCAAAAAGGACATCATCATACTTATTTACATTTTTAAGAGATATATGTGTCTAAAATGTAGAGTATTCGCTCCTTAAGGTGGGGAAAGTAAGCTAATATTTTTATGATGCAGGTTATTATGAACAAATTCGACATGAAATATCATGTAAGTTGTGAAGAAGCCAAAACAAGAGAGGAGCATTTATTTAAACTACAGTTTTTGTCCTTTTGTAATTTCTCATTATTGTAGCATCTTATTATGTAAAAATAAAACAATAAAAATTATTCTTTTATTTATATTTGAAATTTTAGTGGGAGTAAGTAGAATAATACATCATGACATATATATCTCTCAAAATTCGCTAGTCATACCTGTGGCACAAAAGAGGTCATCATACATTAGGACGCGCAATTTATTTGTTACATGTTAATTTGGGATATACATACCATTATTTCATTTATTTATGTAATTATTTCTTATCACTGCTTTCCTTCGTCCTCTAAACTCTAATCTTTAGATAATTCTAGAATTATTTCGTGCTTGCACTCAATTAATTTCACCATATATCTTATGCTTTTAGGCTCAAATTGTCACGCCCCACCTTGGGAGGCATGGCTGGCACCTGGTGCCCTACTAGGACCTGAACTGCTGAGCTGACTGAGCCTAAGAACCTCTGGTGTAGAGCTGACTCTAACTCTAGAATTAAGAAAACAACGGGTTATATAGTTGCTGTAAATACAACCCCACGGCCAACAAGGCCTATAGCCACCTGTGAAAATAAATAGCTAACCAGAGACAAACAAACATAGGGAGTCCTAAGCGGGTCGACAAGGCCACCATGAAATCTAGTTTTAACTGAAAAGTGAAATCAGATGCTAAGCTGAGCTATGACCAATAAGTCCACCAATCAACAGCTAAATAGGGCCCCACACGGCCAACACACATAGTCTAAAACACATATGAGCCCCACACGGCCAATATCATCTAACGACAGGGAAGTAATGCAATCTGCAAGCCTCTAGGAGTAATAAGATGGCCGGGGCCATACCATACTGTACAAATAAAAGAAATAAACCTCTATCACACAAGCTCCGAAAAAAAAGAGTTGATGGATCTGTACAGTTGTCTAGAACTACGAGGGACCTGCTCCTCATCTGTGTGTACCTGCAGAAAAGTAATGCAGCACCCCAAAAGAGGGCGTCAGTACCACAGGTACTTAGTATGTAAAGCAGTAACTTTAAATAACTGAAAGTAGGGAAATAGAACTGACAATAACTGAAGTAAAGGGAACGGATTGAAAATGACTGAAGTAGTGAAATCAGGACTAAACATAACTGTGATAAGGAGGGTAGGGGTCATACCTGACAAACGAGGCGTCCTACTGTCTAACTATCAGTAACTAAAGAAAACATGAACCTTACTTGGCCTCCATAAGCCGAAAGGTACAATCAGCACAAATCAACCCACCTGGGCCCCAATTAGCCCTAGTGAGTACACCTCAATCTATATACCCCTATCCAGGTCATACTGAGTCAACTACCAGTTTAAGCATCCTGCTGATCCCCTGGGTCTGCAACTGGGCCCGCTCGACCCCTGACTGTAGCTTTGTCTGAGTCTGAGTCCGGAGGACTCCTGATATCTACACCCCGGGCGTAAACGCTCGGCGGGGGTTTTTATAAGGCCAACCACAGTAATATGAGGATCTGGATCCCCATCTTCGTCCCTTGCGTTTGGCATGCCGCTCTATAGAGCGACGTATCCTCGCCCCTGGCGGGGGCGACATAGCTATTAACCCTGGGGTGGTCACAGAAGTTATACAGGTATAATCCATCCCAAAACAATATAATTTACGAGTCTCAACTGACAACAACAACTAAATATGATAACATACTCCTGACATGCTTTACTGGGATTCATATTGGGCTACTATGCTGAAAAAACTAACTTGCCGAAAGAAAATGCCTTAACATACCTCGATTGCCGGTTTCTGATTAACTGATAGGTTCCAATTAGTATTCAATAGCTCTTCCCGACTGAAATCGTGTTACTGGAAAGATAGGACTAGTTTTAACACTAAATTCAGCAAAAAGGAAAACTTTATATATAAATATTAACTATATTCCCAACTTTAAGAAACACGGTCGAAACCTCGTTATTTTTCAAAAGTCTAGAAGGGAGAAATTCTTACTTTAAGCCTGGGATCATATTGACACTAGTTTGGAGCAATTTCAACAACTTTGGCTCGGCGGGACGACGATTTGCCAGGAGTTTCACAAAACTAACTCCGTAGAAATGCTCCCTGCAGCCTTATACTTCGATACCCAAAGTTAATTTGGATTTGGATGGCATTTAGAGGCATAATCGGATGAAAATTATAATTCCCCTTTGTCCTCCTTCTGTTTTGGTTGAGTTTATTTAAGATAATAACATGAAATCTAAGGGTGAGGCCTATATATACTTGAAGCAGCATACAAGGCAACGTGGCACGTTGCCCAACGCGCTGATTCTGCTCCATGCCACGTTGGCTAACGCAGAGGACCAGCTCCGTGCCACTTTTCCCCTCTGGGCATCTTGGTTCGGCCTCCTCTCGCGAAATCCCGACTTGGCACTCGTTCGGCCTTTCCCCGGGCCCTTTCCTCATATGCATGGCACTCAAACTCTTAACCAACATGCGAATAGGCCGTCTAAACACTAGAAAATTACGGGGTGTAACATCCTCCCCCCCTTTAGAACATTCGTCCTCGAATGTTAACTTCTACTTGCAAGAACCTTAACCTTGCAAATACTTATTCTGGAAAAATTTTGGCAGAGTCTCCCCTGTAATATGGACTATCCAAAAACCCTGAAACACAGAAAAGTCCAATACAGGTACTCCAAACAATACTATGACATTCATTTCTCAATAGACTGAAGTCAACTACTCCACATATAGATGTATATAATGCAACTTATGAAATAACAACAACAACATACCTCTAGCTGCACAATATGACTAAGTTTGAAATAACTGAGGATATCTGGTTTTCATGTATCTTCCGCCTCCCAGGTCATCTCCTCTCCGTTCTTATTTCGCCATAACACCTTAACGGAAGCAACATCTTTAGTTCTCAGTCTACGAATCTGCCGATCTAATATGGCTACTGGAGCTTCTTCATAAGCTAACTCCTTAGTGATTTGGACGTCTTTGACTAGGACAATCCGGGAAGGATCTCCTATACACTTCCTCAGCATTGATACGTGAAAAACTAGGTGAACGGATTCTAATTCTGGGGGTAAATCCAATTCATAAGCCACCTGGCCTATCCTTCGGCGATATAATAAGGCCCAATAAATCTTGGTCTGAGCTTGCGTTTCTCACCAAATCTCATCACACCCTTCATCGATGAAACCTTTAGGAATACCCATTCACCCACATTAAATTCTAGGTTTCTTCGCCGCACATCGGCATAAGATTTCTGGCGGCTCTGAGTTGTCAGCAGACATTCCCTGATAAGCTTTACTTTCTCTTTTGACTGATGAATAATATCTGTTCCAATCAATGCTAACTCTCCTACCTCAAACCAACCAGCTGAAGATCTGCCCTTCCGCCCATATAACGCTTCATAAGGTGCCATCTGAATTGCTGAATGATAGCTGTTATTATAGACAAATTCAATAAGCGGTAGATGTTCATCCCAGCTACCTCCAAAATCTAGCACACACGCCCATAACATATCCTCGAGTGCCTGGATGGTACGTACTACCTGCCCGTTTGTCTGAGGATGGAAGGCTGTGCTTAGGTTAACCTGCGTCCCTAGGCCCCTCTGAAAAGATTGCCAAAACTTAGCTATAAACTACGCCCCTCTGTCAGAGATAATTGACAGCGGAACACCATGCAATCAAACTATTTCTCTAATATACAGCTCAACATAATCTTCGGCTGAAAAGGTAGCCCTTACTGGCAGAAAGTGAGCTGATTTCATCAACCTGTCAATAATTACCCAGGTAGAATCATGTTTACACCTGGTATGAGGTAACCCTACTATGAAATCCATATTAACTGCCTCCCATTTCTACAAAGGCATGGCTATATCCCGTGTCAGTCCACCTGGTTTTTGATGTTCAGCTTTCACCTGTTGGCAATTGGTACATTGAGCTACGAATTCTGCTATTCCCTTTTTCATTCCCGGCCACCAGTAAATCTCTTTTACGTCATGGTACATTTTTTTCGAACCTGGATGGAGAGAGTAACGGACATAGTGTACCTCACCCATAATTTGCTGGCGAAGCCCTGCCACGTCTGGAATGCAGAGGCGATCCATATATCCCAAAACTCCGTCCTTGGTTACCTGGAAATCTGTCACTTCCCCTCACTGGACCCTATTTTTGAGCTGAACCAGGCTAGGATCTTCATACTGCCATTCTTTCACTTCCACAACCAATAATGACACTGTGGTATTTTGGATTACCGCTTCATTGTCTCCTGATTCCACTATACGAACGACTAAACTAGCTAGCTGATGTAATTCTCGGGCCAATTCCTGCCGCTCGGGCTGTAAATATGCCAGGCTTCCCATAGATTTGCGGCTAAGGGCATCTGCTACAAGATTGGCCTTTCCTGGGTGATATAAAATATTCACATATCCTTTAACAACTCCAACCAGCGACGCTGCCACAAATTCAACTCTTTCTGGGTGAAAATATACTGCAGGCTTTTGTGATTAGTGAAAATATCTACATGGATGCCATACAAGTAATGTCTCCATATTTTCAAGGCATGAATTACCGCGGCTAACTCCAGGTCATGGGTAGGGTAGTTCTTCTCATGCTTCCTCAGTTGCCTGGAAGCATAGGCAATCACCTTACCATGTTGCATCAAAAAACATCCTAACCCAACACCTGAAGCGTCACAATAGACTGCATAACCCTTTGTTCCTTCTGGCAACGCTAGCACCGGTGCCGTTGTCAATCTGTTTTTCGATTCTTGAAGCTCTGCTTACATGCCTCAGTCCAATGGAATTTTGTTGTCTTCTGCGTCATTTTGGTTAAAGGTGCTGCTAAAGTGGAAAATCCTTCCACGAACCTTCTGTAATACCCGGCTAACCCCAGGAAACTATGTACCTCGATCAGAGTGGTAGGTCTAGGCCATGTTTTCACTGCCTCTATCTTCTGCGTATCTACCTGCATACCAGCATCTAACACAATATGGCCCAAGAAGACTACTGAATTTAGCCAAAATTCACATTTAGAAAATTTTGCATATAGCTGGCGATCTCTGAGAATTTAGAGCACTGTCCGTAGATGATCCCGGTGATCTGCCTTTAAACGGGAATACACCAGAATATCACCGATAAATACTATCACGAACAAGTCCAGGTATGGTCTGAAATTGTTGTTCATCAGGTCCATGAACACTATTGGGGCATTCGTTAGTCCGAAGGACATGACTAGAAATTCAAAGTGGCCATATCTGGTCTTGAAGGCAGTCTTCGGAATATCTCTTTCACAAACCCGGACTTGACGATATCCTGATCTTAAGTCAATCTTTGAAAAATAACTCACTCCATGTAGCTGATCAAACAGGTCATCTATTCTGGGAAGCGGGTCCTTATTTTTGATAGTGACTTTATTCAGTTGCCGATAATCTACACACATACGGAGGGAGCCGTCCCTCTTCCTCACGAATAGAACTGGCGCACCCCATGGTGAAGTACTCGGCCTGATAAAGCCCTTGTCTAGAAAATCCTTCAATTGTTCCTTTAGTTCTCTGAATTCAGCAGGAGCCATCCGATATGGAGAAATAGATATAAGTTGAGTGTCTGGTAATAGATCAACTGCAAAATCAATTTCCCTTTATGGGGAAATACCAGGAAGCTCATTTAGAAATACGTCGGGAAATTCATTAACCAATGGAATAGACTAAAGGTCAGAGGCTCTTCCCGAACATCCTGAACTCTGACAATATGACAAATGCACCCTTTTGCTATCAATTTTCTCGCCTGAAGATAGGAAATAAACCTACCTTTTGGCGTGGCTGTACTACCTTTCCACTCCGGTACTGCCTCCCCTGGAAAGTGGAACCGGACAATCTTGGTCCAACATTCTACATTGGCATAGCATGGAGCTAGCCAATCCATACCCATAATAGCATCAAAATCAACCATTTCTAGTTCTATCAAGTCTGTCGTAGTTTGACGACTGACAACCTCTATTGTACACCCCCGATAGACCTTTCTAGCTATAATAGAGTCACCAACGAGTGTAGACACTGAGAAAGGTCGCCGAAGCAATTCCGGCATAATACTAAACTTCCGAACCACTAACGGTGTAACATAGGACAAGGTGGATGCTGGATCTATCAACACATAAGCAGGATGAGAGAAAATGTTCAACATACCTGTCTCAATATCTGGTGACGACTCTGACTCCGGTCGCCGGGGTAGTGCATAAGTATGGTCTGGGCTGGCACCTAAATTGGAGGCCCCTGATCTGCCTTGGCCTCTGCCAGCTAAAACTGAGGGCCTACGCCCTGCCGGGGATGCTGGAGCTCATGATCCTGCCGAGGACCTATCTTGTCGATCCCGGTCACCCTGACCCGTAGCTGGACAATTCCTCATCTGATGACCCTCCTGTCCACAAATGTAGCATGCTGTGGAACCATACCTGCATGCTCCAGAGTGGCGTCGACTGCAAATAGGGCAAAGGGGTATTTTAAACCCACTCTGCTCCACTCTCCTCTGTTGCTGTGAACCTACTGGTCGTGAATCTTCGCCGGGCTCTGGCTGCCCGGCGACTAGACCTGCTCCTCTGCCGTTGTGGTGGAGGCGGGGTTTAGGCAGCCTATCTGATAACTATGGCCTAGGTCCTCCCAGGGACTCCTCCAGTAATTCATCAGATCTGTCCCTATGGCGCTGCTCCTGACTTGTCCTCCTAATCTCCCGTTTCCGCTGTCTGATACCCTCAATATTCTGAGAATAAGCCTGTACACGGGCGATATCCATATCCTCTCGCAGTGTGGCTACGATGTAGGTCTCAACATATTCTAGGTTTAGCCCCATAATAAAGCAGTGTACCCTGGTCGGCATTGTGTCCACAAAAGCTGGCGCATATCGAGCCAAGGAATCAAACCGCATGGCATATTCCCAAACACTCATCGACCCCTGCTCTAAGTGTAGGAACTGATCAACTCGGGCCTGTCGAATCTCCCGCGGTAGGTAATGATCCAAGAAAGCCTCTGAGAAGCTGGGCCAGGTCGGAGGGGGAACATCTCTCCCATGGGACCTCTCCCAACTCTCATACCACAGTACGGCGATGTCTCGTAGCTGGAATACTGCCAACTCAACTGACTCTGTGGGTGTAGCATGCATCACCCTAAAAATCCTCTACATCCGGTCTAAGAAGTCCTGAGGGTCCTCGGTCGGATCTGTCCCTGTGAATTGCGGGGGACTCAGTGCTAGGAACTCTCGGACCCTTGAGCTACCAGGCCCTCCTAATGATTCTGCAACGGTAGATGGCACTGGCTGGCACTGAGCAGCCATCATCTGTGCTAGCATAACGACCGCACTCCTGACCTCTTGGTCAGATGGTACGGGTATAGAAACTGCTGGAGGCGGTGGCACTGGCTGGCGCTGAGCAGCCATCATCTGTGCTAGCATAACCACCGCGCTCCTGACCTCTTGGTTGGATGGTACGGGTATAGAAATTGCCGGAGGCGGTGTCGTCACACCGGCTATCCCAAGCGGCACCTGACGTGGTGGAGACTGCTGGGGAGGTCAAGATGATACCTCCGTATCGTCCTCAGATCGGGTCGATTCTGATTGAGGCTGGGGCGCCCTGCTGGTGCCCTCTCCTGCTGCTACATCTAGCCTCCTACCTGTCGTAGGGTGTTGCTGGTCTGACATTTCTCTGTCAATAAAAGAGTATGATGACCTTTGGGACTCAACCCTATACTATACCGCTCTATAGCACGACTGAATAAGAAGAAAGAGTAACCATCCTCTCATGCCTTGCCTCCTCCTACTTATAGTATGTGGTGCATAACACATCCATAGACAAGACTCTACTTCGCACGGCTTGCAGACTCCCTGGGATACGACCTTCTATGATACCAAGTTTGTCACGCCCCACCTTAGGAGGCATGACTGGCACCTGGTGCCCTACTAAGACCTGAACTGCTAAGCTGACTGAGCCTAAGCACCTTTGGTGCAGAGCTGACTCTAACTCTGGAATCAACAAAACAACGGGGTATATAGCGGCTGTAAATACAACCCCTGGCCGACAAGGCCTATAGCCACCTATGAAGATAAACAGCTAACCAGAGACAAAAAACCATAGGGAGTCCTAAGCGGGTTGAGAAGGCCACCATGATATCTAGTTTTAACTGGAAAGTGAAATTAGAAGCTAAGCTGAGCTATGACCAAGTCCACCAATCAATAGCTAAATAGGGAACCACACAGTAAAAACACATAGTCTAAAACACATATGGGCCCCACACGGCCGATATCATCTAACGACAAGGAAGTAATGCAATCTACAAGCCTCTAGGAGTAATAAGATTGTCGGGACAGGGCCCCGACCTACCCATACTGTACACACAAAAGAAATAAACCTCTATGACACAAGCTCCGAAAAAAAGGATCTGATGGCTCTGTACGGCTGACTGGAACTATGAGGGACCTGGTCCTAGTCTATGTGTACCTGCAGGCAAGTAATGCAGCACCCCAGAAGAGGGCGTCAATACCACAGGTACTGAGTATGTAAAGCAGTAACTTTAAATAACTGAAAGTAGGGAAATAGAACTGACAATAACTGAAGTAAAGGGAACGGACTGAAAATGACTGAAGTAGTGAAATCAGGACTAAACATAACTGTGATAAGGAGGGTAGGGGTCATACCTGACAAACGAGGCGTCCTACTGTCTAACTATCAGTAACTAAAGAAAACATAAACCTTATCTGGCCCCATAAGCCGGAAAGTACAATCAGCACAGAACAACCCACCTGGGCCCCCATTAGCCCTAGTGAGTACACCTCATCTATATACCCCTATCCAGGTCATACTGAGTCAACTACCAGTTATAAGCGTCCTGCCGATCCCCTGTGTCTGCAACTGGGCCCACTCGACCCCTGACTATAGCTTTGTCTGAGTTTGAGTCTGGAGGACTCCTGATATCTACACCCCGGGCATAAACGCTCGGCGGGGGTGTGTATAAGGCCAACCACGGAAATATGAGGATCTGGATCCCCATCTTCGTCCCTTGCGGATGGCATGTCGCTCCGTAGAGCGACGTATCCTCGCCCCTGGCTGGCGGCGACGCAGCTATTAATCCTGGGGTGGTAACGAAAGATATACAAGTATAATCCAGCCCAAAACAATACAATTTACAAGTCTCAACTGACAACAACAACTAAATATGATAACATACTCCTGACATGCTTTACTGGGATTCATATTGGGCTACTATGCTGAAGAACTAACTTGCCGAAAGAAAATGCCTTAACATACCTCGATTGCCGGTTTCTGATTAACTGATAAGTTCCAATTAGTATTCAATAGCTCTTCTGACTAGAATCGTGTTACTGGAAAGATAGGACTAGTTTTAACACTAAATTCGGCAAAAAGGAAAACTTTATATATAAATATTAACAATATTCCCAACTTTATGAAACACGGTCGAAACCTCGTTATTTCTCAAAAGTCTAGAAGGGAGAAATGCTTACTTTAAGCCTGGGATCGTATTGACACTAGTTTGGAGCAATTCCAACAACTTTGGCTCGGCGGGACGACGATTCGCCGGGCGAATTTCACGAAACTAACTCCATAGAAATGCTCCTTGCAGCCTTATACTTCGATACCCGAAGTTAATTTTGATTTGGACGGCGTTTAGCGGCGTAATCGGATGAAAATTATAATTACCCTTTGTCCTCCTTCTGTTCTGGTCGAGTTTATTTAAGATAATAACATGAAATCTAAGGGTGAGGCCTATATATACTTGAAGCAGCATACAAGGCAACGTGGCACGTTTCCCAACGCACTAATTTTGCTCCATGCCACGTTGGCTAACGCGGAGGAGCAGCTCCGTGCCACTTTTCCCCTCTGGGCAGCTTGGTTCGGCCTCCTCTCGCGAAATCCTGACTTGACACTCGTTCGGCCTTTCCCCGGGCCCTTTCCTCGTATGCATGACACTCTAAAACTCTCAACCAACATGCGAATAGGCCGTCTAAATGCTAGAAACTTACAGGGTGTAACACAAATCATACAATCTTGGGACGTAATCCTAACTACTTTCCGTTTGTCAATATAATTTCTCATTTCCTTCTAATAAATTAAATAATTTTCGACTAGGTCCCTTTATCTTTGTTAGCTACTTCTGACTTTGCTTGCAAAGTATCTTGTTTAAAATATCGTTGTCTCAATCAATTACTCTTTAAGATATTTTGGACTTATCCTTCTCGCATCAACATAATCTTTTCATAATAATCTTATTTGTTCAAATTAGTTCCAAACTCTACCTTAATTTAGGTTCCATCCATTAATGTTTGCATAACTTCAATTCATTATGGATGAGCATAATGTTACACCCTGTAAGTTTCTAACATTTAGTCGGCCTATTTGTATGTTGATTGAGAGTTTTAGAATGCTATACATACGAGGAAAGGGCCCGGGGAAAGGCCGAACGGGTGCCAAGTCGGGATTTCTTGGGAGGAGGCCGAACCAAGATGCGCAGAGGGGCAAAGTGGCACGGAGCAGCTCCTCCGCGTTAGCCAACGTGGCACAGAGCAGAATCAGCGCGATGGGCAGAGTGCCACGTTGCCTTGTCTGCTGCCTCAAGTATATAAAGGCCTCACACTTAGAAGTTAGATTATTTTTTCATATAACTTCGGCCAGAACAGAGGGAAATCGAGGAAAACATTTAATAATCATCCTATTATGCCGCTAAACGCCGTCAAAATCCAAATTAACTCCGGCTATTGAAGTATAAAGCTGCAGAGAGCATCGCTGCGGAGTTATTTTCATAAAATGCGCCCGGCAAATCGCCGTCGTGCCGAGCCTAATTTGATGGAATTGTTTCAAACTAGTGTTAATACGATCACATGCCTAAAGTAAGTATTTCTCCCTTCTAGATTCCAGAGAAATTACGAGTTTTCAATCATCTTTCGATAGGTTGAAATATAGTTACTATATATATAAAGTTATTGTTTTCTTCGAATTCAGTAATGAAGTTGGCCCTATTCTTCGATTAATATGATTACAGTTGAGAAGGGCGGTTGAATACGAGGTGTTACTCATCAGTTAGTTAGAAAACGATGAATGAGGTATGCAAGGCTTAACTCTCGGCAAGTATCCTTGTCGTATAGTGTTACGACTTATGTTCTCAAATAGAAATAACGATCTCATACACTGCAGACGGTTTCTATCATTATATTGTAATTCGATATGTTGTAATTAGTTGTTATTGATATACATATATAAATATCATATATGTTGCGAGTAACTGCTAATAGGGATTACAGTTACATAAATTCTGGTTAGTTGCTAGAAAACATATACGGATTATATTGCAGGACTCCTCGCTAAAAGGGAGCAGGTTAAATGTGATTCGCATTATGAACGCTATAGAAACTCTTTTAATTCTTAGTTTATTGTGATGGTAGACTTATATGTTTGTTGCCAGGCCTAGACTTCAGAAGCTCATAAGAGTTATTGGCCTGAATCAGTTGGTTAAACAGTATGGGCGCAGTTAGGCGGTCTAACGACCAGTTGGCTCCTGTATTGGCAGGAAAGCATCCCTAGAGGTCATTGACGTTATCGCACATTCTAGAACCAGAAATAGAGACAGAATAGGTATATTCTAGAGTTAGCGACACCAGGGTTCTCCAGTGTATTGAGTGATCACCTCCATCCCTTTAGCCTTATAAATGATTGTCAGTCTAGTCGACCTAACAGTTATCATGTAGGACGCCCAGCAAGCCAGCCCAGTCATCCAAGTCAGATAAACCCGTGGGTACCCCAAGGAGGGGTCCACATCAGTAGTCAGTGACGGGCCAGCACCCTAGCCGGTTCTTGTAAGGTATTCAGGTACAGAGTGCCATGGGAGGGCTAGTCCATATAGAATTGCCTATAAGATTGAGAATTGCCCAGAACAGTAATATAGATCTGAGTGGATTCAGAAAAGGCTTAAAAAGTCAGTAGTACTCAACTAGAACAGTGTTAACCATAAGTTAAGGAGATTTGTAAGCTCCCTATGAAGGACCAGGGTGCCGATCGCGTAGAAACAAGTTCAACCAAGCCCAGCCTTATAGTCGTTTAATTAGAAGAATAAAGTAGTTAGTTATCCGCAACCCCACAGTTATTCATGAGTTATAGATGTTCGAGTAGGACATTCAGAGTATTGTTAGGCCACTTCAGACCTTGCCCTATTCATCCCAGACTATTAGAGATCATGATCACGATCAGGATCCTCTTATCAAATACGCACACATGCCGTGCCTGCAGACAGCCATGCAGATTATCCCAGAAGCGAGTAGCATTAGCATGAGGCCCAGATACGCTCTCTTTATACAGATAGATTGATGTGCTAGTATAGCACCTGGGTTGGGGTTTCCCTCAGTTAAAAGCCTTCCATGACCACCTCAGGGTTAATAGCTGTGTCGCTCGCTCGACAGGGACGAGGATACATCGCTCTACAGAGCGACATGCCATCTGCAAGGGATGAAGATGGGGATCCAAATCCTCATATGCCGTGGTTGGCCTTATACATACCCCCACCGAGCGTTTACTCCCGGGGTGTAGATATCAGGAGTCCTCCGGACTCAGACACAACTACAGTTCAGGGGCCAAGCAGGCCCAATTGTAGACCCAGGGGACCGGTAGGTTGGCTATAGTACCAGTAGAGTTATAGACACCTGAGTAGGGGTATATAGATTGAGATGTGCTCGCCAGGACTTATGGGGGCTTGAACGAGTTATTCCATGCTGATTGTACCTCCCGGCTTATGGGGGCCAGGTAGGGTTCTTGTATGAATTCTTGTATGCTAGCTATAGTGCCTAAATGTGTAAGTATGCACTCTTAGCTTATGTACATGTAGTGTTAGTTAGATGCAGATTACGAATCAGCAGGCGTATAGGTTAATCTTTCGGCTCTTTTTTTTATTTACTTCTAGTCCTATTCATCTTATCTATTGCCGTACATATTCGGTACATACTGTACTGAAGCCCTCTTATGGGGCGCTGCATTACTTGCCTGCAGGTACAGATAGACGAGGAGCAGGTCCCTCATAGTTCCAGTCAGCCGTACAAAATCATCAACTCCATTCTTCCGGAGCTTGTGTGATAGAGGTCTCTTCCTTTTTCTTGAAAAGTATGGGTAGGTCGGGGCCCTGTCCCGACCATCTTATTACTTCTAGAGGCTTGTAGATTGTGTTACTTCCCTGTGGTTAGATGATATCGGCCGTGTGGGGCCCATATGTGTTTTAGATTCTGTGTGATGGCCATGTGGGGCTCTGTTTAGCTGTTGATTGGTGGCCTTGTCGGTCATAGTTTAGTTTAGCATCTGATTTTTGATCTTGGGCAAATTTATATGCCCAAGTGATACTCAAAAGTATCATTTTAGCCTTGTTTATCTACCAATATGTATACATTTTCATGTAATTGGTAATAAAATGTGAATTTATACTAACCAACATGATTAGCATTATTTTGCAGGTAAAATGTAATTTCGGGAAGCTAAAATGCATGTTGGAGGATATCGAGGTTGGACTTGGATGCGAGCAAGGAACAAGGCATTGGACAGCATGAAATAAAGGGGCTCCGCGATGGAGCCGTGTCACGCTGCCATCGCGGAGGCCTTCTGCCTGGATAGGGAAAATTCGCCCAAATTCTAGAGAGGGTCCGCTTCTGGTCCATGGCACGGTGGCTTGGCTCCGCGTTGCACGCCGTGCCACGTTGGGCCTTAATTCCTGGACCCCCAATTCCAGTGAGGGTCCGCGTCCGTAGCGTGTCACGGAGGCAGTGCTCCGCGATGCACCCCGTGACACGTTGCTCGTTATTCCGGGAAAAATTCCCAGCAGTATAAATAGAACACTTAGGTTCATTTTTCAATATTCTGACTTGGTGGAGCAAGAACGTGGGTTACAGGCAGTTGAGGGACGAAAATATCAAGGTTTTTTCTCTCTTTCTTTCTTCTTTAGTTCAATTGCTTGTATGATTAACACTCATTTTAAGATGTTTAATCCACAAATGAGTGGCTAATTCCTCTTCTTCCTGAGGTTATGAACAATTGTGATGAAATGTGATCATTGATTCTTTGGTTTTTCATCTTTTCTTCCATGTAGTTCTATTAATTCTTGTTCTTACTGCATTAATGTGTGGCCTATGTTAATGTACATCTAAAAAGTCCGGTTTCACTCGAGAGAGCAAGAAATTGGAAAGTTGTGAATTAATAGGATATGTTCTTTACTTGGTTTTGGAAAATTGAGTCTTGATTTGCTTTCAGGATAGAAATATACCTGAAAGTCGTATTAGTCAATTTAGGAACCGGAATTGTATGGCTAGAACATGAATTGCATTTAATCACAGAAATGTAGGTGGATGGTTCATGATTCTTAAGTGAGGTTAAATACGAGAGTTTTAATCTCTTGGCAAATGTTCTTGGCTAGCAACTGGAGGAAAAAATTAACCAAAGTATGATGATAATTAATTTCATTACATGTTCGTTTAACCTCAGCATGCACTCATTCATAGTTCAGACTCAAAGTAGATAATTGTTTTAACTTTAGTATAAAAATTATAAAACAAACTATCAATTTTTTGGTTACACTGTTGTCTGCATTTTTAGAAGTAAAATATAGTACACTTGAGCAGATTGCACTTCATCCAAGTCTCTATGGGATCGATACTTGGCTTACTAAAGCCACTTACTACTTGTTCGACCACGTGCACTTGCATGTCGTTTTATATATACCCACAAATCACGCGAACAAGTTTTTGGCGTCATTGCCGGGGACTTGGCAATTGGTGAATTTGTTTTAAGTGTTAATTTACTGTATTTTTATTTTCTTAGTGTTGACAACTTGGTCTTAGTCTGTATTTTGCAGACTTAATTGCTGTTGAACACTGGCAAGAGACAAGGAGCTGGTGGAATCGTATATAGAGCCAGAAAGGATATTTCACAGTAAACGGAGAGAAGCTCTACAAAGAAAGCTGCAGTTGCTCAGACAGACGATCATGGAGCAACAACAGAATCCACCGGTAGTACGGGCAGTGTTAGTGCCCGAAGAAGTAGCAGCTCGGCCGGTTCGCGAGGTGGCAATCCCACATGCCAATAATGTTACATCTAGTATCCGCAAACCTGAGCCAGGAGGGAGATTTGAACTTAAACAGAATATGGTGCAGTTGTTGCACACTAGCGGGCACTTTACCGGTCTCCCTCATGAAGATCCACAGCAGCATCTCCAAAATTTTTTGGAGATAAGTGACACTTACATCCCCGCTGGAGTGTCATCAGACTATGTCCGGCTTACATTGTTCCCATTCTCATTATTGGGAGAAGCCAAGAGGTGGTTGAAAGCTGAGCCACCAAATTCTATTTCTACGTGGGATGATCTTGCACGGAAGTTCTTGATACGGTTTTTTCCCTCCGGTAAAACAGCAAGACTTAGAAGTCAGATTCTAAGTTTCAAATAGAGAGAGGGAGAGAATTTATATCAGGCCTGGGAGAGATTCAAATCTATGTTGCGGGATTGTCCTCATCATCATCAGTCCAATGATGTGCTGGTGCACACTTTTATTGAGGGTTTGGAAACCCACACCGAAATATTGCTAGACTCAGCAGTTGGAGGGCAAGCACTGGAGAAAACTTATGAGGAGTTGTATACCTTGTTGAACCGTATTTCGCAGGGCAATCCAGAATGGAATGCTGATTCATCAAGAGGTGGGACAAGGAAAGTAGCAGGAGTGCTTGAAGTGGATGGGTTTACAGCTATCGCTGCACAGATAGCTGCATTGCAAAATCAAGTTAACACCCACTTCAGCAACATGACATTGAACCAGCCTCAAGCCCCAGTTAATGCAGTACAGCAGATGTGGTGCGAAGTGTGTGGAAGCAGTGAGCACTCAGCTGAGTGTTGTGGAGCCAATCCTGACTCAGTAAACTTTGTGGGTAATGCGCAAAGGAACCACCAACAGTATGGTAGTAGCTACAATTCCAATTGGAGGAATCACCCTAATTTCTCATGGGGTAGCAACAACCATCAGGGCCAAAGTTCAGGTCAGGGTGTGCAAAGAAACCAAGGAGGGCAGCAGAATTATCAAGCACAATTCAGAAACAACAATGCACCTCCTCCACCACCATCACCCAGCATTGAGGAGATGTTGAAGACCATGATAGCTAACCAAGCTCAATTGCAGGCTGACTATGTGAAATTGGCAGCCGAAGTGAAAAACAACCAGTTAGCTACCAAGGCACTTGAATATCAATTTGGGCAATTTGCTAGTGCCCAAAACACAAGGCCTAGAGGAGGACTACCGAGTGATAAAGATCCAAATCCCAAGCAGGTAAATGCAGTGACCACAAGGAGTGGTTTGCAGCTGAAAGAGGTGGAACCAGAAAGACCACCTCAGCAGTCGGGAGCAGCAGAAGTTGAGAGGGAGCAAAGTACTGGAAGGGGGAAGACTAAGGAAGCTGAATCAGAAAGACCTCCACCCCTGTTCCCTCAACGACTAAAGAAACACAAGGAGGAGGCGTGTTTTAAGAAATTCATGGAGGTGCTGAAACAGGAACATATTAACTTACCTCTTGTTGATGTCTTGCAGGGAGTGCCAAAATATGCTAAGTATATAAAGGACATCGTGGCAAACAAAAGTCAGTTGACTGAGTATGCTACGGTGGCTCTAACGGAGGAGTGCACTTCCCGGATTCAAAATAGACTGCCCACGAAGCTAAAAGACCCTGGGAGTTTTACTATCCAGATTACTATTGGGCAGAGCATCCGAGCTCGTGGATTGTGTGATTTGGGAGCGAGCATAAATTTGATGTCGTCTTCGGTATTCAGAAAGTTGGGTCTAGGGAGTCCTAGACCCACAACGGTAATCTTGCAGTTGGCGGATCGGTCCTTAGCCAGACCTGATGGCATTGTAGAGGACGTTCTGGTGCATGTTGGCTCCCTAATTTTCCCGGTAGATTTTGTCGTGCTGGATTTTGAACCAGACGCGGAAGTCCCATTTATTTTGGGACGTCCTTTCTTGGCAACCGGGAAAGCACTAATTGACGTAGCTGCGGGGCAGCTAACAATGCGAGCACATGACAAGGTGGAGGTGTTCGATGTGTACAAGGCACCCAAGCTCCCGATGGTGCAAGAAGAACTCTCGGTGATCAATGTGATTGATCAAGGCGATGATGAGCAGAGTAAGGATTCACGGGAGTTAATGGGAAAACCACCGAAAAGGTATAAGCACTACTGGGGGGAGGACGGTGATCGAGAGAAATCGTCCATCACCCTAGAGGACAACTACGCTTAACGACGTCGAGCCGCGACAGTAAACCAGGCGCTGCACGGGAGGCAACCCGTGAAAAATTTTTCTTTCATTTTGTAAAGTGTAAATAGATTTTTCTTTTCTTTTTCTTTTTCTTGATTCACTACAAAAAATTGTCGTTTTTAGTTTTTGTTTTATTTGTATTTAGAGTGAAACCTATAATTCTAACCAATTTTGTATAGTGAGATGAATTTCAGGTCAAATGGAGGAAAATATGCACGGAATCGCGAAGAAAAAGTCGAGGTATGAAAAATTAATAAAAAGTGGCAAACAGTGAGCTGAGGCGACAACTCCGTGTCACGGAGGTGGACCTCCGCGTTACTTCGTGACACGTTGAGGTATAATCCGGAAATTTTAAAAATTTCCAGAACAGTCTCGCAATGGCTCCGTGTCATGGAGGAAGTGCACCGCGATGCACTCCGTGACACGTTGCCTTGTATATCGCGACGGGTCACACCGGGTCGCCAGGTGACCCGCGCGATTTCCTTACTTTTTAACCCCGAAAACCCTCCCTTTTCCCTCATTTTTTAATCTCTCCACGACCAAACCACCCAAAACCCATCCCCCATCAACGTGACACGGAGTAAGGCAAGAAATTCAACAAGTTTTCTTCGATTCTTCAAAGTCAAGGTATGTTTTTCGATTTCTTCCCAAATTCTTGTCGATTTTCTTCGATATTGAGCATGGGAGGTGAGCTAAATTGCCCTAAGTAGAAATTAATCATGAATTCGAGTTAATTGTTGTTGATGAGTGTTCAGAATGTCGTTATGATTGCTTGAACTTTTCAATTGCATAAATTAACCGAATTTGCTTGATAATATCAATTCTAGGGCTTGTTTTTGAATTTAGAGTTTGAAAATGTATTGAACTTGTGAATTTCATGCCGGGATGGATGTGTTGAATGAGATGAGTCGATGTACAAATTGTCAGGATGTTAATAGAACGACTGATTCTCGGGTTAAGGGAATGTTGAAATTTGGAAGAATTTGGTTGGTTGTATAGGTTCGTGTAGATAAATTTTTGTTGTTGTTTTTGTTTCTTTGTTTTTCTTTGCTAAGTGTGATGGTTAAGATGTTAGCGATGGTAGTGATTGTGATTAGCTGTAGGAAGTCTGAGTAGTACGCAGAAGTTATACCATCGAATTTTTCGTACGCACTGAGCATGATTGCATAGTTGGTTTTTGTGTGTAAATAAAGATAATCTTGCCGTATTGTTGTAAATGTAGCTAAGGACTAAGTGTGGGGTAACCTAGCGTAACCCGACCTTAGCCGAAGTTAATATCCGTTAGCTTAACATTGATCTTGTTTACTTGGGTTGACAGGTAAAATGGCAAGCAGGCAAGAGAAAGGAAAAGGCGCATCAACTTCAGGCGCCGGAAGGAAGCGAATCAGACTGGGCACAGCAGTCCCAGCAGCACCAGCAGTTCCACGCGGCCAACGCCGCCAATATGGAACAAGATGGGTGACTGATGAGGGGAAAAAGTGGTACGCAAAGCACAAAGAAAACAAATATTTCCCCGAGGAGCATATAGCATGGGAACCATTGGCACAGGAGTTCCCTAGGATGGTCCACCGGATCGAGGCAGCTGGGCTCAATTTCATATTTGAGGAGCCCAAGGAATGTAATTTGCACTTGGTTCGGGAATTTTATGCCAATTGGAACCCGACGATCAGAAGTCACACCATCAAGATCAGAGGGCAAATAGTCACCTTGGAGCCCCACCACCTCAATGCCATCATAGGAGCGCGGGACACAGACACCCACGTACTCCGACAGCTGAACATTACCCCACCATATGCGGACATCAGACGCACATTGTGTGGGACCCGATCGAAAGCTAGATGGAGCAGACACAAAGAGAGGGGCTACCACCAGACTTTGCCATATTCACAGATGAACAGGGAAGCCCGAATCTGGCTGAAGATAGTCTGCTCATGCCTAATCCCGGGGGTACATATGACAGATGTAACCCGGGATCGTGTATGCCTGGTGTACGCCCTGATGAAAGGGCTGGAGATCAACGTGGGGGCGGTAATTATCTCCACCATGAAGAGAGCCCGGTTGCACCAGGGGCACAGGTATGGCTTTGGTGGACTAATCACCACCTTCCTCAGGGGCCTAGATGTCGAGGAGGAGGCCCTTGACTATATCCCGCAGATGGAGCGGCGGGCCTTAGATGTTACTAAAACTAAGGCTCCCGACACCACCCACGGGCTAGTGCTTACACTTGGCGAGCGACATGCTCGTGATGACCATTATATGGCTCGGATGTATGGGATGCAGATGCTCCAGCTGAGGATAGGCGGGAGGCCGGCGACAGAGGAGGAGCTATGGCAGCTCGAGCTAGACTACCCTTTCGGCGAAAACGCCAGGGCTCTATGCCGAGTGGGGCCAGCATTTGTAGAGCCCACAGATGATGATGTCCCCACAGACGAGGAGACACGTCGGGAGGACTCCGATGTGGAGTCCGATGAAGACGACGGGGGCGACTCGGAAATGGGAGATGAAGCAGTAGCACCCGACAAAGAAGTGGAATACTTTGACTGATCAGGGAGTTCCACCACCCGATTTTGTGCTATTTTAAATTTTTGTGAACACTGGGGACAGTGTTCGAGCTAAGTGTGGGGTGGGAGTAGTTAGGTGCTGGGCTGGGCTGTTTTGTATGTATGCTCTATTCTGTTGTCGTTTATGTGAAAATTTGTTTGTCCCTGTGAGTTGTGAATTTTTAAGTTGTTGTTCTGTTTGTAAATTTATGTGAAATTGATGTGTGTTGCTGAATGTTGCTAGCTGATTCTGATTCTGTACATATTTTTGTTATCGAAATGATCGATATTTTTTTTTGTACATATTTCTGTTATCGAAATGATCGATATTTTCAATTTTTTTTTAATTCTTGGGTTTCTCGGCGTTTGTTTTCGATTCTTTTACCGAGAATGGTCCCATTGAACCGAAGTCATAGTTAGTGACCGTTCCCTATGATGGATGGATGACGACCGTCTTAAGGGAAATGTAGTCGTTAGGAGTAGTTGTTTTTCAATTATTTTTCAGTTTTTTCTTTGGTGGATTGCATCCCAAAACCTGTAGTTACTATATGGTTGTGAAATTCTGGTTGCGTGTTGTACATGATATTTAAAATGCAAAGGTGATTCGTATGAAAGCATGCAACTTTGTAAATATATTGAGATACCTAGGCCATAGAATTCGATTCAGTGTGATTGAGGCTTAATGTTTGAATTCCTGTAATTACCTGATTGAAGAGTCTGTGAATACATCTTTAATTGAGCATGTGCAAAAAGTGTGAAGTAAGGTGTTGTTATTCCATGTTATTGTGAAGTGTCTAGAACTTACCTGGTGTGTGTACAAAATGAAATGAAGGAGGTGTATTATAGGAAAGGATGTAGGCATTTCTTTATTTTAACCGAGAGTTTCTATTTTTCCTTGTCGTACACACCTTGATTGTATACCCTAGTCAGCCCGTTGAGCCTTTAGCCTATTATTTTTTTCTTTTGTCATAAAGTGTAAACCGAGCTTAATTCGTTCTTTTCATTAGCCGTAAAGTCTATACAAAAATCTTAAGCGCTTAAGAAGAGAAAATCATTTTCCCGAAGTGTCAAAGAGTGAGAATGGTGAAAAGAAAAAGAAAAGCAGAGTGAGGAATAAAAAAGAAAAGGTTGAAGGTGCACTTGCTATAAATAAACGATAATGAAGGTGCATGAATAATCTTTGTTGTTGTGTCAAGTGTGCTTAATACGATGGGTCATACTAAAGAAAAGAATCAAGAATGGGATGATGGGAAAAAAAAGAAACAATGTCCAGGAGTTGATGGGATGTGTTGAAAAGGCGTTTAAGGATGCTAGTGGCTATTATTGGCTAATCCAATATTTACTAGTTCCGTAGCTTCCATTACAACCCGTTAAAGTCCTACGTGATCTTACATCGCACTTCTTTATATTAGTGGAGTAATACACTAAGGGCAAGCTTATGGGTCATGACATGACGCATGTGAATTCTTTTGGGAGAGAGAGCGAAATTGTGTTTACATGCCCCTGCTTGAATGTTTTTGAGTCATATGAGAAAAAAGGGGAAGATTCTCTTGTGTTGTGAGGGCACATGCTTGATGAAAGATTAATTTTCATGTCGGATATCTTGATCAGCTGATTTGCATGAGTTTGTCAATATCGAGAGTCGATTCTTAAAGTCTAGGGGGTCTTAATGTATTGAAGGTCATTGCATTGATAAGACCATGCATGTTTTCTTGATGATTTACTGTATTGAATAATCGGTATGACCGTAGCCTAAATTGTCGAATCAAAGTAGAGAGGTTGGGATGTAAATTGCATGAAGTGTAGGATTGTTGTTCGAGGACGAACAAGGATTTAAGTGTGGGGTAAGTGATCTTGGGCAAATTTATATGCCCAAGTGATACTCAAAAGTATCATTTTAGCCTTGTTTATCTACCAATGTGTATACATTTTCATGTAATTGGTAATAAAATGTGAATTTATACTAACCAACATGATTAGCATTGTTTTGCAGGTAAATGTAATTTCGGGAAGCTAAAATGCATGTTGGAGGATATCGAGGTTGGACTTGGATGCGAGCAAGGAACAAGGCATTGGACAGCATGAAATAAAGGGGCTCCGCGATGGAGCCGTGTCACGCTGCCATCGCGGAGGCCTTCTGCCTGGATAGGGAAAATTCACCCAAATTCCAGAGAGGGTCCGCGTCTAGTCTATGGCACGGTGGCTTGGCTCCACGTTGCACGTCGTGCCACGTTGGGCCTTAATTCCTGGATCCCCAGTTCCAGTGAGGGTCCGCGTCCGTAGCGTGTCACGGAGGTAGTGCTCCGCGATGCACTCCGTGACACGTTGCTCGTTATTCTGGGAAAAATTCCCAGAAGTATAAATAGAACACTTAGGTTCATTTTTCAATATTCTGACTTGGTGGAGCAAGAACGTGGGTTACAGGCAGTTGAGGGACGAAAATATCAGGGTTTTTTCTCTCTTTCTTTCTTCTTTAGTTCAATTGCTTGTATGATTAACACTCATTTTAAGATGTTTAATCCACAAATGAGTGGCTAATTCCTCTTCTTCCTGAGGTTATGAACAATTGTGATGAAATGTGATCATTGATTCTTTGGTTTTTCATCTTTTCTTCCATGTAGTTCTATTAATTCTTGTTCTTACTGCATTAATGTGTGGCCTACATTAATGTACATCTAAAAAGTCCGGTTTCACTCGAGAGAGCAAGAAATTGGAAAGTTTTGAATTAATAGGATATGTTCTTTACTTGGTTTTGGAAAATTGAGTCTTGATTTGCTTTCAGGATAGAAATATACCTGAAAGTCGTATTAGTCAATTTAGAAACCGGAATTGTATGGCTAGAACATGAATTGCATTTAATCACAGAAATGTAGGTGGATGGTTCATGATTCTTAAGTGAGGTTAAATACGAGAGTTTTAATCTCTTGGCAAATGTTCTTGGCTAGCAACTGGAGGAAAAGATTAACCAAAGTATGATGATAATTAATTTCATTACATGTTTGTTTAACCTCAGCATGCTCTCATTCATAGTTCAGACTCAAAGTAGATAATTGTTTTAGCTTTAGTATAAAAATTATAAAACAAACTATCAACTTTTTGGTTACACTGTTGTCTGCATTTTTAGAAGTAAAATATAGTACACTTGAGCAGATTGCACTTCATCCAAGTCTCTATGGGATCGATACTTGGCTTACTAAAGCCACTTACTACTTGTTCGACCACGTGCACTAGCGTGTCGTTTTATATATACCCACAAATCACGCGAACAATTTTACTTTCCAGTTATAACTAGATATTATGGTGACCTTGTCGGACCGGATCGGACTCCCTATGATTGTTTGTCTCCGGTTAGCTGTTTACTTTCACAGGGGCTATAGGCCTTGTCGGCCGAGTGTTGTATTTACAGCTGCTATATAGCCTGTTGTTTTCTTGATTCTAGAGTTAGAGTCAGCCCGGCACCAAAGGTGTTTAGGCTCAGTCAACTCAGCAGTTCAGGTCCTAGTAGGGAACCAGGTGCCAATCATTCCTCCCAAGGCGGGGCGTGACACATAACTCATTACTTTTCAATACCTTTATCATTATATGTTACCTAGAAATATGTATTGTCTTTCTCCGAAAGATTGACAAAGTAATGTGATCATAACAATAAAAGCATACACTTTGAACCAAGGTTTTAATATTCAACATATGTCGACCTTGCTCATTTCATTGCTTTTCAAATTCTTTAGCATTATCGTCACCCACTCGTTCAAGTTTTAGAACACTAGCATTTGTCAAGTATCATATCACTTGTCTAGAGTCGTGAGTTCTGTTACTATCATCCGCTTCGTGTACTAGAACGTCAAATCTTTTCATTGAGTTAGAATTTTGTTTGCTCATCTGAACTAAGAATCCTTTAACAGGTACATTGTTAGATGTCATTACTCTTACTATTATCATTTTATTTTGTTCTATATTTTAAAATGCTTATGTTTGATTTATTTATTTTGCTTGAAGGTTGTCAGGTATTTGAACATCAACTCGGCTAAGAATCTGCAATTTGACAAGATATTCAATATTTCAAACAATTCTAGTCTTCTTCTTAGCACAAACTTTGATCCCCACCCAACACAAAGTATTTCTCACTATGTCTCCCCATCTGACCCTCACTCACACACTTCCTCAATCAATATCCTCAGCCTACACCAGTACTGATACTTTGCAAGACATGGTAATACCTAATGGGAGCGAGCGTACCTAGCTCATGACACTACAAAAAAGGTTAAATAATTTGGAGAAGATTATGGATGAGAAATTTCATTCCAAAAAACATTCCAGATCTAAGGTATAAAATTTTTTTATCTACACCTAAGAGTTGAGTTACTGTCAAGATACGAGATTTGAAAATTCAATATCTTCAATGGGCATGGAGATCCAATCGAGCATCTGAAGGACTATTGCGGCAGATTAATTGAAATTGGACAAGATGAATCTCTTTTTAATGAGGTTATTTATTCAGAGTCTATCAAGAATGAAATTCATTTAGTACATCAAGAAAGATTTTAGCAAATGGCGTATATGGGAAGATATGGCTCAAGATTATTTAGAGTAGTTCAAGTTTAAAACCAAGGTTGAACTAGCATTTCTGGATTTTTTCAAAGTAAAGAAAATGACTCATGAATCTTTTAAGGAATATGCAATACCATGGAGAGGGGAAGCTTCTAAGATACATCCTCCATGATTTGAAGAAGAATTGATCCAAACTTTCATCAAGTCACTAAGTATATATTGTAAATCCTTGCTATTCACAACTTTTCATAGGTTTGATGGTCTGGTTTGATTGGAAAAGAATGAAATATGACATTCGAACAGGGATAATAATTATTGATATTGCCACAACATAAACAAGATCTCAAGCACTGAAAAATCCTCCAAAAGAAAGAGAAGAAGGTATTTCAACCATCGTACTTCTAACACAACACCATCAAGATACCCAAAGGTATATGCCATCTTTGTCTCTTACAATGTGCACCCTCAACTTTAGAAACCATTGGATTTTTTGGCATTATCATACACCACCCGATTGTCACCAAACACGATTTTCAACACCATATTTATCTGATATAGTCTAGTTTCCACCAATCAAAGAGAATAAAGCCTCGCACCATCCATGACAAGTATTTGAAAGATTGGGGGACAAAGGAGTTGTGCAACCAAAAAGGGGATGGATTCCTAATTACCAACCTCCATATTTTGATCCATCCAGAAATTGCGCTTACCACTCAAATTATCCAAGGTTATGATACTGAAGAATGTCCTACACTAAGATACAAAAGCCATAATTTGATTGAAAAAAAGAGATACTTGTGTAGCGATATCACGACCCGAGTCTATACCCTAAACGAGACATGGTTCTTGGAGTCACAAGTAAACCCCAAGCCAACCCATGGTCTATCATAACACTGGTAAACTGAGTAAACACAAGTAGAAGCTTTAAAATAATAAAATCATTTAAGAAAGCTAATTTGACAAAAGTCCGTGCATCCGAGAAAAAACAATATTGAATATTTGTGTCTATTTCTGAAAGTCATCTACTAATGATGAGTTGCTGGGACAAGCCCCTAGCTAACTCTAGAGTCTAACTGAAAGAAACTAACTAAAAATAGATATTGTCCTCGAAAGATTAGGACTCACCAAAAGCTGCTGCTGGTATCGTCTGAAGGAATCTACTAATGATGCTGGGGCTGAGAACCTGCGCCTATATCATGATACGATACAACATAGAGGGTATGTTTCAGTACTTGGAATATACTGAGTAAGTGAGAGATATAATAAACATGAAAGAACAAGTAACTAAACTGTAATGACATGTAATGACCAACTGAAATACTGAAAACTGATACAACTGAAGTATAACTATTATGGTCAATACTAACCCTGATTGACAGTCATAGACATATCCTAGATCTGAGTTACTGAACTGAACTAAACTGAACTGAACTGAGCTAAACTAAAACTGTACTGACTAGTGAGAGAGTCTATAACCGACATATAACCACATGAGTTAAACGTGGAGTTCGATATATGCGCCCCATCAATAGGACCCAATATACCTTCCCAGGGTATAGAAGCATGAACTGGGTGATCACAAATCTGGGCCATTGTGCCAATAAAATACCTACGGTGACAACATAGTTCTAGGAACCTGGGTGCGCTAGAACCTCATTCCGCTCGGTGCTAAGTCCTACTCCCATTGGACAGTCCTAATATGACTACTAAGCTGATATCTAGAAATTAGGGTCTAAGACTAAATCAGGGATACTTATCTGGAAGTACCCTATGAGTCTTATTGGACCGGATTTTGTAATTGGTGTTCTAAGACTGGTCAGAGCTACTTATCTAGAAGAGTCGTAACCATCTAAAAAACAAACTGATATTTGATAACTGATAACTGATATCTAGGAGGCATTACTGACATCTCAAGAAAACACTATAGTCAAATTGATTGGCTGACAATTCTGAAAATACTGCAAATGCTAATATTCTGACTGAAACTGGACTAGCATGCAACTGACTGAGATTTCAACTGATATTAATAACATGGGAATGTTAGCACTGATAGAATCAAGCAACATGAATAACTAATCAATTTTGTAAGACTCTAATTACTGTATTCAAAAGCTAGGGCTAAAACCATCTTTACATGAACAAGTATAAACATAATCACTAGGTACTAGAAATATTACGAAAAATAACATGAACAATATTCCACATGATATAGACGGAATCTGGCTAATAATTTACTCAAAGTCAAAAATTCAGGGCTTAGAACTGATAAGAGAACTTAGATGGATTTTGAGGCACAAGGGAAGGACAATTCCCTTGCTAAATTCCCACATACCTGGAGATAATTTCCCGGAGAGAACTCTTGAGAATCTGAGAAGAAGAGTCGAAACCCTTGCCCTGCTCTGCGCTTTCTAACTGAATCTTTATGTTTCTGACTTTGCGAGAATTCGAGGAATGAAGAGGGAACGTCGTTCTACCCCTTTAATTCTCTCTAAAACTTTCTCAAAATGATTGGGTTTAGAGATAAAAACTGGGAAGTTACTAAAATAACTCTGGGAGAAAATTTTGAAAACTGCCCGACAGGGGACCAATGGGTCACACAACGAGTCGTAGGTTGACTCCATGACTCTTTAGGAATAGTCGTTGGTCCTGGGCTTGGAATTTGGCTCACTAGAAATTGGCAATGAGAGAGGACCATGACTAATTGGATGAACCAATGAGTCACTGGTTCTTCCCGTTGTCACTGGCAGAAAAATCTGGGAACCCCAACAACGAGTGACACAACAACTTGTTGGTAGAACCAACGGGTCATTTTATCGACTTGTCGTCTCCACTAGAAAATCTGAGGATTTTTGGACTTGTTGTCACGGTTGCACACGACTCATTGTGAGATTCAATGGGTCGTTGTTTCATCTCATTGTTATAAGAAGGAGATTTTTGACATCATCTGGATTCCAACTAACGAGTCACCCCACGAGTGTCACGTCAAACAATGACTCGTCATTTGACTCAGGGGTTCCTGTAAAGGGCATAACGTATCTCTGAAATGGGGATACAATGAGTGACAGGACAACTTGTACTCCTCACAATGGGTCATTCCATGTCTCATTGGTTCCCGAAGGGCCATTGACAGGGCTGACTATGACCCAGAAAATGGGTCATTACAGCTGACAACAACTCATTGCATCGGTCGTTCTAAGGCAAAATTTTCTGATTTAATCTGTTGAATCTTAGTTTGGTCTAGGAAAGCTTTGGGGTGTTACAACCGAGGACCACTAAGTAACAACTATGATCCTATCACTACAGGTGTAATCATTGTCTAAGGTGATCCAACAAAAATTATTCTGATGCATTTGACAAGGAAGTGTAAGAAGAACAGATAGAGACACAATCATAATAAGAAAAGTACCTTCATTCTCTACTCACGTACTCTATGACCAAGAAACTTTCCCATTCTTATTCATTTTTCTTTGTACTTATGAACTTTGTTTGACTAATTTCCCTTTGGATATGTAGGCAGCCCACTATCGGGTTTGGTCTTAATCAAATAAAATTTTCTTTTCCCCTATATCCAAAGCAAATAATCTTTCTTAAACCCAAATCTAAAATTCAGGGTGTGGCCATCACTGTCCTCATTGTCTTAATCTACCTTCCTCTTCTTCTTGCCCTTCCTAGGTGCTCCCTTCACCTTCAAATGGTCGAAAGGAATGTCTCTCTCAATCATACGGTCCCCCGCCTCCCGGGGCACCCCTGCCCATGTATATAGCATAGTGATGTAAGAAGGGAATGACAGGCTTGACATGCTCTTGGCTGCAAAGTACCCCCATTCCTCAATGATCTGCGCCTCCACATTGATCGACACTCGATCCAAAATGCAAGCCAGCACCAAGGCACGGTTTTAGGTCACATTGCTGACATTGGTAGAACGCTGAATCCATCACGACACGAGGTTCAACTACCTCTGAGCCTACATGGTGAAATGGGTACCCTTGAAGTCGATACGGCAATACTTCAAGTAGTCGAGGCCCTCCTGTCCTCCATCACCATCTTATCCACGAGTCATTGCCCATTTCCTTCTATGTCCTTAGCTTGAAACTCATTTTCTAAGGGATTGGATAACCCTAGTACCTCATGGATGAAGGCGGCACTAAGGCTGAAGGTTACGAATATACATAACTGGGTCTGGGGTTGACCAAATTCATTGTTGGGAGGTGGGCATAGAACTCCCTCAATAATTGCTCATTGATTATGCATGGTTGTGTGACCAGTGGCCCCTACCTCATTTCCTGAAGACGGGCATAAAACTCGAGTGACTTCTCCACCACATCCGTCATTATGAAACCTACTCATGGACAAATCCCCTCACCACCTGTTGGATGTACCTCCATTGACATTAACCATTAACAAACTTGATGTAGTTGATAGGGGCACTGCTGGAAGATATAGTGAGATAATAGTCCTGTAAAAAACATTGCACTAGATGAATCCCCAGTAGAAGAGAATAAAGAATTAAGTTGAAATTAGAATTGTTAGGTCATTATTTTGCCAAAGGCTTCCTATGCGGTGAGGCCCCCCACAATGAGAGTAGGTCCGCTATGACGAGCTCGCTATAGTGAGAGGGTGTCTTTGATGATTAGTCCACTGCAGCGAATGTCGTCTTCCCTAGTAAAAAACCTTCAACCCAAACATTGGAAGCCTATTTTCAACCACAAATTTTCCCCAATATGGGCATAGATCGAGCAAGGGGATCATATACATAATCCCCATAACCCATTATTTGTAATGCCTCGGACTTTAGGGCTAAGTTTAAAGACATCTAGGTATGTAGATAAACACAAACCCAACCAAATATCTACAAAAACTTGGTGTTAAGATCAATTCTTAAGTGTATGAAGTGCATTGGATGTGAATTAAGGTCATAAAGAACCTCTAGCACAAAGTTGAGTTGAGAGCCTTCTTACTGATTGAGTTTTCATATAAGTTCTTAAAAGGGTCAATTTCAAACTATTATAACTCCTAATTTACGAATTTCTTTTGGTTTTTTAAAACACATAAAATTTAATTCCTTTGAGTATTCTTTCCAACGCATCCGACATTGCGTCAATCGGAGTTCGAAGTAAAAAGTTATGAGCTGTTTAGTGGAGCACTGTCAGGTGTGACGGTCCATCAACCCATCCGATGGTCCGTTAAGTTTCTCTGTCACTCTTAACCAAAAACTGTGAAATTCCATCACAAAGTGATGGGCAAGTTTACGGTCCATAGGGGAACTGACGACTAGTCTTGGGGCGTCACTTGGGGGGTCCAAGGCTTTTAAAAGTCGCCTTAAATATTTTTTAGTACTCTTCCGCCTCCAGATCAATTATATCAGTTTCAAGAGCTCTTTTCAACCCTCCTAGGGCTAGGTAAGTATTCTCCAACATATTACAATATATATCTATGAATGTTTTCATGATTCTAATATCAAAATCATCTTCCTATCTCTAGTAAGGTCAAGAATAACCTTTGAGTTCCAAGATTTGAAGTCTTGAGCACCCCTTCTTCCTCTAAGGCAAGTAACTCTCCTAAAACCTCAAAATGAGTATTGTTTTCTACTCCATAGGGATTTTCTAAGGTCAAGACTTATAGTACAATGCTAGGAAGCCATGAGTTCATATGATGACTTAGGGTTAGGATTTATGGGACTATTTTGGTGTTGAGGATAGATGTGGTTGTTTTGGTTGGATTTGTAGTGGTTATTCTTGTTGTTAAGGGGCTGTCGAAAGAGGTGGGTGTTAGGACATCCCACTCATAAGAGGATTTAGTTTCCTAAGCCCTCTGGGTATTCGATGAAATGCCTCTATTACTTAGATTTCGCGGTTAAGTTATTGATTGTAGATCCTACCCATATTATTATTGCAGACTGATATTATAATAGGATTCTGGCTTCATTTTGATATTTGTGAGGCCAAGGATAAGGTATGAGGGAAAAATTAAAATTTTAAGTGGGTCCAGTCAGGTAGACCATTGCAGCGGACAAACCCTCGCCAAATTAGGATCGCTGCAATGAAGAACTCATTGCCGCAACAGATAACGCAAACCAAAACTCCAAGTTTCAATCTATTTTAAGAACCAGTTCCTACTCTAACAAGGATTAGTTAATAAAAAATATCCTAGGGTAAAATTTTGGACAATATAACCAAGAAAAGAGGAGGGTGGCCCTAAGGGAATAAGATTCCACCATCCTCTCGGGCGACCTTCTTCAAGAACGCTAGACTCAGGGCAAGAACGAAATCAATTTTTTGATAGTAGCATGGTACCCAAGTAGGCTATGGCTTACCTAGAGTTAGACTTTGATTAGTGACTCATATACGTGTGTGGAATTGATATGTATATAGGTTTATCCATGTATAAAACCTTAAGTGGATTAAGTTTAACATAATAGAGCGATATCTTATGTGATAATGCGACTTTGGAGTCAACGTAACAAATTGAACAAGGATAAGAGGTGAAGGTAATAAGACCTAGTTATATGTAAGGTAGATGGGTTATTCTTGATTTTGTTGTTATTAATGTGACCGGTGGTATAATTTAATTGCCTCAGTAAGGAATTCGGGGAAAAGAAGGAGCGGGCATAAATGTGATCCTGTAACTAGTTAAATTAGGTAACTAAAGCCGAGATTGAGAGTGATTAATTATTGTATATATTGGTGGTAAATTATTAGTGAAATAAGAATGATGAAAGGGACAATGATATGGCCCAAGCAAATCATCTTGAAATGGGAACATGTAAGATAAGTGTGAAATTCATATTGAATGCAATTGATGAGTGGTAAGGTCCATACTATATAAGGTTGGAGAATCTAAAAGTGATCAATTGTGAATATTACATTATGGTATACAGAATTGATTGAAATTGATGATTACTGGGCTAACCATGCTAATTGAATGAATTTTGAATTTGTATAAGACTGTGAAACTTATTTATGAATTTTAAAGTGCAATTTTGATAATCAATGTGCACTCATGATGTGTCCTATGTGATGATTGATGTAATTGCATATTGAATTATGTTGATGAATGTTGGATAGTATATGTTTATCCTGATATGAGAGGCTCGTGCCCAAGGTAAGAATCCAGGTGAGCAGTTATGACATTAGTGACTCGTGTTTGAGTTGAGTATCCAAGTGAGCGGTTATAATATGAGTGACTCATGTCTAAAGGGAGCATCCGGACGAGCAGATGAGCGGGAGTGGCTATCATGCTAGTATAGTACATGGACTTTCAGAGTCTCTTGTAGGTCATTACTAGAAGGGCAAGCATAAGACCCTCTAGTATGTGTATACAGATGAGTGACAGATGCATGATTAGATCTGATACAGAGTAAAACCGATGAGATATAGAGACTATACATTTGTACTCCAGTATAGACATGATCCTATTGATTGGTCTGAATTGCCTTATGTTGAAAATTTCTTATGATGCTTTAAAGTATATGTTTGAGACTTATAACTCCTGTGATAGAATTACATAAATTATTTGAATAGGATTACTTGATTTGATTACTATTGATTATTAATATGTACCAACTTTGTTTGTGTGTAATAAATCTTATTGTTGGGTTGGTTCTGACTGTGGCAAGGGTCTGGTGAAAATTCTAGGTTTAGGATAATTGGTATGTATAAACGGGTAACGGGCTGAGAATGGATAATGGCCATGTGTAATGATAATGATACTAATTAAATAGTAACAGTGGTTGACTTCTGAGAGCTATATAAATCATAAGGCATGAATTTAATAAATTATAATCGGAATTAGATTTTGTGTAATTGTGATAGTGTGGGTATTAGCGAGGGCCTTGGTATGTTGTTGAAGGTACCGGGAGGTAATAATGAATTGGTGTGTGGAAAGGGAAGGGTGCCCAGCTCTTATCGAGCTACTAGTTAAAAAGGGGCACTACTGTAGTAGAAGGATTTTTGTTGCAATGAGACCGCTGTTGTTGTAGCTGCGGTTCACCAGAATCACTATATAAGGCTTAAGGCTAGAGACTTCTTAAGACATGATAGGGTTATTTTGTAGCGGTCATGGGGTCATCAGGTAAACCCGATGGAATATGAATTGATGTCATAAATTATTTCCTATTGATATATATTTTATACTATGTTGTGTGAACTAATCTTAGTCAATCGATGATGCTCACAAGTATGTGTGGTGTACTGAGACTACTCTTGCTACACCTTTTTGCATGTAGGTTTATGGTAGGTTAATAAAGTTTCATCATTGAAGGGAAGATCCTCTGCATCAGCTTCAACATTTATTTCCTCTGGTGAAGTTGTGTCTTTTAGTTGTCAATATTCTGATTAAAGCTCTTGTACATGTCCAGACTAGGTCCTTGGGAGTTGATTGTTGGGAAATTGCTATTCAGAGTAGTAAATAAGATTGTAAAATATTATGTATAATATGGGTGTACTGGAATTTGATAATTGCTAATGAAAATATGTTTTCTTATGTATTAAGTTTTAATCAAGAGGGTTCTCCTATCGGACTAGAGTTGAGTATGTGTCCGCACGATTTGCCGAAATTGAGTTGTTTCAAGTTGATATCAAAGCTTTAGGTTATAGGTCTCACACGTATAAGAGCAATATCAAGTAGAGTCCTAAGGATTGGTATGTAGATGTCCACATTTAACCCTCACAAAGCTATGAGGCATCTAGGTCTTTTTCCCTTTATTTCTTCCCTATCGTGTTGTCAGTGTGTATTTACTGCCTGAGTTGAGTCCAATTGGTATCTAGAGGACTCCAATTGGTATACCACGGGTTCAATTGGTCTCTGGGAGATTCCAATTGGTATCCTCCAATATAAGTCCCATTAGAGCATTGATTGGAATGGTATAAATGAAATAATGGTAGACGAGGTATAAGATAGAAAGAAAGTGAAAGATCCTGAGGGTGTTACTGCCCAGCAAGCTTCGATGCAGCGGGCTTGCTAGAGCGATTGG